>CM042257.1:44730194-45320194 GCA_023566225.1 Romanogobio albipinnatus | reverse complement strand
TGGATACACTCCTACTGCTGATTGGCTCACTCTATCTCCTCCCCCATCATGAGTGGATACGCCCCCTACTGCTGATTGGCTCACTCTATCTCCTCCCCCATCATGAGTGGATACACTCCTACTGCTGATTGGCTCACTCTATCTCCTCCCCCATCATGAGTGGATACACTCCTACTGCTGATTGGCTCACTCTATCTCCTCCCCCAACATGAGTGGATACACTCCTACTGCTGATTGGCTCACTCTATCTCCTCCCCCATCATGAGTAGACTCGCCCCCTACTGCTGACTGGCTCACTCTGGCTGCGTCCGAAATCGCGTACTAAGTGAGTATGTACTACATTTGAATTAGAACGTACTTCACGACCGTTAAAAAAGTACGTTCTATATAGTATGAATACGGGTAGTATGAATGGAGTCCGGACGTACTACATGCGCCATGATGGAATTGTGACGTATCATAACAGCGCATGTCACGCGAAAATTTAAAGAGCCCGTTCCACCGACTGCACCAACTTCGAGCGATGTTTTTAGTTCTGCTTTCCGCTTTCATCGGCGTTTTTACGTCGTTCGAGCTCACAATCCAGAGGAGGCGTCGGTCAGCTACTCGCAGATCACGCCTACGTCGAGAGCTTTTGAGGAATTTCTCAAATAACGTAAGTATTATAATTTATTTAGCTATTAAATTTTACCTCAGAAAAAAAAAAACACAAACATGTGAACAATGACAGATGTTTATTTTTGGCAAGGAAAACGTACTTTATTTGCTGATGATAATATCATTGATGAATAAACATGAATTAATCATGTTTAGATAAATAAACATTGCATGTGCATGTCTCTATTGATTCATTCACCTTGTCAGATACAATACACATGTATTCATGTGTACATATGAAGACTTCAGATGTAAAAGCCTCTAAATGCCGTCTGAAATTTTCTTCTAAAATGAAAATTATCAAGCACGTATGTTTAGGTTCAGTAATTTAATTTTAATGGCAATAGGTCCTTTTCATTGTCATTACATGATATGGACATGATATCTTCAGGTAAAGTAAGTCCTCATAACTCTTTTATTATATAACTTTTTTATTATTATTTAGAGGATGAAGTTAGAAATATATATTTGTCATTACAGTGCAATAACTGAATGGAAATATACAAGCTCGATAAAAATTATAGTTCTAGAAGAAAATTTCAGATGGCACTTCAGAAGTCATCTAAAGTCTTCATTTTTTATATACATATATATATATACACACACACAATATATATATATATATATATATATATATATATATATATATATATAAAAATAAAAAAACACAAAATGTATAAATACACATATATACATACGAAATTATCATATACATATAAATTATATTTATAAATAAGTCAACACAGGAAACAAGAATACTTGAAGACAAAGTGTATTAAAACTGTATTCTAAAATAAAAACTATATACACGTTTACAGATTGTGAGCCCTACAACCTCCTGCCACCTGAATGCTGCTGTGCCAATTCTTCGGCTGTATTTTGAAGATGGAGCTGACCTCCGCCCCAACCTCCGACTTTCATGGCAGTCCATCCAGTCCCTGATTGCTGCGGTGAAACCTGACTGCTGAAGTTCATTTTCTTTCCTCATGATGACACTATAATAAAAAGTTAATACTTTTTCTTTTGACGTGTTGTAAGCTCTATTATACTACTTTATGCCAAAGTTATGTGGTTGTGTTTTAAGCTTTGTATCCTGTATCCATTTGAAAATACACAAAAATAAAAGCAAATAGATTTGAATGGTGTCTGTATTTTTCTCTACAGTGCAGCTCTCATATTCAGAGTCAGACAGCTTATTTCAGGTATACCTGCAGTTTGCTGGTTTCAAAAACTATCTGGAATCTGCTACAAAATAAGGACATACACAAAACACTTTAAAAAATATTAATTACTCAATGCCACAAATTAAGCACTTTACAACTGACAATCTAGATACTGTAAATCCCTAGGAATTAAGTGTTTTGTAATATAACTTGCTAAAACAGCATGACAGTGAATTTACAAACAAATAAATGAAAAGAGTGTGTATCATTTGATTTCTTTATTAACATTATTTTTTAGCAATTATTTCTAGTAGCTGAAGGAATCTTTCCTCTCTCTTTTGTCTCCCTTTCTCTCTCTCACTTCTCGGTCTCTTCTTTCATCTCTTTCTCTGGCCTCCTGTTCTAGTCTCTTCTCATGCTCTCGTCGCTCTCTTTCCTCCTTCTCCTCCATCTCTATCCATCGCCTCTCCTCCATCTCTATCCATCGCCTCTCCTCCCTTTCAATGGCATCTCTTTCTCTGTCAGCTTCCCTCTCCTCCATCTCTCGGATCAGCTCCTCAAAATCTTCTCTTTTCCTCCCTACTCTTTCACAATCTGACCTCACTGAGGATGGAGAGGTAACAGCAGCATCCGGGCCAGATGAGGCAATAAGGATGGGTGGTGTGATGGAGGGTCTGCCCCCTATTGCCTCATCCATGGCAGAATACCATCTCCAGGATGCTGCTGTAACATCCCCATCCTCAGTGCTCACCCCAGTCTGTGGACACTTCAGATCCTACAAATATTTGAAAACAGAATATCAAGACAGTCAATTATATTGTAAAACATATGATTTATTAAATGCATTACATTACAGGGCCAAACATAGGCATGATTAAATCATGACAGAATTCTCATTTTGGGGTGAACTACAATAATTAAAAGACATTCTGCCCTCTAGCCTCTGCTCTGTGATAAAAACTCTGCAATAAATGCACAGAAATCAAGCATAAAATGAATGCAATAAGAGCTAGAGTAGAAATGATCACATCTAACGTTACCTAACGTTATCTAACTTACCATTGAATCTACAGAACTTGAATAAAATTACATTTGTCTTGTATACTAAATTAAATCAGGGGTGTGTTCATCACCCCCTGCAAAATCAACACAGATTTTAACATGTGATGAACCACGGTCAATCTATTAATGTTACATGGACAAGCTGCCTGAGGTACACTTGTTAACAGTAGCTTGCTATGTAGCCAACAAATATTTGATAATATCAACACATGGTAAAGGAGAAATAAAATCGTTTTAATTTACTGAAGTTGTGTAACTATCTTATTAAACTGCTAAACAACAAACGTCGTTGTTTAATGAAAACAGTGTTAGCTAGCTGATGTACAATAGCTCGGTCTAATATTGATAAAACTATAATTTTTCTATAAATTGGCTGGAAAAGGACACCCTCAATTTACATTATTTAAACTTTCAATCAATCGTTTACTTATATGATGTTAAACAAATACAATTTAACCACAAATAAACAAAAAAATGTTTCTAAAGTACTTACACATGAAAACAGCCGCATCTCCGTTCTCCGCCATTTTCAAATATAACGACAACTCCTCTCTCCCGTGGCATCATGGGATAGTAAAGTGTCCATCGTATGCGCACTTCAGAATCTCGCCGGAAGTAGTAGGCCATCCGGGTACTTTTCGCATACTGTTTTTCGAATTCTATGAATTCGGACATACTACTCTGCTCGCGTACTGTTTTTCGCATACTATATAGTATGGAAGTACGCGATTTCGGACGCAGCCTCTATCTCCTCCCCCATCATGAGTGGATACGCCCCCTACTGCTGATTGGCTCTCTCTATCTAATCCCCAAACATGAGTGGATATGCCCCCTACTACTGATTGGCTCACTCTATCTCCTCCCCCAACATGAGTGGATACGCCCCCTACTACTGATTGGCTCACTCTATCTCCTCCCCCAACATGAGTGGATACGCCCCCTACTGCTGATTGGCTCACTCTATCTCCTCCCCCAACATGAGTGGATACACTCCTACTGCTGATTGGCTCACTCTATCTCCTCCCCCATCATGAGTGGATACACTCCTACTGCTGATTGGCTCACTCTATCTCCTCCCCCATCATGAGTAGACTCGCCCCCTACTGCTGACTGGCTCACTCTATCTCCTCCCCCATCATGAGTGGATACGCCCCCTACTGCTGATTGGCTCTCTCTATCTAATCCCCAAACATGAGTGGATATGCCCCCTACTACTGATTGGCTCACTCTATCTCCTCCCCCAACATGAGTGGATACGCCCCCTACTACTGATTGGCTCACTCTATCTCCTCCCCCATCATGAGTGGACCCTACTGCTGATTGGCTCACTCTATCTCCTCCCCCAACATGAGTGGATACACTCCTACTGCTGATTGGCTCACTCTATCTCCTCCCCCATCATGAGTAGACACGCCCCCTACTGCTGATTCGCTCACTCTATCTCCTCCTCCATCATGAGTGGATACACTCCTACTGCTGATTGGCTCACTTTATCTCCTCCCCCATCATGAGTGGACACGCCCCCCTACTGCTGATTGGCTCACTCTATCTCCCCCATCATGAGTGGACACGCCCCCTACTGCTGATTGGCTCACTCTATCTCCTCCTCCATCATGAGTGGATACACCCCCTACTATTGATTGGCTCACTCTATCTCCTCCCCCATCATGAATGGATACGCCCCCTACTACTGATTGGCTCACTCTATCTCCTCCTCCATCATGAGTGGATACACTCCTACTGCTGATTGGCTCACTTTATCTCCTCCCCCATCATGAGTGGACACGCCCCCCTACTGCTGATTGGCTCACTCTATCTCCCCCATCATGAGTGGACACGCCCCCTACTGCTGATTGGCTCACTCTATCTCCTCCTCCATCATGAGTGGATACACCCCCTACTATTGATTGGCTCACTCTATCTCCTCCCCCATCATGAATGGATACGCCCCCTACTACTGATTGGCTCACTCTATCTCCTCCCCCAACATGAGTGGATACACCCCCTACTACTGATTGGCTCACTCTATCTCCTCTCCCAACATGAGTAGACACGCCCCTTCTGCTGATTGGCTACAAGTGTGTTTTGTGGTGTTCGGTCCACTCCACTTTCAACATCGTTTCTCAGAAATCACTTACTGCAGCTTTAATACGAAGACTTTTTTTATAAGAACAAATCCAAATTTGTTTACACTTCTTATTATTCCCAGAACAGTCCATGAATCACAATGCAGACAGGCAGTCCACACTTCGAGACAGCCGGAGCAGGACTCAAGTGCTCAGCAAAGAGATCCAGCTCCTAAAGGAGGAGAAGGGCCGACAGGTGAGGGTGGCTGGGATTATTCGGTTAAACTGTGGGTGGATTGACTGGACTAACAGCACTTCTCTCCATGTGGCCTGAAGTTTCTTAGTCTCATGGACACCATTGACAGACAGAAAGACGAGATGGGAAGAAGCAGCAGGTTAGCGTCACTTAAAATTGAACCAAACTCACTTTTAGCTGACTAAACAATGATCGAATGTTGACAGCATATAGTTTTGGATTTCTTGCAGAAATTCATCAATACGCCTAGGGCAGTTACAAGAAGCACTGATTGAGCAGAAATCATCTGTGAATTCTCTCACAGCCAAGTAAGCATCCTTTAATTCTGCCATACATGTTCTACATTAATAGCCCTATTCAGACGGTAAAAGTTTCTCATAGGGACGGAAGGTATTTTCAGCATTTACAGGGGTTAGTTGGTGACTTTATTGCCGTCCGAATACAAAATGTGGGTTTTTTTCTCCCAGCACCCAAATCTCAGGCTATTACTTACTGTTTTATGACGAACACCAAATTCACAATTTGAATCCTTATTGACCACCGCCGAGCACTGTACGGTAACTGTTGCACTTCGTAGTGATTTGCATTTTATAGTTGTACACTTTTATTACTGATATGCTGGAAAGTATTGAACAAAAAAAACAGTATTTGATCGCCACTCCGCCACAGTGAGTGGGGGCTGTTGAGAACGAAAAGAAAAGCACGTAAACATATAAACTGGGCCATTATTATGGCAGCAAAAAGTATGCCATACCATTTTAAATGATGTAGCCTACATTATATCCATTACAAATATAATTACTAATTTCCATATTTTTTTAAATGACATTCATCATTTTGAGAGATAAAATGCAAGACCACATTTACTATAGCTATTTTTAAAGAGGAGATTTAAATAATCAAATAATAAATTGAATATGAATTTATTCTTAATATTCCAAGCATTTGACATTTTATTTAGCATATGCCATTTACTTATTTAGCTAAGCACCATGTGACTAACCACGTGAACAGCGAGTTCCCAGATTCGTAGAATCACAAAACCCGCTCCTCCACCGTGAATAAACCACCATCCGAATGCACAAGTTTTATGGTTATACTTTATTTTAAGGTGTCCTTGTTACAGTGTAATATTAATTAACAGCATGTATTTACTTTAGGGTTAGGGTAGGATTAGGGTTTGGTTGAGGGTTAGTTGCACGTAATTATGCATGATTTAAGTACATGTGACATTTATGTATATATAACGAGGACACTGTATAATAAAGTGTTACTGAGTTCACATGAGAAACAATAACCATCCGAATAGGGCTAATGGCTAAAATCAAAGCGACACGTTGTTTTTTGGGATGTTTGGCAAAGGTAAAGTCTGTTTGTTTTGCTGTTCAGACTGCAGATGACGGAGGCCGCTCTTGCTCTGTCGGAGCAGAAGGCTCATGACCTGGGTGAGCTGCTGACTCGAGTTAAAGTGGAGAAAACCGAGCTCAGAGACAGACAGTCCAGAGAGATCAAGAAAGAGCAGGAGGTATTCAGAAACATTTTTACACCATTACAGGTTCATCTTTTTAATTTTACCTTTGGTCCTTAAAGGGATAGTTCACCCAAAAATGAAAATGATCCCATGATTTACTCACCCTCAAGTCATCCTAGGTGTATATGACATTCTTCAGATGAATAAAATCAGAGTTATATTAAAAATGTCCAAGCTTTATAATGGCAGTGACTTGTTAAGTCCATAAAATGCATCTATCCATCATATACAGTGAGGAAAATAAGTATTTGAACACTCTGCTATTTTGCAAGTTCTCCCACTTGGAAATCATGGAGGGGTCTGAAATTGTCATCGTAGGTGCATGTCCACTGTGAGAGACATAATCTAAAAAAAAAAATCCAGAAATCACAATGTATGATTTTTTAACTATTTATTTGTATGATACAGCTGCAAATAAGTATTTGAACACCTGAGAAAATCAATGTTAATATTTGGTACAGTAGCCTTTGTTTGCAATTACAGAGGTCAAACGTTTCCTGTAGTTTTTCACCAGGTTTGCACTGCAGGAGGGATTTTGGCCCACTCCTCCACACAGATCTTCTCTAGATCAGTCAGGTTTCTGGCCTGTCGCTGAGAAACACGGAGTTTGAGCTCCCTCCAAAGATTCTCTATTGGGTTTAGGTCTGGAGACTGGCTAGGCCACGCCAGAACCTTGATATGCTTCTTACAGAGCCACTCCTTGGTTATCCTGGCTGTGTGCTTCGGGTCATTGTCATGTTGGAAGACCCAGCCTCGACCCATCTTCAATGCTCTAACTGAGGGAAGGAGGTTGTTCCCCAAAATCTCGCAATACATGGCCCCGGTCATCCTCTCCTTAATACAGTGCAGTGCCCTGTCCCATGTGCAGAAAAACACCCCCAAAGCATGATGCTACCACCCCCATGCTTCACAGTAGGGATGGTATTCTTGGGATGGTACTCATCATTCTTCTTCCTCCAAACACGTTTAGTGGAATTATGACCAAAAAGTTCTATTTTGGTCTCATCTGACCACATGACTTTCTCCCATGACTCCTCTGGATCATCCAAATGGTCATTGGCAAACTTAAGACGGGCCTTGACATGTGCTGGTTTAAGCAGGGGAACCTTCCGTGCCATGAATGATTTCAAACCATGACGTCTTAGTGTATTACCAACAGTAACCTTGGAAACGGTGGTCCCAGCTCTTTTCAGGTCATTGACCAGCTCCTCCCGTGTAGTTCTGGGCTGATTTCTCACCTTTCTTAGGATCATTGAGACCCCACGAGGTGAGATCTTGCATGGAGCCCCAGTCCGAGGGAGATTGACAGTCATGTTTAGCTTCTTCCATTTTCTAATGATTGCTCCAACAGTGGACCTTTTTCACCAAGCTGCTTGGCAATTTCCCCGTAGCCCTTTCCAGCCTTGTGGAGGTGTACAATTTTGTGTCTTTGGACAGCTCTTTGGTCTTGGCCATGTTAGTAGTTGGATTCTTACTGATTGTATGGGGTGGACAGGTGTCTTTATGCAGCTAACGACCTCAAACAGGTGCATCTAATTTAGGATAATAAATGCAGTGGAGGTGGACATTTTAAAGGCAGACTAACAGGTCTTTGAGGGTCAGAATGCTAGCTGATAGACAGGTGTTCAAATACTTATTTGCAGCTGTATCATACAAATAAATAGTTAAAAAATCATACATTGTGATTTCTGGATTTTTTTTTTTAGATTATGTCTCTCACAGTGCACATGCACCTACGATGACAATTTCAGACCCCTCCACGATTTCCAAGTGGGAGAACTTGCAAAATAGCAGGATGTTCAAATACTTATTTTCCTCACTGTAACTGCTCTTCTGAAGCGAAGTGGCGTGTTTGTGTAAGAAAAATATCCATATTTAAAACTTTATAGACTAAAATAACTAACTTCCGGCGGTCAGTGGAAAATGCAAATTCACTCTGACAGACAATCAACAACCCCACCCCCAATTCAATATTTATATTTTTCTTCTTATATTTCGTGCATCATGATCAGTGAGCATGCTGTGCCTGGTGCAGTATTTTCTCTGCTGGTGTGTCTGTGTTCTCCTCTTCTTTATGTCAGTCTTCAGCACGTTATGTCTCTGGCCTGTTAACGTCCTGTTTACAGATTTGGTAATATTTTCACTCAACTGGCATTTGGGAAATGATTACAATGCAGTTTGTGTGCATGTCTGAAACGGAGATCGGCCAAAATAAAACAAAAAACGGAATGCCGGTCGTGTGTTTGGAGCAAAGACCGTCCGGTTCTGATTTATGGCCGCATGTCTAGAAAACAGGTCGCACCACAAGAATTATGTGCACTCACACAAATGCTCCCAAATATATTTTGAGGTCGCACAGACTAAATTTCGGGAGCAGAATGTTTACAATTTCGAGCCTTGTTACACAAAACTGTGTCTCTTTTGAACTGTTTGGGGATCGTGCAACATCAACAGTATCAAACTGATGTATCAGAGGTGAATATATCCCGGTTATGAAGTGTTTTACGTTTCTTCTCATCATATAAGCACGTCATCACTTTGAGAAACCAGTGCAATTATTTTTTTTATGAATGAACCATTTACGTTAAATATAGTCTGGAAAATCTAGATAGATTTGGAGATTTGAGTCTGGATCATGTGACATTGAAGACCTGGAGTAATGATGCAGAAAATTCAGCTTTGATCACAGGAATAAATTACATTTTACTATATATTCACATAGAATGTATTTTAACAAGTAATAATATTTCACAATGTTACAAATAAATCCAGCCTTGGTGAGCATATGAGACTTAGATCTTAGCAACTCCCAAGTTTGGTAGATGATCACAGTATAATACTAGATCGTTTAACTTTGCTTTTACTTCATAGTAATTGATTTCTAATGGCTCTTGGTTTGTAGGATAGTGCTCTGAGGGAAGCCAAGCTTGTGAAGGAAGTGAACAGTCTGTCAGAGAAGAACCTCCAGCTTAAGAACAAGGTACGGAGACGAAGCCTTTCATATGAGGGAGCGTCTCGGGCGTGTGAGATTTAACCAGAATGTTTCAAACTCACAGCTAGAGGAGAGCGAACGCAGATGTAAAACACAGCAGGATCAGATCTTTGAGCTGAAGCAGGAACTCACAAACACCACCGCTGAACTGAAGCTACGACTCGCCCAGACTGAAGGTGTCACATGACTTCCAACTCGGTTACAATACATTGTATTTCAGATTGGTTTTGAATTTGGAATGTTTTCTCCGTTCCGTTAGAACGGCTGGACATGGAGAAGAGAAGATCCAAGCAGGCACTTGAAGACATGGACAGTTTGCGACAGAAGGAGGTGAAGAAGACCCAGAGATTTTTACTTTAGGTTTTACTTACATTTTTAGTTGCTGCTGCTGCTAAACGTACAGTATATTATACTTTTTCTTCAGGTGGATCACCTGACAAGACACCAGGAAGAGAGTGAACGAGCTCTCCAAGAACGCATCCTCAAACTCGAGGGACAGCGGATCCAATTAGAAGAAGTAGAGAAGATTATTCCCAAAACAAACCTCAACATTAATGGAATATAGAGCGCTGCAGTGATGGGGCCGTGTTTTAACGACCTGAGCACATGGTCTAAAGTGCATTTTGCTAGTTTAAAAACGGTTGCTGCGAGACGCATTGTCCAAAAGTGTCCTACCTAGTCTCTTAATGAGTCATGGGTGTGTTTTGGGCGTAACGTGCAATAAACCAATCAAAGTCTCATCTCCCATTCCCTTTAAAAACCAGTTGCTCTTGCACCTTGACTGATTCGCTGCTTGCATGGAGGAAAGACTGAACGCTTCTCCAGAGAGGAATCCTTTTATTTTTAATATTTAAAAATGTGTGTGTGCTGCTGCGCGTCCCTGTGTGTGTAATAAGCAGAATGTACACGCGTTATGCACCGCCTATAGGCGCATATTACTAACTTGCCCTTTAAATAACACACAAAATACTGCGCTATTGACTTTAGAGCAGGTTTTTGTTGGTCAATGGCGCAGTCGTTTTCAGCTCCTCAAAATAGCAACGCTCCAACAATGCTCCTGAACACACCTGGTTTTCAGACCAGACGCCCATGGGCGAACAGATGCGCCAGTGTATTTGATATTTAAACAAAGTGACGCTGGACGTGAAAATGATAACTGCGTTGGGCTGAAACTAGCAAAAAACACTTGTGTCGCTCCTGCCATCGCATTGTGCCTGGTGTATGATAAGACCCATGATGTATTTTTGTAGGCCAAACCATAAGTTAGCATTGCCCTGGTTCCCTCGACAAAAACCCAATAGAATTGTTTCCATTGGCTTTTGGGTTATTGCAGAAAATAAGCTTGTGACCAACAAAAGATTATGATTATTACATGTTTTTTTTTTCATCACAAATGCAAAACGTATACTTTGAACTACACCAGTTCATCACAACATCACCACCGTTAAACTCTTTCAGTCTTTATTTAAAACATTTTCCCTGAAAGTTTGAGATAGAACAGTTTGCAAGTGACTAGTGAGTGGATGAGTTTACCTGTTCGGCTGATGATGTTTAATGTCCTAGACAACCTCTGTAGTCCCATTTAGACAGCCTTTTTCAAGACAAGAAAAAACTCACTAGTGGGGTAATACTGATGTATTCTATGTTTTAGAATAAAAGGTGAAATATCTTAAGCTTGTGTTCACCACAGATCTTATTTCAGCCATTTAACCAAAAAAAAACATTTAAAAAAAACCCCATTGACTTCGGGACGATGGAACCGGAAGTGCTAAAATGCCCTGCATACAAAAATACATCATCTCTGCAGCACTATCAAACATTAACAATTGCTGCATCCCAATTCGCATACTTATACCATGCCTTAAAAGTATGTACTCGTTTTGTGAAGAAAAAGTACATACTTTTGAGTGCGTAGCAGAAGAGTAGGCAAGCTTTAGGACATACTGTTTCATCATAATTGCATCTTTAACGGACTGCTCTGTTGCTTAGTTACGTCAATCATCTTGTCACAGTTAAAATCCTCCACATTCAATATAATTTAATTTCCTACTGTGTTGGAGAGAAATGTAGTAGCATGTTGATCTGCCAGTCATGGGGCTTTCATGCAGAGACTCCACATGTGTTTGCATAATGATGCATTTAAAGGTTAATGACCAAATGTATCCTTATAAAAGTTCTCAATGCTGTGGCAGATTAAATATTATGTGGATAACGTTGAATAAATATCTTTTCGTCAGGTTAGACACTCATTTCAACACACTACTACAATTTGGGACACACTTAGTGCCAGATTTACTAACAGCTTGCTCCAGCGCAAACCCTCTTTTGGTGTTAAAAAACTACATGATTGACTAAAGACACGCAGTGATAAATCAGCGCTGAAAAGGCGTGGTTATTTTTGCAGCCGACTTTATTGCATATGCATTTGTAGGAGATTTCCTTTCAGACGCAAAATTCACGGGAGGAGAGTATTTAAATGAATCATATGCAGTGATTTACTAAGGTTTGCGCTCATCGATTTACTGCTGTTTGCGCCATTATTTACCGCCCAAAAAAGCGTGTCTTAAACCAGACGCTAACTGGTAGATTGCGTTGGTCATTATGGAAATGATCAAGCTGTGTCTGTGTTCTTTAATTTGCTTGTTGTCGTTGATCACACGCAGAACTGTCCACTCCCATTTTTTTGAAATTGCACTCTCGCACTAATATGCCCAGTTTAGTCTGGTCCTAATTCTATTGTCAAATTCTATTTAGGACGGATATTATGCGAATTGGGACGCAGCAAATGTGTCATTATGTACTCGTCTTGATCTAAACCCATATATTTTTTTATTTTTTTCCCCACGGAGAAGTATAAAAAGTGCTCATTATATAGCATTTGCAATGCAGTGTCACTTCATAGTGTGCAGGTGCTGTTGAGCTACAAAAAGGACAAACAAAAATACGGCTTGAAATATACCGCTCCAGTCACATGCAACACTTTTATTTGATGGTTTTTACGTCCTTGTCACTTGTTAAATACTACTTTTGTGCTCCTTGCAAAAACATAACAGCCTTCAGGTTTGGAATGACAGTAAATAATGCCAAAAGTTTCATGTTTTGGTGAACTAGTCATGCCAATTGAGAACTAAGGTTGAGTGTCCACCAAAGCATTTTTCCCTTCGGCCAGTGTACTTGCTTTCATAGGGAGCCTAACGAGGCGCTGAGCATCTATTTCATAGCACTTGTCTTTTTTGTTTATAACGCAGTGCTCATCACTGTCACTTTTTTCCCAGCCGTCCAATCACAGTGGAGGACGGGCGGGACAAATCCCACAGTGACCAACTGCCCTCTCTTTCTACACAGCTAGTCATTTTCAGAAGAGCGCCACTTTGGTGGACACACGGCCTAACCTCAGCTTTGCTCTCTTTTATGTAAAGATTAATACCTGCCTTATTATTGGTTGTTGAATAACATTGTTTTAATGGAAAGAATGAAGAATCACATTTGCACTTGAATCATAGTTTGTCTCTTGTGTGTAGGAGCTCAGCCGAGCGAAAGCGTCTCTAGTGACCGAGAGAGCTCAGGCTGAGGAGGAGCTTGGGAAAGTGCGTGCCCAAGTGCGACTGGAGGAGGTAAGCAAATGCTTCCTGAATTGTTAGCACATTAGTAGTATTGTTCATTAAAACCATAAAACCATTTGTTCCCTCTGCAGCAGCAGCACCTGACCAGCCTGGAGGAGAAACTGCGAGGGGTTCGCCAGTCTCGGGACGAATCGCAGAACCACTGCACCCAGCAGAAACAAACCATCGCGGAGCTGCACGCCAGAGTGGGCCATCAAAGCGTGGAGATGGACTCGCTCCGCCGCAGGATAGAGGAGCTGCAGCAGGTACTGCCTCCAGAGGCTGGGCTTCTCAACCTGCTGGACTCCACATCCATTTTTTTTTTTTTACCTACAGAAATTGAGTGTCCATAGATTCAAATCAATAAAATAATTATAAATAAAAGTCATTCTAATTAAAATTTTAATAATTAAGTTGTAGAGTTCCAGATAGAAATACTGGCAACACTTTATAATAAGTATACAGTAATAAAGTAATTACAAATAATTAGCAAACTATCAGTTTATAGTTAATTAATAGTTAATACATTAATAGACTATATACAAATAGTGAGTTCTTCGTTCATTGTCACTGTAATTAACACATTATTATGAATGTGTAATTATTGTTTAAAGAGTTAGATAATGCTTTGTTAAAGGTCCCGTTCTTCGTGATCCCATTGTTCAAACTTTAGTTAGTGTGTAATGTTGCTGTTAGAGCATAAATAATACCTGTAAAATTATAAAGCTCAAAGTTCAATGCCAAGCGAGATATTTTATTTAACAGAAGTTCCCTTTCAAAGCCTACAGCGAACGGCCGGCTTGGACTACATCCTGGTACTTCCTTCATTAATTACGTCAGTAGAACAGACTAACCTCCGCCCACAAGAATACGTGAAAAAAGGGGGCGTGGTCTTGTTGCTGTCCCACGTGGAGAAGAGGAAGTGTCGCGTGGAGAAGAGGAATTGTTGCGTTTGAGTGTGTTTGTCGCCATGTCGTCGAGACGCTGTTATTTTCATCCCGGAGTCAAATCACCTTTGTTTGGCTTTCCCAGGGACGCTGTAGAGATCATTAAGCGCATACATCTCCCATTAAGAGGCGTGACCTTTCCGTGCAAGTTACGTGCGCTAAGCTGCTGTCGAATCACAACACAGGAACCGTGCCACGTTCGCTAAGCTGCGGTCAAATCACAACACGGGAACCGCTGGCACAATCAGAACTCGTTACGTATTTCTGAAGGAGGGACTTCATAGAACAAGGAACTCATCAGCCGTTTTTAGGACAGCGAAAACAGCGGTGTACAGATGAGTAAATTGTGTTAAAAATACTGTGTTTTTTTACACGCGAAACATGAACACATGTTATATTGCACACTGTAAACACAATCAAAGCTTCAAAAAAACACGAAGAACGGGACCTTTAACATCTCAATAACCATAAATAGTTTTCACTTTAGATTAGGTCACTGAAAATGGGAAAGTGACATTTTAATAAGTGTTTTAAACCAACCTTTATTGGACATTAATTGCATTATTATTAGGAGTTCATTAAAATGTTCGGTAAAATGAGGTATATGTTGACAGGCAGGTAGGACATTGTATCATTGCATTCGGACCGAATCAATTGATTGACTGGGCGAACATTTTTTGGTCCTGAGACTTCCACAGAAGATATACACTATATTGCCAAAGGTTTTGGGACGCCTGCCTTTACATGCCCATGAACTTTAATGACATCCCAGAATTGGCCCACCCTTCGCAGCTATAACAGTTTCAACTCTTCTGGGCTTTCCACAAGGTTTAGGGGTGTGTTTATGGGAATTTTTGACCATTCTTCTAGAAGCGCATTTGTGAGGTCAGGCACTGATGTTGGACGAAAAGGCCTGGCTCTCAGTCTCCGCTCTAATTCATCCCAAAGGTTTTCAATCGGGTTGAGGTCAGGACTCTGTGCAGGCCAGTCAAGTTCCTCCACACCAAACTCGCTCATCCATGTCTTTATGGAGCAACGCTTTGTGCTCTGGTGCGCAGTCATGTTGGGACAGGAAGGGGCCGTCCCCAAACTGTTCCCACAAAGTTGGGAGCATGAAATTGTCCAAAATGTCTTGGTATGCTGAAGCATTAAGAGTTCCTTTCACTGGAACTAAGGGGCCAAGCCCAACCCCTGAAAAACAACCCCACACCATAATTCCCCCTCCACCAAACTTTACACTTGGTACAATGCATTCAGGCAAGTCCCGTTCTCCTGGCAACCCCCAAACCCAGACTTGTCCATGGGATTGCCAGACAGAGAAGCGTGATTGGTCACTCCAGAGAACACGTCTCCACTGCTCTAGAGTCCAGTGGCGGCACGCTTTACCCCACTGCATCCCACAGTTTGCATTGCACTTGGTGATGTAAGGTTTGGATGAGCTGCTCGGCCATGGAAACCCATCCCATGAAGCTCTACACACTGTTCTTGAGCTCATCTGAAGGTCACATGAAGTTTGGAGGACTGGAGATATTGACTCTGCAGAAAGTTGGTGACTTCTGCGCACTGTGACCCTCAGCATGCGCTGACCCCACTCTGTGATTTTACGTGGCCTGCCACTTCGTGGCTGAGTTGCTGTTGTTCCCAATTGCTTCCACTTTGTTATAACACCACTAAAAGTTGTGGAATATTTAGTAGTGAGGAAATTTCCCGAATGGACTTATTGCACAGGTGGCGACCGATCACGGTACCACGCTTGAGTTCACTGAGCTCCTGAGAGCGACCCATTCTTTCACAAATGTTTATAGATGCGTCTGCATGCCTAGTGCTTGATTTATACACCTGTGGCCATGAAGTGATTGGAACACCTCAATTCAATGGTTTGGAGGGGTGTCCCAATACTTTTGGCAATATAGTGTATTTTTTCATGTTTTAATATTTGCTATGATTATTGTGTTTATGAACAAACATTGCCTACCCTAGCTTTGAGTTTTAGTTATTGAGTTATTTTAGTACTTCAGCTGAAATAACATTAATTGTATAACTTGTATAACAAACATTTATTATCATCTTTCGTTTCAGTCAACAGTAATAACCCTGATTTAAATAAATACGTTTAAATAAATAAATGTAAATTATCTCTTGTTGTGTCTCTGAACCACAGGACCTTTCAGGTAAAGAGCAGGACAAAGTGGCAGAAGTGAGTCGAGTGCGGGTGGAGCTACAGGAGCAGATCGGTCACCTGCAGGCTGAGAGGACGGCACAGGGCGGCCTTAAAGAGAAGATTGCTGCTCTGGAGAGAGAGATGAAGGGTAAACCTTTAATACGCCTCTTTTTAAAGGGTTAGTTCACCCAAAAATGCAAATTCTGTCATTAATTCCTAGAGGTGTTAGGGGCGTTTCTGCGATGCAGACGAGGACGATTCGGTATCGGTTCCGTAATAGACCACAACCGATTATAATGTACGGATTCTTTTCTGAAGTCATTTGTCGCGTACGTGCTTTGTGGCGGTAGCATACAATGGCTGAGGGAGGCGAGAGTAATTAAAATGCTACAACTACTTTAAAAGCAAACATCTGGACACATTTCGGCTTTTATGAACAACCTGGTCAGCACTACCTGGAGAGCACACGCGCTGTGTGTAAATCAAAGCTATCTGATTCATCAAAACTATTTAATTTACACTTGGGCACATAAATGTATCCATGGGCGTCGGAAGCAAAAAAAACGTGGGTGGGTCCTCAGAATTTTTTTTACTGGAGTAGATGCCAATAAGTTCAAATATACCGCGTACTTCCGAAAGGCAAAATTATGGAAATCTCTATTCATTGAGAGTGGCAGTAGTGTAGGGGTAAGACGCACGGCGTTTAGTTCTGACACAAATCGACCCGCAGTTCGAGTCCGCCTTTCGCCGAGTTCAATCTTCTCCCTTTTCCCATCACATATCAGATCGGAAAGGCATTTATTTTCAATAAAAATTACGAAAATATTAGAAAAGTGGAAATAAAGCGTCTAATAATAAGTGTTTATCGATTAGGGGTAGGTAAACAGACATGTCGCCACCTTGGAATTATAAGGTTCTATCTGCATTCTGACTGGTTTGGAGATATTGAGCTTTAAAGTTTTTTGCATTCCATTTGACTGTGTAGAAAGAACCTTTTTATTTTCTAAATAAAAAGTTCCAAAAAACGTAAAAACTTAAAAAACAACATCACATATTGTAAAGAAGTTGTCACAGAATAAGAATATGTGAATAACTCAATCTTGACAAAAATGTCAGATAGAACCTTATAATTCCAAGGGGACGATGTGCTGAATGTTAGAGACGATAAAAGTGAGTGGGTCCAATATCATTCATCGTAAAAAGGGGGTGGGTCTTGTCCCACCCACATACAATGGTTCGGACGCCCATGAATGTATCTCCGCAAAACGGATATAAATCCGATCTACAGTTCCAGCGCTATATGCAGATTTATTGCGTTACAATAAGTTCACGTCACCGAAAACAACAGATATGAGCTGCATTTTATTAATCATCAGCTAATTTCACGATCAAAGACCGCAATAGGAGCGAGCGTGGCAACAGCACTGGTGAGATCATTCAGTTTCTTTACTTTTAATGAATATGATTGTATGTTGAGCACCAGCGACTTTACTTTCGGTAGTGTGTGCGTTAGCTTGATGAAGAGATACGCAGCTGCTCGTCTGTGGCGATGTGTGCTTCAGTAGCGCTGTCATATCGGGCTATAACATGTCAGATGCCCATAACGCACTCTCATATGCCTCTCATTTTTTTAGCATTGTTGCGATGAGTAAAATTTGCATATGTGATTTCAACAACCAGATGCATTTAGACTTTAGTTTTGACTGTAATGCGGCCCAGACCACCTCCTGAAGTGGCTTTTAGTGTTTTGTGTATTTGTTCTAAATGCTCCTGTCGTCTTCTGTGCCCAGACTTGAGTTTTGTTTGATTGATACATTCAAGAAGCGTGTTTTCTTTGAGCAGGTCAAATTAAAGGTTCAGTTCATATATCTGACTGGCAAAATTGTATACATTGTGATGCATCGTGATATCCAATTGAACCGAATCTGTGGCATGATACTTGTAATCGAACCGAACCGTGAGACCAGTGTAGGTTTCCCACCCCTATTCCTCACCCTTATGTTGTTCCAAACCCGTAAGATCTTTGTTCATCTTCAGAACACAAATGAAGATATTTTGGATGAAATCCGAGAGCTCTCTGAACCACACGTAGACAGCAACACACCGACCACTTTCAAGGTCCAGAAAAATAGGAAAGACATGGTTAAAATAGTCCATGTGACTCCAGTGGTTCAACCTTAATGTTATGAAGCGACGAGAATACTTTAGTGCGCAAAACAAACAAAAATAACGACTTTATTCAACAATTTCTTCTCGTTTGTGTCAGTCTCCTAGTCGTCTCTGAGTTGTACGTCAGAACGCCACCTCAATATTGACCAGCTCCTGCGTCAGCATCACGCATGCGTCATGTGAACAGCGTCGGCCAATGGTAAGCCAGCGTTTTGACGTAGAACTCGGAAGCTCTGCATTGTATCTATTACATTAACAGTGTAGGATAATGACACAGATGAGAACAGATTGTGAAATAAAGTTTGTTTTTGCGCACAAAAAGTATTCTCGTCGCTTCATAATATTAAGGTTGAACCACTGGAGTCACATGGACTATTTTAACCATGTCTTTACTTCCTTTCTGGACCTTGAAAGTTGCAATGACGTTGCTGCCTTTGACTGGTTCACAAACCTCTCGGATTTCATCAAAAATATCTTCTTTTGTGTTCTGAAGATGAGCGAAGGTCTTCCGGGTTTGGAACAACTTGAGGGTGAAGAATTAATGACAGTATTTCATTTTTGGGTGAACTATCCCTTTAAGTTTTATAAAAGTGTGTGGAATTGTTCATGTAACTAATTTGACGTGGTGAAGACTAAGTGCAAGACTTGTTTTTGTTCTGTTATGTAACCTGAAGCCTGTTGCAGGCTGATGGCTCATTGACACGGTGTTTGTGTTTTGGATCAGTTCTCAGCGCCGCCCACAGAGAGGCCCTTCTGGACAAAGAGAGTGAGATCTCCTCTCTGCTCGAGCGGCTGCGCATTAGAGAAGGAGAGATCCAGCGCATACGTGAGGACGAGGCGCAGAGAGCCAGCTTCCTCCAGAACGCCATTCTCACTTACGTCCAGGGCTCCCCTCTTGCACACTTCAGCCCCAAAAAGTGAACTCGCACCGTGATTTCCCCACAGTTCTGTGTGCAGTCTTTCCGTCAGTTCCACCAGAGTGCTTTAACTATGCATACTGCAAGTGTTTACAATGCTTTTAAATATTTAAGAGGCACGTTCATGAATTGGAACAAAAATGATATGACACAAAACAAAAGATTAGTATGCATTCTTATGTATACTTATTCTTTAGTTTTTTTGGGGGGGGGGGGGGGGTTAATTTTCTGCGTTTTTTATGGATATTTACTTTGACTTTTAAACTATTTTAGAGCTCTTTCAGATATTTAAAAAATCCCCAATGTGCCATATTGTCCATCGATGCTCTTATGCCGAGGCACTTACAAATTGCATATTTTAAAATGTTTTCTACTTTTGAAATTCTTCCGCTTTTGTAATGCCTCTTGGTTATTAAATAAAATGTGTGCTTTTGATGAAGCTGTTTGTACAGTGTATAATGGAAGGAATAATGTTCATTCTTAATATTTCTGCAGTGTTGGGTTCTTGTTAGCCTGACGTCGTCATACTCAATTCTAGTCAGAATGTGAGTCTGATACTGCTCCGTTGGGCTGTGATTATGGGGCGTGTTTAAACCGAACCAGGAAAGACCTCAATTGGATAGACCTACAACCAATCAGAGCAACGGAGCGACGCATAACGTTAGTTGTCAAATGTCAACAGAACTCAACTGCACTGTGTTGCCAAGTCCGCGGGTTGAAGCGACCCCAATTATGTGATATACAGACCCAGGAATGCGAAATTTAGCAGCCGTGCCAAAATAACACATATTTTACCCCCAAAATGCCATTTTTCCCAGAGAACCCCCCCACCCGAAAGCTATTGGGCTTGTTTTTGGCTAGTTTTGAGTAGCAGTTGGGCGAGTTTTGCTGTAAAAACTTGGCAACCCTGTCTGTGCGCACGCTAGAATAAGTCACGTTAGAAGAAGAAGATGAGTGTAAACGATCTTTGCCGGTGTTGTAAAAAAGAATTTAAGGATACACAGAGTACTTACCAACACCATCATCATTTCTGAGAGAAATAGTGAAGGTGAATGCATATACGAACAAGTTCTCCGTTTAGGATTAGAACAAACTCAACCCAAGCGCCTTTGATGACGTGGATGATTACGTTACTGTTTATCATCTGTCCATCATCGTCTAAAGCCCGCCCTGACAATTTCATTGGTCCGAACAGTTTCTGTTCGGGCATAATTACTTCTCTATGGATCAAGTCCAGACCGAACTGCCCGTGCAAAATTTTGTGTGGGCGGGGCTAAGTTCGTCTGGCATCCAGGCTAGCGTTTTCCCCCACTCTACCCTAATTAATGACAGAATTTTCATTTTTGGGTGAACTAACCCTTTAAGTCTGACGATTGTCAGCATGCGTTTATGTCGATCAAGACTCTTTTGTGTAGTGCTCCTGTCTTGATGGCTCCAAGCTTGGTTGGTGGTCTGCTTAAGTCTTCTGTTCTCTGTGTATTATGAGTTGTTCTAGTTGGTTCTAGATCTAGTTTATGTTGATGTCCCTTAGATACCTCTAGACGGGACGTAACATAAAATGGATTGTGGATCCGTCACCAGATCCACAAATGCACATCTTACTCGTTGCACGCACAAATTCTGACCAACATTAATACAAAATCGAAGTTTTGTATTCACAACTATGTCTCTATTTGTACAAATTGACTACTGCAATTGACTACTACTTTACAACTATGTCTCTATTTGTACAAATTGACTTGACTACTGCAATGCGCCGCTGGTTGGACTCCCTTCTTGTGCGATCCAAACACTTCGAATGATCCAGAATGCAGCAGCACGTCTTGTCTTCAACGAGCCCAAAAGGACCCACGTCACACCTCTCTTCATCTCCCTGCACTGGCTACCACTCGCTGCTCGCATCAAGTTTAAGGCGCTGACGCTTGCATACAGAGCCACCACACGCTCAGCTCCTGCTTACTTTGACCCCATTCTACAAATCCACACCCCAACCAGAAGCCTTCGCTCAGCAAAGGAACGACGGCTTGTGGTGCCATCACAGAGGGGGAAAAAATCCCTTTCCAGAACATTCTCATTCAACGTTCCCAGCTGGTGGTACGATCTTCCCAACACCATCCGAAACGCAGAATCATTGACATCATTCAAAAATCAACTTAAAACTCAGCTCTTCCGTGAGCACTTAACCTCATAAAAAAATAAATAAAAAAAAAATCCTCTTTCTTCTTTCTTTCTCTTCTTCCCTCCCCTAGCTTGTGCTACACTGAGCAATGTACACGGTCTCAGGATCTCAGGCTCTTATTGCGCTTCTCGACTCTTCATGACCTATCGCTTCATGTTCTCTTCCAAGTTGTAAGTCGCTTTGGATAAAAGCGTCTGCTAAATGCATAAATGTAAATGTAAATCGCTGCACATTCATGTAATTCTGTATTTTGCACACACAAGTTAAAAGGCATTTGTTTGTGGATATCAAAACATGTCTGCAACATTTATCAAGTTCATGCATGTGCATTTATTAATCATTTTGAGTCTAAAATCATCCCATAGTATAACATCAATCGTTACAGTTACTATAAAAATTAGAGCATGGTGCTAGCAGCATCAATGAAATGATCAAATGTGATATTAGTCGCTTTGGATAAAAGTGCATACACTCTAAAAAAAAAAGGTTCTATATGGCACCAAAAATGGTTCTTGGCTCGTAATCATAGGGGAACCTTTTTTAGTGCTATATAGCACAATTTTGGTGCTTCAGTGGTTCTTCAGCGGTTCTTCAGAGGTTCTTCACCGGTTCTTTGACTAAGGTGCTATATAGCACCGCTACCATATACAGAACATGTTAAGATATGGTGCTATATAGCACCAAAAGTGGTTCCTCTATGATTACGACAAAGAACCATTTTTGGTGCCATATAGAACCTTTTTTTTTTTAGCGTGTACATGTAGAAAATAGTACGCAGGGGCGTAAATCGCGGGGGGGACGGAGGGGACAGGACCCCCCCAATCTGAGGGCTGTCCCCCCCTAAAAACCATGCTGAGTATTGTAAATAATATAACAATATACACTTAAAATAAATGTGTAAGTAGTAAAACAATACAAACGCAAACGGGACAAAAAATGCGTTTTAAGTTTAGAAACATTTTGAGTCCCCCCTCCCCCCTTGCCTCACAGTGGTTTGATCCACCGTGCACCTCAACTCAAATAGACCGTAATAGACCGTAGAAAAACTACCACACAAGTTTGGGGAGAGAACAAGGCTCTTCAGACAGCAGTTGTGAAACACCAGTAGTATCTGTCAAGGCTATTTTATTCACTATAAACGTCAGATGAAGTGATTCTTTTCTCTTTAAAACAGATTAGGCAAAACACGGTTAACATCACTTGCCCACCGCCGCACCGCCCCGCTCCGCTGTACAGTAATAACATCCTTTAGTTCAGTTAGAGAACTGACAAAACAATTAAAAACTGAACGTGTGTGATCAATACAGCACGAGCCGAACGAGCAAACGGCTGACAGACAAGATTATCGAAGATTTAGTTTCAAAGCGTAAAAGCTCCTATTTAAGGGAGTGTGTACTGTTTTGTTGTTGTGTTTTTCATTACGAATAATAGGCTAATGAACCCAAAATTCAAGCAACCCGCCCCCAAATTCAAAAAATTGGCTGATTCGAAAGTTCAGTCAGATCTGTGTAGGGTTTTGCTCAATATGATAATAAGTGGCAGATCAGAGGCTTCTGCAGTTGAATATCTAAATATCTGAATATCATAGTATAAAATACTATGTGAAGGACGCAAGATAATTTAATAATTATAATATGACTGCGTGGTGAACCTTAATAACTACTATCGCTTTGTGTTGTTGAGCAGATAAAATGACAGAGAAAAGAAAAACTGACATTAGATAATTTTTCAGTACACCAAAACGCCAAATAATAATTTTTTTTTGTGGTACACATATCCTTACAAGTACGATTTTGGCTGTATTATTTGTGTCCCCTTCAAAAATTGCTCTTGAGAAATGTCATGTTTATTGCCCCCCCCCGCCCCCCCCCCCAACTTTTAGATGAAATTTACGCCCCTGCGCATACTGCACATTATTTAGTAGCCTGCACGGAGGCAGTGGCTCCTGCCCCTTTAAATTTCTTCGGCTTTTTCCGGAGAGTCTCGGAGAGCTTCGCTGTCAAAACCGCTGCTGCAAAGAGGGCAGAGACCGTATTTCTGCAGATATCTATCATTTCTCGGGTTAAGTGGGAGCTGTGTCATAATAAAACACATTTACGCCTTTGAAGTGAAGCAACCTGCCTCTCCACAAATGCAAGCTATTAAATGCGTGGTGGTCGGCGACGGGTGAGTAGTGTTTTCGGGGATCTGATGGGAGAGGAGCATCCTTGGAAAACCCGTGTGTGTTATTGCAATGCATTGATGCCTAGCTCTGGCCTTTGCATTTGATCATTTGCTTAACGAAACACCCTCTATTTGATCTTAAGCATGTTCGTGATGTATGCAGACTGCATGTGAAACTCAAATATGAATGTGTATAGCTATTAAAACGGGCGCATCACATCGTAAAAAATGTATTGTTTTATCTTCGTGTATTATTTTGTGTTTTGTCTCTGATGCACGTGCGGCTTTCAGTGCGCGGCGTTTATTTGACATTAAATGAACAGGCTTTGGTCATTTTTGTTCTCTGAGAGTGTGTTTAGCAGGGTGTTGTGCTACAGACTGACTCATGTTGAATGGCAAAAGCCTGAAGCAAGAAACGCTATGGTTACCACTCCCTCTAAGTGTGCACGAGAAGTGTGTACTGTAGAGCGCGTGCATGTGAGCGAGAGTTTCCCTGGCTGCTGTGGGACTCGCTCGAAGAATCGGTTCTTTTGAAGAACCGGTTCAAGAATATGAATCTCTCTCTCTCTCTCTCTCTCTCTCTCTCTCTCTCTCTCTCTCTCTCTCTCTCTCTCTCTCTCTCTCTCTCTCTCTCTCTCTCTCTCTCTCTCTCTCTCTCTCTCTCTCTCTCTCTCTCTCTGCTGTTATTGAGTGTACACAAATAAAAGTAGACAGTTTACTGTTTATAATTATGTCTTGCACTTAGCCTATCTGTATGGCTAAAAATGACGGAGTATTGTGAGTTGTTTGCGCTGGAATAAGGAAAAAATCCATCAGAAGGCGGCGGCGACGACTCGTCGGACAGATGGTTAAAGAAAACGTAGCCTATTTAATTTCATATAGTTTGGCTATATCTAAATATTATAATCTTTTAATTTCATATGTTGATTATGAAAAGTGAGCAGCATGAGTAAGGCACATAATCAGATGCGCATATGTCCGGGGACATGGATTGAGCATTTCATTGAATTGTGTTTTCTAGAAAGTCTTAATTTAAAATTATTTTGTTTTGTATAAATTGTATTTTAATTTTGATCAATGTTTAATCAACTATTTGGCTGTATATTTAATAAATAAGAAGCAAACCAAGATCGTCGGGAATGGATTGATGTGCGTAACTGGCCTGTTTCCTCAGTCTTTGAGCAAGGCTGAAACTATAGCGTCTTTCTGTTTTAATACATTTGTTGAATATATGTCTTAATTACAGTAGGCCTATAGATAGTTATGATATTTGTGGATGCACCGGGGACCGTCATTATAAAGTTACGCCACTTTCCTTATTAGGAGAAAATATATGTTGTTTTAAGGACATAAGATCTCGTTATTAGACATACTTGAGTGGAAAAAAAATAATATGTATGCCCTATGTGGGGGCAATGGATGACCGTACCAGGTGACCTGTAAATGCGAAAAAACTGTTTCCATTGCAGTTTAGCGAAAATTTCCTTTTTCGAATTGCCTGAAAAACCACCTCATGCGAGCGTAAAAACCTTTTTGCGATATATGGGCGTTTTTGCGAAATTGACGCGTTTCCATTGGGCGTATTTTCAATTCGCAATTTCAATTTGCGCAATTTGAAGGGTAATGGAAACGCGGCTTCCCTCTCTCTCTCTCTCTCTCTCTCTCTCTCTCTCTCTCTCTCTCTCTCTCTCTCTCTCTCTCTCTCTCTCTCTCTCTCTCTCTCTCTCTCTCTCTCTCTCTCTCTCTCTCTCTCTTTCTCTCTCCTCTCTCTCTCTCTCTCTCTCTCTCTCTCTCTCTCTCTCTCTCTCTCTCTCACCAAGACATAAAGAAAAGCATAGTAACATGCAAATTATAGATCAAAGGATAGATTTAAGGCCTAATTTACAGTCTTTTTTGCTTTGTTATTTCTCATAAAAGTAGTTTTACTCATTTAAGATAGAAATGCCCATTTTAGTGCTGTCAAATCGATTAATCACATCCAAAATAAAAGTTTGTGTTTACATAATATTGTGTGTGTGTACTGTGTATATTTGAATACACACACATGCATATTTAAGAAATATTTGCATGTATATACTGTATATATATATATATAAATATGTTATATATAAATAGAAAAAAATCTTAAATATATGCATGCATGTATGTGTATTCATATCATGGGCGTCGAAAGCAAAAAAAATGTGGGTGGGTCCTCAGAATTTTTTTACTGGAGTATTAAGTACAAATATACCGCTTTGCTTTGCAACGTATAGTTCGGAAAGACAAAATTACGGAAATCGCCTTAACATTGAGAGTGGCAGTAGTGTAGGGGTAAGACGCATGGCATCTAGTTTTGACACAAATCGGCCCACGGTTCGAGTCCGCCTTTTGCGCGAGCTCAATCTTCTCCCTTTTCCCATCACATCACATCGGAAAGGCATTTATTTTCAATAAAAAAATGAAGAAAATATTAGAAAAGTGGAAATAAAGCGTCTAACATGTGTTTAATAATACGTGTTTATCGATTAGGGGTAGGTAAACACACATGTGCTGAATGTTAGAGACGATAAAAGTGGAGTGGGTCCAATATCATTGATCGTAAAAAGTGGGTGGGTCTTGTCCCACCCACATACAATGGTTCGCCGACCCCATGATTCACTATATACATAATTATACACAGTACACACACGTATATTATGTAAACACAAACTTCTATTTCGGATGTGATTTATTGCGATTAATCGTTTTGCGACAGCACTAGTCCAAAACAAAGTTTGAAAATCGATACGAATTGGATGTGTCTGAAAAGAGACAGTCTCACCGTTCAGTGAATCATTCATGAGCTGCTTAGAGTCCTTCATCCGACTCAGAAGAACGATTCTCACGGCTAGCGCGTGTGGTTTCCCTCAGGCGAGTGTGAATCTGGGACAGGGTCTGTCACTATCTGACATACTAACACCCACATAAAGAGCACACAAGCAGCAGTAACTACTTTTGCATGAGCAAACCTTATTTATGATATAATGTTCTGACCTTTTCATTATTGTTCCCTCTCCATCTATGAGTTTTCTTTAAAATGCACATTAATGCATCTCAGGAATCCCTAGTTTAGCTCTCTCTTGTGCTTTTCCCCAGGGCGGTGGGTAAGACCTGTCTGCTCATCAGCTACACCACAAATGCCTTCCCTGGCGAGTACATCCCTACAGTGTGAGTATATAGTGTGTGCATATGCTAGAATTTGGTGTTAAAAGTCATTGAGATGCATTATATATATATAAAATCACTGAGAACTTTATAACAGCATAACAGACTACTTACATAAAATGCATATACATATTAGTCAAATCAAAGTCTTGACTATTTAAATGCTTAGTTTATGATCAAAGCTCTGTAGTTTTAAAACATAATTGCAATATAATACAATGATGATTGAGAGATGAACAAATAACCTTCCTCAAAAGCCTGATGATCATTATACTATATAATTATACTAAGAAGGCCTTTTACTTGCTAAAAAACTATGAAATATCGATCAGACAACAGTAGATGAGTAAAATTAGAGTTTCATTTTAGTTAATAATATTCAACATAAATATAAAATGTTTATATGGTTTATTTATACACCTTTATAAAGGCTAAATACATTCCAATGGTGCAAATGTTGCACCAAATAAAACTTTTTTTTTTTTGGTCACACTTTAGTTTAGGGTCCAATTCTCACTATTAACTAACTTTTACAACTTTTGCCTCAATACACTCCTAATTACTGCTTATTAATAGTTAGTAAGGTAGTTGTTAAGTTTAGGTATTTGGTGATTATGGGATGTAGAATATGGTCATGCAGAATAAGGCATTAATATGTGCTTTATAAGTATTAATAAACAGCCAATATCCTAGTAATATGCATGCTAATAAGCAAACTTTAATAGTGAGAATTGGACCCTAAACTAAAGTGTTAGCATTTTTTTTAGCTCACCAATTATTTCCTTAGTGTTCGTTTTTGTATATGCTTCTTTGTATACGTTGTTTATATTTTTTCTACAATAATAACTTGATCACTCGCTGGTATATTGGTCCTCACTGGTGATCTGTGGACATGAAGTGCATGTGACAGCATTGATTTGCATATCAATAAGACAATTAGTTGACCATTCTAAAGATCTAATGAACTGTCTCCTGATGCTTTGCAGGAAGATATTCCAAAAATGTGAGCCGATCCACTCAAAGACATTGTGGAATGTATTTCTGAGTAACTGCTTTATTGTTCATTAAGATGGATGAGCATTCGGGAATGTTTGATGGCTGCGGTGGCAACAAATAATTCCGATGCCATTTGTCATTCTGAATGTTTTGCAATGTTTTATTGAGCATTAAGTCAATGCGCATTTTTTAGGTTTGACAACTACTCTGCCAATGTGATGGTCGATGGCAAACCAGTGAACCTTGGCTTATGGGATACGGCAGGACAGGAAGACTATGACCGCCTCCGTCCCCTCTCGTACCCGCAGACGGTGCGTGACATCAAATTATTATTTTTCAAATACTTTATGGCCCAGTTTCACAGACAGGTCTTAGACTAAGCCAGGATTAGGCCTTAGTTCAATTAGGACATTTAAGCAGCTTTTTTAAACATGCCTTTGAAAAACATACTACTGGTGTGCATCTTGAGACAAAACAATGCCACTGACATATTTTAAGATATGTCAGTGCAAGTTACTTTCAATTAAAACAGCTCAAACACGCATTTTAGTCTGGGACTAGGCATAAGCCTTGTCTGTGAAACCAGGGCTATATTAGATAAAGACAGTTGGAGAATATTTAAGCAAAATGGTTGAAAATTCATTAATACAATTACTTGCAATGTGACATAATCACTGTTGACCAATAGGTGGCGCTGACACCAAATTGATCTGGTGTGGACATTGTTGGCTGAAAATGACACACATAAAGTTTGGTGTTAATATGTCAAAGCTTTGCAGAGATACAGCCTAAATGGCAGATTGGCATCATGCCATCAAATTCGCTGATGCGGCAAATCATTTTGTCTATTAACACGAAATCCTTAACTTTTTTGCCACCCTGGTCCGAAGTCGAATTTGTTAATTCATATTATACATATAATACATATTATAATACATAAATACTAATTTTATTACAATATGGTGTTCAGGGCATGCTGCCGAGGACACGTCCCGAGTTTTGTTTCGATACGCCAATGCAGTGGTAAAATATAGCATTTGACACCAAAATTCAAAATGGCCGTCACAGGAAAATTGTTCGACTCGGTATGCTATACCAAATCTAAAGTCCAGTCTTGTGATTTTTGGCCAAACCGTTTATAAGTTATAAGAAAAAAAGTCATATCTCCTGCCCTCAGGTCATGGTTGTCGTAGCACACACCAAATTTGGTTAGAATACGCGAAAGCGTTGCGGAGATATAGTCTCAGGTCCTCACTTGCGCTTCATCGAATTTGTTTTTGCGTTATTTGAGGACGGTTTGACTTCTTTTGTCAGTTAGTCAGGAGATAGAAAAAGTAGGTTTTCAAAGAAATTAAAAATGGCGGACAGGACATTCGGCCATTTATGGCATAATTGGTATCGATGTTCTCTGCATGATCCAAGAAATACCAATACTAGTCTCACAACAATAGGCAAAACTCATAAAAAGCTATTCACATTTTAAAAAATGTAATTATAATACATATTATAATACAGATACTAATGTAAGGGGGCGCTGTCTTTAAACTTTTTGAGTACCTTCAGGGCATGGTGCCGAAGACACATACTTAGTTTCGTATCGATACGCCAATGGCAAATGGCTGACATGGCAAAATTGAATATTGTTCAACTTGGTGGGTTGTGCCGATGGACGATATCATCGTCCATCGTGATGGCTGACTGACATCACGATGGAGCGCCACCATCGTGATGCCACGCCCCCCATTGCGAGTCTTATTGTGAGCGCGACGCACACTAATCCTCTTCTATAGTTAAACTAAAAACTTTGCAGGGATTACTCTGTAAATTAAAGAGGATAAATGATAATATAACTAATGCATATATTCTATTTAAAATACTGTAGTCTTTGCCAGATATAGCCTACATTTTGAAATAATAAGCATGCGTGTTTATTTCAGCACTTCCGTCAGTGAAACAACACACCACAGCCTGTAAAACGTTTAAACGATTATCAGTAAATAATGGTAACCTAAAGAATATAAGAAAATTAAATATTATTTTTAAAAAATTGTTTCATTTCCCCTCAAAGATGCGTCATATACCGCTCTGCGCGAGATGAAACACGAGCTGTAGACACCTTCTCGAATATCTTCGTCTTCATGTGTTCTCCTGATGTTGCAAAGCAACACTTGTTGTAAAATTTCTGATGAGCGAATTTTATCTTCCACAGGGTCAAGACATTTAAGCTATGTTTGCCATTCAAATAAACTTGACGCGCCTTACCAAGTCTAATAACAAGCACAAACTGTGTTAAATAAAATTAAGTAAAAAGGTAGTCTATTCGTCCTACAGTGTTTTTCTTCTTTCCCACAGTAAAGGACGTGCATGGGTATAATAGACTTAATAATTCCCTGCGAAAATGGGTGCGACGCGAGTGAAGATTTGAGAAAAGAAACAAGATGTCCATGTGGGATAAAATGGACTAACGTTAGGTCTATTGTTAAAATTTACGGAAATCGCAAAACAGAATAAAAAAGCAGACAAATCTTAAATTGGGCTCAGCCGACCTCTCTCATTCGGCATGAATCCATTCATGGCTGCAAATTTATTTCCTTTGTAAACAAAGCTTTGTGCTTCACTCGGTATTATTCACGTAAAACAGCATTAACATACAAAACACTGGGTTAGTAACGAAATTATAGTTTTGAAGTAGAAAATAGTGTTTATGTAAAGAGATATATTAAAATAAAAAGTGCACAACTCTTCTTAAGTGGAAGGAAGCTACTTTTTTCCCTCACGTGCAACCTAGCGCGGATGAGTCATTATTTGGGTTAGTAAAATAACGAAATTATATCGTTTTTAAGTAGAAAATAGTATTTATGTAAAGAGATAGTAAAATACAGATATTAAATGATATATTTGTATTAATAAAAAAAATTACGATATCATCGTCCATCACAACTGCCAGGAGACATCGCCCAACCCTACTTGGTGTGCTATACCAAATCTAAATAGTCCAATCTTCTGTTTTTTGGCCAAACCGTTCATAAGTTATAAGAAAAAAAGTCATATCTCCTGACCACTAGGTGGCACTGCGCGTAACACACACTAAGTTTGGTCAGAATACGCTAAAGTGTTGCGGAGATATAGGGTGTGTCCAAAATCGAATACTTCTCTACTATATAGTATGCGAAAAACAGTACGCCAACAGAGTAGTAATATTCAAAGTATTCGAAAAACGTAAAGTTTTTAAAAAGTAAAGGCGAAAAGTACCCTGATGACTTACTACTTCCGGCGAGATCCTGAAGTGCGCATACGATGGACACTTTACTATCCCATGAGGCCACGGTAGAGGATTTATGAATGGAGGTGATGGGACGCAACTGGTAGGTCACATGATAATGACAACATGGTGGATGTAGTACGTCCGGATTACATTCAATCATACTATATAGAACACACTTTAACAGTCGCAAAGTTGTTCAAATTCAAATGTAGTACCTACTCACATAGAACGCGATTAAGGACGCAGTCATAGCCTTATGTCCACTTTGGCTTGCACTTCATCGAATTTGTTTGTGTGTTATTTGAGAACGGTTTGACTAATCAACTTAAATTCCATAACTTGTTTGTCAGCATTGTCTGAAGATGATCTGAATTTGGTGAAAATCGGACCAAAGGTCTAGGAGGAGTTAGAAAAAGTAGGTTTTCAAAGAAACTCAAAATGGCGGACAGGACATTCGGCCGTTTATGGCATAATTGGTATCGATGTTCTCTGCAAGATCCAAGAAATACCAATACTAGTCTCACGACAATAGGCAAAACTCATCAAAAGCTATCCACATTTTTAAAAATATAATTATAATACATATTATAATACATAGATACTAAATTAAGGGGGCGCTGTCTTTAAACTTTTTGAGTACCTTCATGGCATGGTGCCGATGACACATACTGAGTTTCGTATCGATACGCCAATGCATTCGTATAATATAGCATTTTACAGATGAATTCAAAATGGCCGACATGGCAAAATTGGATATTGTTCGACTTGGTATGCTATACCAAATCTAAACAGTCCAGTCTTGTGATTCTTTGGCCAAACCGTTCATAAGTTATAAGAAAAAAAGTAATATCTCCTGACCACTAGGTGGCACTGCGCTGAAACGGTGCCCTCAGGTCATGGTTGTAGTAACACACACTAAGTTTGGTCAGAATACACTTAACCGTTGCAGAGATATAGCCTCACGTCCTCACTTGCGCTTCATCGAATTCGTTTTGACTAATCAACTTAAATTCCATAACTTGTTTGTCAGCATTGTTTGAAGATGATCTGACTCGAATTTGGTGAAAATCGGACCAAAGGTCTAGGAGGAGTTAGAAAAAGTAGGTTTTCAAAGAAATTCAAAATGGCGGATAGGACATTCGGCCGTTTATGGCATAATTGGTATCGATGTTCTCTGCATGATTAAACAGGCAAAACTCATCAAAAGCTATTCATATTTTTTAAAAATGTAATTATAATACATAGATGCTAATTTTATTACAAGGTGGCGCTGTCTTAGAATACCTTCTTTCGAAACATTAAATTTTGAACATTGGATGATAAATTAGATTTTTTCAAGTTACCTCTTTACCTCTTTTGTGCCGTCATATTCTTATAATTAAAATGACTGTCCATGAATGTCCTCTTATCCCTGCAGAACAACAGGAAGCGGATAAATGATTAAATTAGGATTGGGTATGTCAACAAAAACAGCTTGTTAAATGGTTCCCCCTCTGTTTTCTCTACAGGATGTGTTTTTAATATGCTTTTCTTTGGTGAGCCCAGCATCCTTTGAGAACGTCCGTGCAAAGGTGTGTGCAACTCATTTTGTGGTTGATTTGGAAAGAATGATTTCGATAAAGCTGATACCATAATGTAATATAAGACTATGTTTCAATGCTCCAGTGGTACCCCGAGGTGCGACATCACTGCCCCAACACACCCATCATCCTGGTGGGCACCAAACTGGATCTGCGAGATGACAAGGACACCATAGAGAGGCTGCGGGACAAAAAGCTGTCCCCCATCACCTACCCACAGGGCCTGGCCATGGCCCGAGAGATCGGTGCGTAGAGTATGTCTCATTTATAAATGACAGCAGGACAACTGTACTTCCATTACCGGAGGCATGTTTCCATAATGCAGTTATTGAGCTGAGGTCTGTAAGTGAGTGGGACGCTGGTTAGGTTGTCATATGTTTGGAGTTGCTCAGTGGAGTGGGCGGCACAAAGATGGCAATTGTCTTACCGGTGGCGGTCCAGCATGAGCCGGGAACGTGGGGGAGGAGCGGCAGCCGGAGAAAGATGTTCAGAAAACAAAATGGCCTTTCCTAGAGAAGGGCTCTTTGTCGAGTTGGTCTGCATGCTGCAAGTCTCCCCAGTGTGAATGTGTTCCCAGAGCCTGCCAGAAACAGTAAATGGCTGATTTATGCAAGACCTGTGTGTCTGAGTTTATCCTAGTGTCTGTTCTACACACTACTGTTTAAAAGTTTAGGGTTGGTAAGGATTGTTTTTTTGTTTGTTTAAAGATGCATTAAATTAATCAAAAGTGACAGTAAAGACATTTATAATGTTACAAAAGGTTTCTATTTTAAATTCTGTTCTTTTGAACTTTCTATTCAATAGAGAATCCTGAAAGAAATGCATCATGGGTTTCACAACATTAAGCAGCACAACTGTTTTCATCATTGATAATAATCAGAAATGTTTCAAATCCTCATATTAGAATGATTTCTGAAGGATCATGTGACACTGAAGACTGAAGAGTAATGATGCTGAAAACTCAGCTTTGATCACAAGAATAAATTACATTTGAACATACCGTATTCACATAAAAACAACATTACTGTTTGTACTGTATTTATGATCAAATAAATGCAGCCGTGGTGACTTCTTTCAAAATGTAAAAAACTAAATCTTACCAACTCCAAAGTTTTGAATGGTAGAGTCTAGGGATGCATGATTTGGGGAAAGTATGGAATTGCGATTTTTCTAGAAAGAAAAAAATGCAATTGCATTTTAAAATGCGTTAAAAAAATTCAGAATAAATCCAGGTTTGCTGCGCTTGTTTGTAGGGCTACACAAATATGGCCAAAGTGTTGTGATTATATATCAATATGGCTCTCAAATAATAATATTAAATACAAATATAACAATAAGAAATATTGCAGTATAAAGTAAAAAATCTAATATTTAAAAATATTACAATATTTATGGCTATCTTCATTTAATTTCATAATTTTCAGGATGTTAAACCATCAACATTTTATGTTGAAAACCACAGTGAAAGTGTTATTTCATAATTTGGTATTTGACAAGTAAGCAGTAAAAATGCTTTTTTTTGTAAAACACCACTTTTAAAGTAAAACTGCTTATTATGTAGTGTGAAGTCTGTTTGAGAAAATATAACTAACTTTGTTAATTCTTTCACTGTTTTTTGATAATGTTTACTGAAATGTGTCCTATGGTGTGACAGAAAGAATTAAGTACAGTATATAGGGGCATCGCAGCAAAGGACAACAGAAATGAACACTTTTATAGCGGTTCCAAAAAAGTGAAATACTTCATGTACACTTTTCACTTTCAAGACCGCAGGGTGTCCCATTCGTCATTTAAGCTTAAAGAAGGGTGCTTTGTGCCCTCGATGTGCACTTCAGAGGACTTAATGTGAACTTAACGGACACATGCACGCAGCGGCCATTGTAAGTGCACAAGACCGAAAGTGCACATGAAGTGTGCCATTTGGGACAGGGCCTTCGTCGTGTAAAAGACTGTCAATTACATTTGTCACATTTGTTGATATTTAAATAAAGGCCGGAAGCTTTAGAAAAGGCATCTACTACTTTAAGAGCTGCTGGGACCTGATGTTGATCTTTCAGGAATAGTGCAGTATCGTCTGTTAACTGGGATATGATAATATCCCTGCCAGCAATAGATATACCTTTTAATTGGCTTGATTTAATATAAATATTCATAAGCTGAGTGCAAAACAAGAAGAGATAAGGGGAGATGGGACAACCTTGTCTTATACCGCGTTTTAAATAAAATCTAGAGGACGAACCACATTTAAGTTTAATAGAACAATTTGCGTCCCTATACAATGTTTGTATAGCTTTACAGAAAAAGTCTCCAAAGCCAAATTTTTGTAAAGACCTAAAAATAAAAGCATGCTCCACCGTATCGAATGCTTTATAGAAATCTAAGAAAAGAATAAATCCATCATCAGTACTTAAATGTGAATAGTCCAACACATCTAGGACTAATCTTATATTATTTGAAATATGTCTTTTCTTCAAGAAACCAGATTGAGCCTCATCTATAAGGGGGTCCATAACTGATTTGATTCTATTTGCAAAGACTAAGGCAAAAAATCATTGTTTAAGAGAGAAATTGGTCTCCAATTATCTAACAGCAAAGGGTCTTTTTTTGGTTTTGGAATCAACGTAATTAATCCTTGAGTTAAAGTAGGTGGAAGACATTGCTTTTCTATACTCTCTATAAAAAATTCTTTAAGAAAGGGGGCAATAAGATCAGAAAAGGTTTTATAAAAGTCGGCCGTGAGGCCATCAACCCCAGGAGATTTGGTAACCTTAATATGTGCGATAGCATTTAAAACTTCTTCAACAGTAATTAAGCTATCACAGAGCTCTTTTTGTACAGGGTCGACGGACTTACAATTAATTCCAGAAATAGAGTTTAGAAACAGCGAAGCCGAATGATCACAAAATTAGGATGAATATAACCCACTATAAAATTCTGTGCAAAATGTGGATATTTTAACTTGGTCATCTGTAACATCCCCATCTATTTTAAGTTGTTCAATTGTATTATTTTTTAAAATGAAATTTCTCCAAACCAAAAAAATATGCTGAATTTTGTTCCCCTTTCTCCAACCAGCTTTCGTGACCTAATGAAGGCTCCTTCTGCCTTATTCTTATATAATTTGTCCAACTCCAGTTGTAGAGTGACTAACTCTGCTTGTTCATCTTCATTTGGACATGATTTTGAGGAGAGGGATTTTGAGAATAATTTGAAATAATATTGTCCTCTTGACTACATCTTTCTTTTGCCATTAAGCTTCCCTGTTTTCAAAAGTACTTGGCTACCTCAAATTTCAATAGCTCCCACTTACTGCAGAATTTCTTTTCTGAAAGTGCTTTATACCAATGATATAAAACAAGATTTTTAACCTTTATTTTAATATGTTCATATTGCAATAATGAACTATTAAGTTTCCAATATGAACTTCTACCCATGGCATGTGAAGAAGTGCTGATGTTAATGGAAATAAGAACAGCCTTACGTTCGCTGAGCGGTGAAGGAATCACATTAACAGAGACATCTGAGGATCGTATACTCGCAGATACTAACCAATAATCTATTCGAGATTGTCTATTACCAGACTTGTTGCTCCAAGTATATGTCAACGAATCAGGAAACGTAGACCTCCATATATCAACCAAATTGAATCTCTCCATAAAACATTTGTATTTGTACATAAGGTTTGTATTTTGACTATAAGTTGGTCTTGCTGGTAAACAATTAAGAAATCCGTCCATAACCGTATTAAAATCACCCCCTATAATAAGATAAAGATCCGGGAATTTCGACAGTCCCTGAAGGATATGCTCTTCTAAAGTTTCAAATAAATGATCGTTTTCACTTTTAGAATTATATCCATAAATATTTGCAATGAGCAATACAGACCCGTGAATTTTGATAGTTTGGCACCAAAAATGTCCCGTTGTGTATGCAGAATTTCCCCGTTAAATCTGTTCCTTAAAGGAGAACTCCTGTGAACTTTTAAGTTAATCTTGATCGTTATACCTTTGTGAGTACTGTCTATAGAAAAAGAAACGAACCGGATTGGTGCTTGCAACATGGAGCTGTTACAGTTAATGCCCAGAGCTCCCACTCAGCTAACACGGCAGCTATGGGGGCAAATACATAAAGAGTGTCTTTGTGCCTCTTAACAGACACAAAATGCAATTAAAATGTCTCTCCAACATGAACAGGGCCTAAAACGTCTAAAACACTATTTCGGTGAGTTTAAACTCTGGCTAAGTCGCTAAACGCATCTCGTTGTCATGTAAGGGCCCTGTTCATGTTGGACAGACATTTTAATTGCATTTTGTGACTTTGGTGATCCAAACCGCTGAATCGACTCACTGATTCATAGCGCTTCGAAGCTTCATGATGCTGTTTTTTTAAATCGGTCAACACACCGGGAAAATGGTTTGCGCGGTCTTTTGCTGTTATTTTTGTTGGCCAATGGGAATTTGCGTGCTTCATCATGGTTTCACCGATATCTATGGTTTCTCCACGGGGTTTGTAGCTTTTCGATGACGTTCACGTCGGGTAATTACGTCACTTCAAAACGTTCCCATGGCAACAGGGGGAAATGGCGGCTCTTGTGTTAAGTAAACGAAAATTTTTCAACTTTCTGCTAATATATATGACTTTTTTGCAATGAAAATGCGGGGATTATGAAATCATGCTAGCCCCGCATATTTAGCACGCGGAAATAGGCAATTTATGCGGCGAAAGTGCGGCGTGTTTGAAAAAATGCGGCCCCCGGGACTTTGGCTGATTATGCATTAAATCATGCGATCGCATAATCGCGTTTTTCCGGAGGGACTGGATATATAGTCATGGACATTTTCCTCCATGCTAATGCTTTCAGACGTGACTGTTGTCTTGGACTTCGATTTGCCAGATTTCTTTCTCTTTTTCGCTCAGAAGTCGCCATTTGGTAAAATCAGATGTTGTTTAAATAATCGAAAGCCAACACCGTTACATTAGATATAATAATTAGACTATCACTTTCCTCAAAGTAACAGTTTAAATTCTGCGGCTCTCCTTAAACCACGTGCTTAGGGCGCCATCTTGAGCCCCTCCCTCCCTAAACACTTGCGGTCTTCCTACGACTCCGCACTTTCATGACATCACGCCGCTTTGACTGTCGGGAAGTCTGCTGCGGAACGCACACCAGTGTCTATGGTGCGAGTTAGGCAGAAGTGCACATTGAGGGCGCATATCGACTGCAAAGGGGGTCTTTTCTTTTTCATTTATAAAAGTTGTAATTTATTGACAGTCACTATTGGACAATTATGAGAGTTGGCTCAAAAATTTTAAAATTATAAAGACAAAGCAGTTTTTATATCAACAGGTCCAATTAAGACAAAGAAATGTTTAACCATTTACTGCATTTTAAATGATGACCACTATTTATTGTCAGAGTCAATAAAGAATGGATCCAAAAGCAGAGGTTGACAGGATAACAACAGTCTTTAATGAGAATATAAACAAGGCAGTCTGTCTTTAAGGCACACAGAACTGGTAAAACAAACTGAGAAGGCAGCTGAGATGATCCTGTCTCGAAGAGGAGAGAGATCGGGACACCAGTAGAGGTGGAGGCAGTTCTTGAGAATAAATCACAGTCAGGAACAGAGGACCGTGAAGGTACTCTTGCAGCAAATGCAGAACTCAGACTAAACTTAGGCGCAAGACTGTATCAGACAAACAAGACCAAGTGAGCACTTCCAAAGCAAATCAGACATGAAGAAAGCAGCAGTCGTAACGCATGACATGAAACAATGATCCAACAAGAGGCAGTAAGAACAAACACTAGATAAAGGGTAAGCACTCAAACAAAAGTGGGAACAGGTGTCATCGCAAGGCAGCGAGGCACTGATTGCGATAACTAACAGGTGCAGGTAGACAGAGAGAAGATGAGCCTAACGAGTGAGTTAGAAAGCGTGTGTGTGTGTGTGTGTGTGTGTGTGTCTGAAACAATCAGGAAGGAGAGTGAGTGAAGAAAAGGATAGTGAGAAGCAAAGAGAAAGAACCTGACACATGACATTTATATTCATTTTTATCTTGTTTCTTGTCTTTATGCCACAGGTGCCGTGAAGTACCTGGAATGCTCCGCCCTGACTCAGCGAGGGCTAAAGACTGTATTTGACGAGGCCATCCGCGCTGTCCTCTGCCCTCCGCCCGTCAAAAAACGCGGCAAGCGCTGCACCCTCTTCTGAGTAAAAGCGATGACAATTCCTGGCACCCAAACCCACACAAAACTACAATATTTTTAATCAGCCTCTTGGAAACTATATTGTACTTCTCTCACAGGTTCGGTGACAGCCGTCCATGAAGTTCTAATGCACATTACATGTATACGAACCATTGGCTAGAAGCGTCCAGTCGGAGGGAAACCTTGTGGTAGATTGTTTTTCGCGGCCTCACGCGCCCAGAGATGTAATATTCCATTTCATATTGTTTATATGAGAAGTTTTAGTGGTACAGTGTAATTGTTGACATACTGTAAGGAAGTGTTTCTTGGTGTCGTAAAGGAAGCGTTTCAAAGAAATCTGATCTTGTACAAAGCTAACCATTCGCAGTATTAGCATTCCTGTCGGCGTTGAAGTCAACATGAAAAGGCGTCCGCGCCCCATGTGTGATGAGTTAAACGGGATATTCAATGAGGAAGAAAGGTTGTGATTGTGAAAATTGTTGTAGTGGAAGTAAGTGTAGCTTCATCTGTGGAATAACGTGCATCTGTGAATCTGAGAAACGTGAATTAAGAAACTAAATGGGGTCCGTTTGATTTCATGTTGACTTTAAAGCCTCGTTCATTCATGAACATTAGATGTTTATTTCTTCTCAACTCTTTAACAACCATGGGCCATTCCAAACACTGGAGAAGGAAACTGTGATCATTGAGTCTCTACTTTTATGTCGATACAAACTAATTGATGAGGTTAGTGAAGATAACTCTGTTTTTGGATTTGCTTCTTTTCTAGTTTTCTATGTACGGACAAACCACTCTGATCCTGATCTGTGATGAAGGGTTTTATGGTACAGCTTCACAATCCAAAATCTCCAAGCTCTATCTGAACAAATGCCCATTAGCGGGTGTGTACGAGTGACTTGCATGCCACAACCAGAAGCCTGAATGTCTCTTTAATTGAAGGACTTGCATGGGCATTTGTTCTTGATTGTTCCCACTTGGGAAACCTGGTTAATACGTGTCTGCATGTGGCGTGAGTGTGGGCATTCGTCCGTGACGTGATTGGCTGTTGGGTGTGAGTTGTCTACATCGGTGCAGTGGCACTTCCGTTCTCTCACCTAACTTTGTACATAACTCTTAAAATGGACAAAAAAAGATGATAATCTTCACAGCTGCCAAAAGACATTTCCATGATGTAAGATAGTATATTTACAAAAATGTTTTAGATGAGGAATGCATTCATTAATAAATCTATTCATGTTTTACCCTTACCCCTTTGACCTTGTGCTTTAATTCATTTTAATGTGCCCCATTATGCTATTTTAAAGGTCTCCTACAACAGATTTACATGCATCAAAGGTATACATTGCACATCACCTCATTTTTCAATGATTCTCAAACGACTCAACGGATGAATCAGTCTCTTTAAATCCCTCCTTTTCGTGTGCCTGCTCTACTCTGATTGGTCAGATGGCCCAGTCTGTTGTGATTGGTCGACCGCTTACAGCACCAAACGAAACGCCCATCACCATAACTGAACTTCAGCTCCGCTTCCTAAAGCTCAGTGATTGTGCACACTGTAAAGACAGTAACGATGATGTAGATTTTACCACATTAATCCGAGCGCGGGGGTCCGATGATGAAACATTGGAGAACTAGTTATTCAACCCGAACCTCCATCCCAAGAGCAGGAGTTTCTCAGTGATGCTCTGCTCATTTTGAGGTTCATGATGAGATGTTGAGCTGTTATTCCTCACCATCAGCATTAACAAGGCCCCATTTACACCGTATGGTTCCAGTGACCCAATTCCGATTTTTCCCTCCCATGTGGCCCAGATCGGATATGACAAAAAACACATGAATTCCGATATCCTCAGATCGGATTCAGGCCTCACTCATATGTGGTAATAAATCCGATATGATTCAAGTGGTCAAATCGGATATTCCCCAGTAAATGCGAGTCGTACGTCATTGAAAAAGGGACAGAGGCGAATGACGTCACCTCAGGTGGACACGAACTGCGATCACATGACACTAATGGTGCGGTGGAAGATGAGAGCAATGTTCTGCTGACCTTTAAAGATAGTGCGGAAAGCAAAACATTAATAATCATCTTGTCTGCATCCATTGCATATCACGCCATTGTACTTCCTTTTCCGGGTCAGAACGCCTTGGGCTGTTTCGCCAGTGTATAGTGTAAATGCAAATATCGGATACGGGTCGCTTTTAAAAGATGATGTAAGCGGGTTGTCAAAAAAATCGGATATAGTCACCAATAGAGCTGAAGATCTTTGCCCGAGCCCGACGGGTTTCTATCATTTTACACGGACTCGGGCCGGGCTCGGGTTTGCGCGGTAAAATGAGCAGTCAGGTGATGCGTTTTTTTTATTGCGAAAAGGAGGTGAAACGGAGGCTGGCCTCTGGCGATTACGTTTTGGTTGCACCGGCAAAGAAAGCAAAGTCTGAGGTGTGGAAAACGTTTGACCATGTGCATAATGAGAATAATGAGCCAGTGGGTTATGTAAAATGCAAAAGATGCGGCATTCTGTTAAAGTACGACAGCAAAGAAGATGACGAGGTCACTCGCTACATTGAAACGGCTGTCATGGAAAATGAAATGGATGTTCTTGGCTGGTGGAAGACCACCAAACCATCCTTGCCAAAACTTGCAAAATTAGCCAGATCAGTATTATGCACCCCACCAATAGCAGTAGCAGTGAAAGGGTGTTCAGTGCTGCTGGACGAACTATCAGTGAGCGTAGGACCGCGCTGAAGCCATCTACAGTGGATTCAATCATTTTCCTCCACAAAAACATGTGGCCTAATCTTGGTGAGTAAAAGTTTTTTTTCAAATTATAATTAAATATTAATTGAGTCTTAAATGCATAATTTAGACTGAGTTTAGGCTAATGTTGGCATTATTCTTTTATTAAAGGTCCCGTTTTTCGTGATCCCATTGTTCAAACTTTAGTTAGTGTGTAATGTTGCTGTTAGAGCATAAATAATACCTGTAAAATTATAAAGCTCAAAGTTCAATGCCAAGCGAGATATTTTATTTAACAGAAGTTCCCTTTCAAAGCCTACAGCAAACGGCCGGCTTGGACTACATCCTGGTACTTCCTTCATAAATGACGTCAGTAGAACAGACTAACCTCCGCCCACAAGAATATGCGAAAAAAGGGGGCGTGGTCTTGTTGCTGTCCCACGTGGAGAAGAGGACGTGTCGCGTGGAGAAAAGGAAGTGTTGCGTTTGAGTGTGTTTGTCGCCATGTCGTCGAGACGCTGTTATTTTCATCCCGGAGTCAAATCACCTTTGTTTGGCTTTCCCAGGGACGCTGTAGAGATAATTACGCGCATACATCTCCCATTAAGAGGCGTGACCTTTCCACGTGTGCTAAGCTGCGGTCAAATCACAACACGGGAACCGCTGGCACAATCAGAACTCGTTACGTATTTCTGAAGGAGGGACTTCATAGAATAAAGGAACTCATCAACCCGTTTTCAGGACAGTGAAAACAGCGGTGTACAGATCAGTAAATTGTGTTAAAAATACTGTTTTTTTTTACACGCGAAACATGAACACATGTTATATTGCACACTGTAAACACAATCAAAGCTTCAAAAAAACACGAAGAACGGGACCTTTAAATTTCAGCTGCTGTTCACCGTCGCGTTGAGGTCGGATTGTGGAGAGAAGGGCCGAAGCCAATCCAGCGGAGAATTTATCTTAAATTAGTTATTACCAAATGCCCATCTTAATTTACAATTTATCTTAATTTAATTTGTTAATAAATACTCCTTTTTATTGGCGCGTTGGCCTATTTATATTAGTATTGGTGATTGTGGAGAGAGGGGCTGCAAGCAAGTCCCGGTTTCGTTTATCTTAGGCCTAATCTCAATTTTATGTAACTTTTAGTTTTATTTCGTTATTTAGTTTACTTAATTCGTTAAATTTAAAATTGATCTTGATTTCATTTGTTAAGAAATACTTTTTTTATGGGCCCGTAAGCCTATTTAGGCTAAGTGTAAAAGTTACGATGTTGCAGAGGACTTATTTATTTCTTTGTTCCAACTTCCAAGTGGCCTACAGCTACGCTAGTCATGAATAAGGCAAAAGAGCTGTGTGCGTGCACATTTGAATAATGTCGGGCTGTAAACGGGTTCGGGCTTTTAAAAACTTGTCAATCAAAATATACTTGTCGGGCTCGGGCCGAATTCTGTCGGGCTCGGTCCTTGTCGGGCCTAACTTTTAAGGCCCGATTACAGCTCTAGTCACCAAATCAGAATTGTGCATCAAGACCTGCAGTGTAAATGCAGCCAAAGAGTGTGTCCATCAACAAACCCATGTGTGTGTTTCTCGTTCATTGCAGTGCACATGCGGGAACTGTATCAATAACTAGTGTTGGGCACGTTACTTTAAAAAAGTAATTAGTTATAGTTACTTATTACAAATAGTAACTGAGTTACATCATTATAAAAGTAACTAATTACCAGGGAAAGTAACTACTGTGTTACTTTTTTTTCTTCAAATGTTCAAATATGTCAAATAACTTGAATGCCCCCAATATTAAATATGTTAAATGAATGAATTGGACACTAAATAGAATAAATTATTCTTATAAAACATTGTACATTAATGTACACTATTGTAATGTTGCTGTGGGACAATGTGAGAGACACCTATCAAATTCAATATATGATTGTAAATATTATCAGTAGGCCTACTATAGTGTAAATATTGTGTAAATATTATCAGTACTTTACTACTCCTCTGGTAGTGGAGCTCACGTTATCACCTGGGTTATTAGCCACTAATGTTGTGGCGGCATGTGATGATGTGAGGCGCTTCATTAGATTAGAATTACTTGCCACATACGTGGAGAGACTCTTTCTTCCTGGGCACAAGTTGCACGTTACATAACCATTCTTACCAGCATTCTTACACAGCTGATGAGCAGAAGGATTTCAGTAAGACAGTAATAACACAAGTTAGCCGGAAACTTGCACAATATAAAACACAGATGTATTTTGAACACCCGGTAGAAAATGTATACATCAATAATTATTCATCCTTACAGGTTGTGATTCTGAGGAGCTGGTCCAAATAAACTGAGCACTGACCCATCTTTCAAGAGCAAGAGTTTTGCCAATCCGACGTTGAACTCAGAGATTTGAGAAGCAGTCGTCAGTAAAATGACGTGTTTGAGGACAGGTCACATTTTTTGCGGGTGGACCATGTACAACATAGGCGGGCATTATGCAAACGTATTTTCTAGTGACGTGGAACCGTCACGCATTAGGATTCGAAACACAAACTACTCATTTAGGCGGTTCAGAGTCGATTCTTTCTTTTGGGAGACAACTTTATTTATTTATATTTTTATTTGCACTTTCGACTTTGCAACTTTGCAAAACGTTTACATTCACAGACAGCTCTATTACACACTGCATGAAAGGGAATATTAGAAAAACCATAATAGGGGCACTTTAAAAAATTACCTAGAGAGTATAATAAAATATCATGCATTTGTTTTGAGCATTATATTGCAAGTCTTCCGAGGTTGTTTTGTGAACTATTCCTTTAATAAGCTCACTGTGTTTGACCCCCTTTCACCTTCAGAACTGCCTTAATTCTACGTGGCATTGATTCAACAAGGTGCTGAAAGCATTCTTTAGAAATGTTGGCCCATATTGATAGGATAGCATCTTGCAGTTGATGGAGATTTGTGGGATGCACATCCAGGGCACGAAGCTCCCGTTCCACCACATCCCAAATATGCTCTATTGGGTTGAGATCTGGTGACTGTGGGGGCCATTTTAGTACAGTGAACTCATTGTCATGTTCAAGAAACCAATTTGAAATGATTCGAGCTTTGTGACATGGTGCATTATCCTGCTGGAAGTAGCCATCAGAGGATGGGTACATGGTGGTCATAAAGGGATGGACATGGTCAGAAACAATGCTCAGGTAGGCTGTGGCATTTAAACGATGCCCAATTGGCACTAAGGGGCCTAAAGTGTGCCAAGAAAACATCCCCCACACCATTACACCACCACCACCAGCCTGCACAGTGGTAACAAGGCATGATGGATCCATGTTCTCATTCTGTTTACGCCAAATTCTGACTCTACCATCTGCATGTCTCAACAGAAATCCAGACTCATCAGACCAGGCAACATTTTTCCAGTCTTCAACTGTCTAATTTTGGTGAGCTTGTGCAAATTGTAGCCTCTTTTTCCTATTTGTAGTGGAGATGAGTGGTACCCGGTGGGGTCTTCTGCTGTTGTAGCCCATCCGCCTCAAGGTTGTGCGTGTTGTGGCTTCACAAATGCTTTGCTGCATACCTCGGTTGTAACGAGTGGTTATTTCAGTCAAAGTTGCTCTTCTATCAGCTTGAATCAGTCGGCCCATTCTCCTCTGACCTCTAGCATCAACAAGGCATTTTCGCCCACAGGATTGCTGCATACTGGATGTTTTTCCCTTTTCACACCATTCTTTGTAAACCCTAGAAATGGTTGTGCGTGAAAATCCCAGTAACTGAGCAGATTGTGAAATACTCAGACCGGCCCGTCTGGCACCAACAACCATGCCACGCTCAAAATTGCTTAAATCACCTTTCTTTCCCATTCTGACATTCAGTTTGGAGTTCAGGAGATTGTCTTGACCAGGACCACACCCCTAAATGCATTGAAGCAACTGCCATGTGATTGGTTGATTAGATAATTGCATTAATGAGAAACTGAACAGGTGTTCCTAATAATCCTTTAGGTGAGTGTATAAGTATATCCATGTCCATACAGTGCACTCATGTAAAGTGATATATACTATAGCACATCTCGAATGCTTGATTGCGTGCATCATTGCACAATATAAAACTATATTATAACAGCTCTAATCTGCTAAAGGCATGAAGATATTATAAACAAAACAATGTGCATTGTGAAAAGCGCCATACAAATAAAATTTACCTGGCTTGAATGACTTCAAAATATGGTCAGGAAATCTGGATTTAATCACTAATGAATGTGTGAATGCTGATCTCTTCTGGCCGCACATGATACTACAGGACATGAAGTCCACTGTATTGTCATGGCAACTGGAAGTGGCTAGAAGGAGAGACCTTCACGCTCTCATGAGGACCGTATGAAGTCAACAGAGCAACAGCTGTTAAACGCTTCAGTTTAGTTTAATTAGTCTTTCTAATTATGCAAGCTTGTCTAATGTGTTGCATTAAAACGAACAGAATTTACGTTATCATTTACTCACACACCACATCTTCTTTATTCCGTGTAACACCAAAGGAGATATTTAGTGGAATGTTCATGCTGTTCTTTTCCATACAGTGCCACTATAAGAGCAGTCCAAACAACTCCTGCTTCATATTCAATAGCTTTGTGTGAAGAACAGACCCAAACTAATGAGGAAGAGTAGATGATGGTATTGCAATATGAATTGTTATGAGTTGGAGCTGAAATGCATCCCTTCAGGCTCGGTCAGCTGTTAGTTTTTAGCATGCCAGAAAACCCCCATCCACGGGCAGGAGCACCCCATTGGTCATGGCACTCTTATCGCTGAGGAGGAAGAGGATGGAGTTGACCACATCCTCCACTTCTAAACAACACAATAAGAAAGATGCTGTTTTCAAACAGAACAGACACACACTAGACTTTGACATTCTGGTATTTCATAAACCTCAGTGCCATTGATGTCACTGAAATGCGCTTACACAATCAATGCTAAATCCCAAAATGCAGAGTGAGAAGTGTTAAATAACCCAACATGAGCGCTGCATTGTGAACTGACAGCACTGCAGGTGTGACGACGTACTAGAGTTACTGTACAGAAATGTATTCTCAGCTTAACTTTATGAGAAATTATTTTCGATTGTTGAAATAACTGGGTGATACACAGGGAAAGAGGGATGGCGATTTTATTTTTACATGCATCGTCTGTTATAGTGACCTAAAAAGCACAGGCTTACCTGCAAATTTCCCCAGTGGGATACGTGATGTCAAGCTCTTGGCCTTTTCTGGGTCACTCCATGCAAACTTTCCCATTTTTGTCAACACCACAGTCGGGTTCACCGAGTTCACTCTGATCTGTTGAGGTCAGATTATGTAAGACATGCTAAATTCACATGAATGATGCATAAACAGTCAAACCAAACACGATTCAGACAGCAGATAATGCTTCACTAGTGTGTGCAGGACAATATCGTTCATTTATGATGTGAGGAGAGCTAAAAAAAGTAAACTGTGACATATTACACCCAAACATTCTTCATACAGTGACTACCAGTAAAATGATTCAGACACTTTGACCAGACCCGGTTTTGCTGAAGTGTTTTTTTCTTTAATTACTAATGCGACCTTTGACACCACAGACTGAACAAAATGAAGCATTTCTTGGTCATTGGTTGACCTAAACTGATATTATCTAATTGTGTACTTAAATTTAACATCTGATTGGTTGATTGTAATCCATTCTGGTCATATTTCTTGTCATATTTTATTAGCATTTTCTAAACGAAAGCGAATAAACTGTGATAATGTGAGAAAATGTTGAAGGTGTGTCTGAATACATTTTGGGTTGACTGTAGTTATCTGTCAATCAAGTTAGACAACAAACACTTTCATTTCAATACAAAAATAATAATTATAATAATAAATACAAAAATAATAATTATAATAATAAATACAAAAATAATATATTATATATATATACACACATACAGTGAGGAAAATAAGTATTTGAACACCCTGCTATTTTGCAAGTTCTCCCACTTGGAAATCATGGAGGGGTCTGAAATTGTCATCGTAGGTGCATGTCCACTGTGAGAGACATAATCTAAAAAAAAAAAATCCAGAAATCACAATATATGATTTTTTAACAATTTATTTGTATGATACAGCTGCAAATAAGTATTTGAACACCTGTCTATCAGCTAGAATTCTGACCCTCAAAGACCTGTTAGTCTGCCTTTAAAATGTCCACCTCCACTCCATTTATTATCCTAAATTAGATGCACCTGTTTGAGGTCGTTAGCTGCATAAAGACACCTGTCCACCCCATACAATCAGTAAGAATCCAACTACTAACATGGCCAAGACTAAAGAGCTGTCCAAAGACACTAGAGACAAAATTGTACACCTCCACAAGGCTGGAAAGGGCTACGGGGAAATTGCCAAGCAGCTTGGTGAAAAAAGGTCCACTGTTGGAGCAATCATTAGAAAATGGAAGAAGCTAAACATGACTGTCAATCTCCCTCGGACTGGGGCTCCATGCAAGATTTCATCTCGTGGGGTCTCAATGATCCTAAGAAAGGTGAGAAATCAGCCCAGAACTACACGGGAGGAGCTGGTCAATGACCTGAAAAGAGCTGGGACCACCGTTTCCAAGGTTACTGTTGGTAATACATTAAGACGTCATGGTTTGAAATCATGCATGGCACGGAAGGTTCCCCTGCTTAAACCAGCACATGTCAAGGCCCGTCTTAAGTTTGCCAATGACTATTTGGATGATCCAGAGGAGTCATGGGAGAAAGTCATGTGGTCAGATGAGACCAAAATAGAACTTTTTGGTCAAAATTCCACTAAACGTGTTTGGAGAAAGAAGAATGATGAGTACCATCCCAAGAACACCATCCCTACTGTGAAGCATGGGGGGGGTAGCATCATGCTTTGGGGGTGTTTTTCTGCACATGGGACAGGGCGACTGCACTGTATTAAGGAGACGATGACCGGGGCCATGTATTGCGAGATTATGGGGAACAACCTCCTTCCCTCAGTTAGAGCATTGAAGATGGGTCGAGGCTGGGTCTTCCAACATGACAATGACCCGAAGCACACAGCCAGGATAACCAAGGAGTGGCTCTGTAAGAAGCATATCAAGGTTCTGGCGTGGCCTAGCCAGTCTCCAGACCTAAACCCAATAGAGAATCTTTGGAGGGAGCTCAAACTCCGTGTTTCCCAGCGACAGGCCAGAAACCTGACTGATCTAGAGAAGATCTGTGTGGAGGAATGGGCCAAAATCCATCCTGCAGTGCAAACCTGCTGAAAAACTACAGGAAACGTTTGACCTCTGTAATTGCAAACAAAGGCTACTGTACCAAATATTAACATTAATTTTCTCAGGTGTTCAAATACTTATTTGCAGCTGTATCATACAAATAAATAGTTAAAAAATCATATATTGTGATTTCTGGATTTTTTTTTTTAGATTATGTCTCTCACAGTGGACATGCACCTACGATGACAATTTCGGACCCCTCCATGATTTCTAAGCGGGAAAACTTGCAAAATAGCAGGGTGTTCAAATACTTATTTTCCTCACTGTACAGTCCCTGACAAAAGTCTTGTCGCTTGTGTACAAATTGACCTGAAGTGCCGCTGAAATATATTTCTAATCAAGATTTTTTTACAAGAAATGGCTCATTTTAATCCCAACAGCTTTTGTAATAATGTTTCAGTGCAAAACAAAACTGTCAAAAAGTATTCTAATATTCACAGCTTGGTAAAGCCCATTTTTGCAAAGACATAAGTGTTGTCGCCTTGTCATATGAGCTTCACCTGTGACTAATAATGGATCAATTAGGTCTCAGGTGTGTATAAAAAGAACCCCAGTACACTAGATCTTCACATCAACTGCAACTAGACCTCTGCAAACATGCCTAAGATTCACCCTTAGACTAAAGTTTTGATTATCAAGAGGCTGAAGACCAGATCCACTGCTGATGTGGCAGACACCTTCAATGTGTCTCAGCGTCAAGTACAGAGGATAAAAAAAAGATTTGAAGAGACTGGAGACATTTTTGACAAGCCCAGGTCAGGCAGACCCCGCAAGACAACTGCTCGAGAGGACCGTTTGTTGGCTCGAAAATCCAAGGCCAGCCCATTTTCCCCTGAAGCAGAGCTCCACGAGACCGAGTCACCTGAAGTCCCTGTGTCAACCAGAACAGTTTGTCGGATTCGGTCTCAAAATGGCCTCCATGGTCGAATCAGTGCCCAGAAGCCAGCACTAAACAAAAGACAATTGAAAAACCGTGTGGCACTTACCAAGGCCCACAGCCTGCTAAAAGGATGGACACTGGAAAAGGGGCAGAAGGTGGATTTTTCAGATGAATCTTCTGTTGAATTACACCACAGTCGCCGCAGATATTGCAGGAGACCTACTGGAGCCCGCATGGATCCGAGATTCACCCATAAAACAGTGAAGTTTGGTGGCGGAAAAATCATGGTCTGGGGTTACATCCAGTATTGGGGTGTGCGAGAGATCTGCAGGGTGGAAGGCAACATCAATAGTCTAAAATACCAAGAAATCTTAGCTACCTGAGGCCAAATTCTGCAGCAGGATTTGTGCTCCATCGCATACTTCCATCTCCACATCAAAGTTCCTCAAGGCAAAGAAGATCAAGATGCTCCAGGATTGGTCAGCCCAGTCACCAGACATGAATATCATTGAGCATATGTGGGGTAGGATGAAAGAGGAAGCTTGGAAGACGAAACCAAAGAATATTGATGAACTCTGGGAGGCATGCAAGACTGCTTTCTTTGCTATTCCTGATGACTTCATCAATAAATTGTATGAATCCTTGCCAAACCGCATGGATGCAGTCCTTCAAGCTCATGGAAGTCATACAAGATATTAAATGTGGATCTTACAGCACCACTACTTTTCTGTATTTTCAGTAAATTTGTTCAATTTCTGTATAGGCGACAACTTTTGTCTTGCCAAAATTTGACCTTTCTGTCTTCATTAAATGATCAATCTTTTTTCAGTGAAACGAATTTATTTCAGTGCATTAAACATCATTTGGGAGGGTTTTAGCTTTTCATATGAGCTATTTCTAACACCAATTGATTAATTAAAATTCAGGTTAATAGCAGGTGTTTCTACAAAATAGATAAGTGACAAGACTTTTGTCAGGGACTGTATATATATATAAAATAAAATTGGCAAAGATTTCATTTTAGATTCATTCTTTTTTAAATCAAATTTAATGTAATCAAACTAACCGTAATATTAATAATAATGATAAATATTATTGTAATTTTGTCATATAAAAAAAACATTAATTTATGGTAATTATGCTTATCAATAACTGCAAACCAACACATTTAAATAATATAAAAGCAGAAAACAACAAAATATGCTACACATTTTGGTGTATTTACTGATTTTATATTATTTCAATTGAATAATAATTATGTTAAAATATAATAATCAATAAAAATAGCTTAATTTATACTAAATCTATAACCGTGTTACCCATTTGGGTGTATTTAACCTTTTTGTATAATTATATATATATATATATATATATATATATATATATATATATATATATATATTTATATTTTTTATTATTATATATTTTAATTTCATAATACTTAAAATATTATTAAATATAATAATTATATTGAAACATATTAATTGTTCCCCATTCATGTAAAGAGTTAAAACTGTGTTCAGGCCAAGATGGAAATGACGTCCACATTGTTCATCAATGATTACATCTAGCTCTCAAGAGAAACACAATAACTGGCCTGAAGATGTTTACATGACAGGCGTTATGACTTGTGGATTTCAATTAGTTTAATGTTCCTAGAGAAAACCAGTTTGTCTACCAGTCCAGATCCATACTCTGCTAATAATATGATCAGGAAAGGCAAACATGCTGGTGAATATTAACACGCATCCCTATATCCACTCCATAATTTATTGCGATACACAAACAACTTGGTCATAAATATGCATTATTATCTGTTAGCAATTACACTAATTTCTTCAAGTAATTACAAGGCGGTCAGTAACACACCCAAACATTTAATCGCCGATTTGAGACATTCAGCAAACAGATTTATATTTTTTAAAGAGTGTGGTTGATTGGCTTGAAGCCTCCTGGCAAGACTGATCATCACAATGTACGATTTATTTCCACAAAGCTGTAGACAACAAACACTGAGCTCATTGTTTGATAGATTTCACAAACGTGATCTGGATTAATAAGTTCTATCAGTGAATAACCTGATACGGCCCCAACTCCAGCGCCATCGCTTTGGTCAGCATGTCCAATGCTCCTTTTGTGGCACCTTCATAAAACACAAAAAGATGAATTGAAAAAAAAAAAGAGACGTTTGATTCAAAATTTTAACTTGGTTAAATATTTAAGAGCCTTTTCCAGCAATGCAAGGAAAACAGGGTCATTAACTGCTGGAATACTAGATCCTCATTGGTCAGAAACTGAATTCTGTGGTCAGAACTGTAATCCAAAACTTTTGGATAATGACCCTTAAATTGTATAATTGACATCCCAGAAAAAAATGTCTACAAAGCTGTGCTATACTTGATGTCTCTCAAATATACTGTAATAAATTAAGGTTACATTTTATTTGAAGGTGTCAGTGTTACTGCGTAATTTAGTACTGATTAATAATAATTAACTACATGTCCTTAGAACAGGGCTAGGGTTAAGATTAGAGTGTTGTTTAGGGTTAGGATCAGGCATAACATTATGACCTAATATTGTGTTGGTCTCCCTTTTGATGGCAAAAACAGCCCTGACCCGTCGAGGCATGGACTCCTCTAGACCCCTGAAGGTGTGTTGTAGTATCTGGCACCAAGATGTTAGCAGCAGATCCTTTAAGTCCTGTAAGTTGCAAGGTGGGGCCTCCATGGATCGGACTTGTTTGTTCAGCACATCCCACAGATGCTCGATTGGATTGAGATCTGGGGAATTTGGAGGCCAAGTCAACACCTCAAACTCGTCGTGCTCCTCAAACCATTCCTGAAGCATTTGTGCTTTGTGGCGGCGCATTATCTGCTGAAAGAGCCACAGCCACCAGGGAATATCGTTTCCATGAAAGGCTGTACATGGTCTGCAACAATGCTTAGGTAGGTGGTACGTGTCAAAGTAACATCCACATGGATGGCAGGACCCAAGGTTTCCCCGCAGAACATTGCCCAAAGCATCACTGCCTCCGCTGGCTTGCCTTCTTCACATAGTGCACCTGGTGCCACGTGTTCAGGTAAGCAAAGCACACGCACACGGCCATCCACGTGATGTAAAAGAAAACATGATTCATCAGACCAGGCCACCTTCATCCATTGCTCTGTGGTCCAGTTCTGATGCTCACGTGCCACTGTTGGTGCTTTTGGCGATGGACAGGGGTCAGCATGGGCACTCTGACTGGTCTGCGGCTATGCCGCCACATACACAACAAACTGCGATGCTCTGTGTATTCTGACACCTTTCTATCAGAACCAGCATTAACTTCTTGAGCAGTTTGAGCTCCAGTAGCTCGTCTGTTTGATCGGACCACACGGGCCAGCCTTCGCTCCCCACGGGCATCAATGAGCCTTGGCCGACCATGAGCCTGTCACCGGTTCGCCACTGTTCCTTCCTTGGAGCACTTTTGATAGAGACTGACCACTGCAGACCGGGAACACCCCACAAGAGCTGCAGTTTTGGAGATGCTCTGACCCAGTCGTCTAGCCGTCACAATCTGGCCCTTGTCAAACTCGCTCAAATCCTTACGCTTGCCCATTTTTCCTGCTTCTAACGCATCAACTTTGAGGACAAAATGTTCACTTGCTGCCTAATATATCCCACCCACTAACAAGTGCTGTGATGAAGAGATAATCAGTGTTAATCACTTCACCTGGTCTTCATTGACATTGATGTTCTTCAATTCTCCTTTGATGTTATAAAAATGGGGGTGTGATGTCATGATTGACAGCTGAGATTGGCAGTTTCTCTGAGTGAAGTTGTCACTGAGGCACAAACAGACTTCATTCAGAATTTTCTGGTGGAGATTGGAGTGTCTTTAATTTCTACATTTCCATAACTGTTTATTTCACACCAACATAATGAGTTGTTCTGCAGTAAACTGTACTAAACATTTCTGTGTGAGTGTGGGCGGGGCCTATACCGCGGCTCCACTTCATGCTCATGTCAGCACCATGTTTGGACATTGGTGGTTTTCTACAGTGCAAGAGAGTGAAGGTGCGTTGTCCATCTTTTTTTACAGTCTATGCGCCATTGTTACAGTTCATATCACTATGTATCAAGAGCTGAGGAAGCCTTTAGAGCAGAAATTCAGATGTTTCTGACTGGCGCTATAAGCGGTAGGCCAATCACAACAGACTGGGCAATCAGAGCAGTCCTCTCTCAGAAAGGAGGGGTTTATGCACGGTACACATTGTATGATTTTGGGCAGTCCCAGATGAAAGAGGACCAATCGTGGTGATTTCTATGGTAATGTCTCCTAAGCAATGGTTCTACGTCGTACAGTGAGAGAGGTTCAAAGACGGCCGTTGTCATGGTCTTGCAACCAAAGATGGCCTGCGAAAGAGTCAGAAATTTAGCATGATCATCTCACAGTGTGTTTGCTGCCATATGACCTTTATCTACTGACTAGCCAATAAAAATGCAACATGAAATGGCGTATTGATCAACCCGACATGGTACTAAAACATACTTGCTCCATTTGCAAAATTGGCATGACATCACATCCCTAGCCATGATCGCGTCCATATTCTCCTCTTTTTTTCAGCGCACATAAAAACCACAATTGCTGAAGTGCGATTCATCTTGCGAAGTGCATGCTGATGGTTTTATTCTTCTTTTATAACTTGTGTCGTAGTCTACGATTCAATAGGTGTCATCATCATACAGTCTACATACATGTAGCACAAGTTTATTAGATCCATGTTGTACAGTGTGATTTGTAATGATCTTATAGGATTGCCGAAATCACACAGTCTGTAGCTCAATTAGGAAATTAGCATAATAGGGCACTTTAATAAAAAAAGCTCCAGTCAAAAAATTTATAATTTTTAAAAATAAATCTTTGAAATACGTCTCTTCTGCTCACAAAGGCTACAATTACTTGCTCAAAAATACAGTAAAAACAGTAATATTGTGAAATATTATTATAATTTCAAGTAACTGTTTTCTATGTGAATATATTGTAAAATGTAATTTATTCCTGTGATCAAAGCTGAATTTTCAGCATCATTACTCCAGTCTTCAGTGTCACATGATCCTTCAGAAATCATTCAAATATGATGATTTGCTGCTTAATTATTATTGGTGCTCAATTATTAGTGGCCAAGCCTATTGTATCTGTTGGTTTTCTTATTATTATTCTTCCCAAATGGGAGTCAATGTCAGCCCTATCAACAGAACATAGGAAAATGATGAAATTTGGCACCATTGTAGAGATTTTGAGTCCAAAATTTGGAGTCTCTAGGACCAACTCTATAGCGCAACCACCAGTTCAAAAATGTGTAGTACACCCGATTCCTCTCATCATGCTGATCACATTTAACATCTTAAATTAAGGCTCCGCTATATCAGTAATGGCCATTTTGAAAAGTTCAGTATTCAGTTTTTTCGCTCCTCCTCCTTCAAAATTTGTCCAATTCTTACGAAACTTGGCGGAGAGAATATTTGGACCGAGCCGCACAGAAATGACTGAACAGAATTTTTTGTCCTACTGGTAAAAAAAAAGAAGTTATGATGAGCATAAGGCACCTGACCCAGAGATGGGGGGTTCTAGTCCTGTGTGGGACAGCTTTATACATTTGTGTGTAATGTAGGGTCATTTAGAGGCAAAAGCTGCGGTTCTGCCTTCAAGAACTCAAGTCTTTGTCAAATTAAACAAACCATTGTATGAGTGGAATGCTTTTTAAAGATTAAAATTTGGTCAAATTCAATGTGTAGCAAGTTAAGTTTAAGTTAAGTTGTTTAAGCATGTGAATTTCCTAATAAAATCTAAACATGCCAAAAATAGCCATACTGGGCTTCTGGGCCCCACAAATATATTTAATAATTGTTACTATTTGTATCGATGTTGAACACCATTTTTAGTGTATCACAGTTTTCACAAAAATATTAAGCAACATTGATAACAATAAGAAATGTTTCTTGAGTAGCAAATCAGAATATTAGAATGATCATCTTTCAAAAATATAAAAATAATCTTGATTATTCTAAACTTTTGTAGTGTGATGCGCATGCAACGTTTAGGATTCATATAAACAACACGGATTGAATTCCTGTTGTATCTATTGTAAAAAATGTACACGGCTTTGTACAAAATCTTTCTCCCCAGGCTCAATAGATAGGCCTGGAATAATGTTCCCGGTTGCTTGCATGCGATAAATAATTTTCAACATCTGAGTTTGAGTCAGTGCACTCACAGTACACGGCATGATCTTTCAGGGCACACTGTGAGGCTTGACTCGAGATGTTCACAATGGATCCTCCGGTTCTTCTGGCCTTCATACCTCGAGCCACTATCTACAACAAATACACACAGCACCATTAAAAGCGTATGTAGCGTTCATAAAACCTTATTATGATCACCTAAAGGATTATTAGGAACACCATACTAATACTGTGTTTGACCCCCTTTCGCCTTCAGAACTGCCTTAATTCTATGTGGCATTGATTCAACAAGGTGCTGAAAGCATTCTTTAGAAATGTTGGCCCATATTGATAGGATAGCATCTTGCAGTTGATGGAGATTTGTGGGATGCACATCCAGGGCACGAAGCTCCCGTTCCACCACATCCCAAAGATGCTCTATTGGGTTGAGATCTGGTGACTGTGGGGGCCATTTTAGTACAGTGAACTCATTGTCATGTTCAAGAAACCAATTTGAAATGATTCAAGCTTTGGTGCATTATCCTGCTGGAAGTAGCCATCAGAGGATGGGTACATGGTGGTCATAAAGGGATGGACATGGTCAGAAACAATGCTCAGGTAGACCGTGGCATTTAAACAATGCCCAATTGGCACTAAGGGGCCTAAAGTGTGCCAAGAAAACATCCCCCACACCATTACACCACCACCACCAGCCTGCACAGTGGTAACAAGGCATGATGGATCCATATTCTCATTCTGTTTACGCCAAATTCTGACTTTTTTGGCTTCACAAATGCTTTGCTGCATACCTCGGTTGTAACAAGTGGTTATTTCAGTCAAAGTTGCTCTTCTATCAGCTTGAATCAGTCGGCCCATTCTCCTCTGACCTCTAGCATCAACAAGGCATCTTCGCCCACAGGATTGCCGCATACTGGATGTTTTTCCCTTTTCACACCATTCTTTGTAAACCCTAGAAATGGTTGTGCGTGAAAATCCCAGTAACTGAGCAGATTGTGAAATACTCAGACCGGCCCGTCTGGCACCAACAACCATGCCACGCTCAAAATTGCTTAAATCACCTTTCTTTCCCATTCTGACATTCAGTTTGGAGTTCAGGAGACTGTCTTGACCAGGACCACACCCCTAAATGCATTGAAGCAACTGCCATGTGATTGGTTGATTAGATAATTGCATTAATGAGAAATTGAACAGGTGTTCCTAATAATCCTTTAGGTGAGTGTAGGTACGGTGTCTGCTTACCTGAGCAACATGAAGTGCAGCTTTCACGTTGACATTGAAAGACCTGCAAAAGCCATCACAAATGCAGTCTGACTATTTTAAAACACAAATTATAGTGTGTGTGAGTGATATTTCAAAGCCCTACATGTCAATCTGATCTGGCGTGATCTCTAGGAAGGGCTGAAGGCTAGGGTAGGCTGCATTGTTCACCAGAAGATCCACCGGGCCGATGTCTTTCAGCGCCTCGTCTGTGGCATCCCAGTCTGACAGGTCCACGCACACTGGCTTAATGGAGGGACACTGGGGATCAAACACATCACACATTACAAAGAGATTTTCCATTGTCACGGTCTGGCTGAATGAGACCTATAAAACATAAAGGAGCAGCAAGCTCTCTTGGGATGCAGGAGAATGCCATGCTTGGAACTGATGCATGCTGGGAGACAATAGATCCGCAGGGTTTTGTCTCGGGGGTGAGTGGGACCGTGACCGAGGGGTCATTACCTCCAGCACTAGGCTATCCAGGTCAGCCTTAGTGCGTGTGACAGCCGTGACCTCTGACCCACAGCGTGCCAGAGCCAGTGCCGTGTCCCGTCCAATCCCTAGGAGGCATTGAGGTAAAGTCAACGATCTGGTGTATCATTATACTTAACAAGACTAATTTGGAAAGTTCAAAGCAAGCGGAGAGCGGGGCACAACCTAACGCTTTTTGACTTTATCAGTTTGTATAAATCCACTTGGGGTTCAGAGTATTTATTTTTTCTCACATTAATTGCACACATGTCTAGTACAATTATGTGGTTTTGTTTCATTAATACAGTGTATACTTTTTCTTGATTTACCCAGAAAGAATGGAAGTGAAATGTGATAACATGCCCCGTAGGTGGGTTCATTGTTCATTCATGTGGTGGGGCACAATGTAACATGACCAAATGACAGCTTAAAATGTTATCTGATATAATCAAAAAAATATACAAGACAAACTAAAATATTTTGTCAACAAAATACAATTATTAACTTTTTAAAATAAAATAATGGCATTTTTTAATCATTAAAAATATACAAATTTTTGAGTTTGACAACAAACACATCGCTAAATACAGCTAAACAGCATAGTTCAAAACATAATAATAATGAATCATTTCTGAACATTGACCTTCAGTCATTATTCACCCTTTTCTCATGGTTTCTCAAAATAATTCATAAAACTATAGAATATAATGGCATATTTCTAATAGGGGCTCATTGTAACGCAGTGTTACAACACACCCCACCTGCGCAACTGAGATTTAAATCGCGGCTGGTGTCTTCTGCTGGCTAGATCAGCATTAAAGAACGCTCTCAACTGTTAAATAACAGATATAAGATTAAAATAAAATAATATCGGATTTGTCTTATTTTAAATAAACACAAAAAAACAGAAATGAAAACTAAACTTAAGTAAGAAATTTACTTTTGCTATGGTTAAATACAATTCCAGAGATTTTTTAATTTTGGCACTATTTTTTCTCTAAATAATGTTGATATGGCAACTAGTAATCGTTATTCTGGCATGTGTGGAAAGGGTTAAAACATGCGTGTAACAACTAACCCCGCGTTAGGCTGTGCCCCCCTAATTCAAATCTTAAAGTATTTATATTTTTAAAAATACTTGCAGATAATAAATTCTACAAATAAAAGGTCTCTATACTTTCATGACAATGTTTCTTAACACACTTCTAGTGCACAAGCGTTCCGCACAAGTCCTGAAAAGTGAAGCCGACGCGTCTTGATCGCCCCCAGAGGGCTGGATGCAGTATAGGTCATAAACCCCGCCCCCTCCATGAAATGTAATGGGAGGTAGACAAACTAAATCACATTACACTTAAAAAAAAAATTTATTAGATGGTTTCTGTCATTTTAGGTAGTTATCACACTGATGTAAGTTAACCCATAAGCCTGGAACACACCAAGCCGACAGTCGGCCGTCAGGCAGTTTTCGTGCGTCGGTTTTCTCAGTGTGTTCCACACCGTTGGCTGACGTTGGTCCTCGTCAGCTATTTTTCAGCCGATTCGACATGTTGGATGTCGGATGTCGAGGGACGGCTTGGTGTGTCAGGGCAACTTTGGACCCAGACGCTGCCGACATGAGCCAACTCTTCAGTCTGCTTTCGTCGCCACTAGTTGGTCGGCGTCGGTTTGGTGTGTTCCTTGCTTTAAAGACAGAGACAGCTGCCCGCGGCTAAAAATAACTATCATTCTAAAATGTTTAATAACGGCTAATCCAATCTGTATGCTGTAAAATGCACCGTAAAGAGGAGAATCTCAGCTTTTCAGAAGCATCACATTTCTCGTGATTGATTATTCAGAGGCTCCATGGTGAGCGTGGATGCTAGTGTTGTAGTCAAGACCACCTAAACCGAGACCAAGTCGAGACCGAGACCAGCGTGTGCCGAGACCAAGACAAGACCAAGACTATGTGGGGTTGAGACCGAGTCAAGACCAAGACCAAACCAGCACTCCTTAAATTAATCTAAAAGATCCATATCTACTGTCTGAGAAATTACTTCTATTTAATTAATAAATACAATTACAATAGTAAGACACTATAGCGCTGTTACCAATCAAATCACTAACAATAAAATTCATGACACAGAAGTTGCATCTGAATTAGTACAATTACACCTGCATAAATAATGTTCAGATTATTTTAACATTAAAACATTAACATTATTTAACAATCATGGAATCCTTTATTCAACCGATTTGTTCAAAGCAGCGGATTAATTATTAACGAAACGTTGCTAGCAAAGACAGTTTACAATGTACATTTTTAATATAAACGTTTTGTTTATTGAATGTTTGTATAAATCAATATCATTTGCAATCATATTCATGAAAACAGCTCTCTTGCTCTTGTGATATTGCTTAATTATATTCTATGTTATATAAAAAAACGAAATCTCAGAATTTTGTGGGCATTTATATTAATTTTGGGCATTTTTGAGACAATGCTGCACTGATTTTGAACCCGGCAGCACAGTAACAAAAGAAAATCACATTGCAAAGAAGTTATTGATTGCATTTTAAGCAGTAAGTTTTACATCAAATCACATTAATGATGTTAAATCAGACAATGCACCAGCAATTTAGTGATATCCTTGCAGTTGTGGTCTTGACTGGTCTTGAAATAAAATCCTGAGTCCTACAAGACCGAGACCAAGACAAGACCGAGGAGAAATGCAGTCGAGACCGAGACAAGACCTTCAAAAAATGGTCTTAAGACCGGTCTCAAGACAAAGACCAGTCTCGATTACTACAACACTAGTGGATGCGTAATCAAAATCTGCAGCATTGATTCGTCAAGGAAACGCATGTGGGTTGTTCCCCTGAGCCAGCCCCATGCCCAGATTCGTTGAAACTGTCATCAACTCAACCAATAAACATAGTGTTTGGTCTTTTGATCCACCAATCACGTTTCTCTGACACAACGTGAAAGTGGGTGTGAATTTGCGTGCATGAAAATAAACCGAAATAAACGCACGCAGAGCACTCTCTCACATAGCACAGCACACAACATTTTTCAACTAAACATCGAAATAAATCTAATTAATAAACTAAATTAACCATATAAACTAAATTACTGATCTAATTATTGATCTAAAGCCCACACTGTCACCGTATGGAAATTGAAATGAACTGATGACATCAAATGGTTATACAGCTTAATAAAATTATGCTGCATTATTTTCCTGTTTAACACTGTAAAGCTGTTAAAAGCGCTAAATAAATAAAGTTGACTTGACTTGACTTGACAAAAGTCAGTATATTTCTCTATTTTACACCGTTTGAGTGTTCTGTTAACTTCACTCCCTGAACTTTTTTGGACACATCTACATTGTCAGTAAATAAAATACACCTGTTTTCACTCAAAAACGCATAGAATACTTTTATAATAATGGCTATAACTTGCTGAGAGATTGTTACATGTAGACAACATTTCATCTGGAAGTCTAAAACAACCAAGTCTAACTTTCTAAAGGAAAAAATCCAAACTTCATGAAGTTCTATTAGAGTTCACAGTAAAAACAGCACATTTTTGCTGACGTTTTTCTTAAAATTCTATTAATTTAATCCATTCTCAGACTAAATAAATGTACAATTGGGACTTCAAATGGGCTAGATGGAAACTTCATGTTCTCCTGTTTAAAATGATATATGACACTTGCTAACTGCTAGAATGGGTGAGAAAAACAAAGAAAGGTAGAGGCAAGTCAGGCACCCCAAAAATGTTCAAGGTCTTTAAGGGTTAAAGTGTTCATTAGGGCTGTGCGATATTGATGAACAATGCGATATCCTTGTTAAATAATTCGATTATATTAAAGGTGTGCTGTGGTATCTGTGCACCAAGATGTTAGCAGCATATCCTTTAAGTGCTGCTAGTCCTTTTTCGATTAAATTATATTAAAAAATATATATTTAAAAACAGAATGATATCATGTGTGTGTTGTTTCACATTCTTTCTGGGAAAAGAAAGCATTGACAGTTCGAGTGTGTAACAAGACACGAAAAAAGAATGGCTTGTGCGCACGTTTCAGTGTGTGTCAGACAGCAGACAGCACAAGACTGCAAGGAGTTGTTTTTCGCGTGTTTAATAACTCTTTTTAACGTCAAGCAAGTCACATAAGTAACAGTCGTGTGCCCCGTCTATTCTCTGCTATATGCGTCGAACTAAAACATACAATTTTCACAATGTTGAAGTAGCTTATTAAAATCATTCAGATATTGCGTGCCCTTGCGATATGCATATTGCGATAAGTACATTTGCGATATTTCGATATATTGCGCAGCCCTAGTGTTCATTTTATTAAAGGTCCCGTTCTTCGTTATCCCATTGTTCAAACTTTAGTTAGTGTGTAATGTTGCTGTTAGAGCATAAATAATACCTGTAAAATTATAAAGCTCAAAGTTCAATGCCAAGTGAGATATTTTATTTAACAGAAGTTCCCTTTCAAAGCCTACAGCGAACGGCCGGCTTGGACTACATCCTGGTACTTCCTTCATTAATGACGTCAGTAGAACAGTAGAACAGACTAACCTCCGCCCACAAGAATACGCGAAAAAGGGGGCGTGGTCTTGTTGCTGTCCCACGTGGAGAAGAGGAAGTGTCGCGTGGAGAAAAGGAAGTGTTGCGTTTGAGTGTGTTTGTCGCCATGCCGTCGAGATGCTGTTATTTTCATCCCGGAGTCAAATCACCTTTGTTTGGCTTTCCCAGGGACGCTGTAGAGATCATTGAGCGCATACATCTCCCGTTAAGAGGCGTGACCTTTCCACGTGCGCTAAGCTGCTGTCAAATCACAACACGGGAACCGTGCCACGTTTGCTAAGCTGCGGTCAAATCACAACACGGTTCGCTGGCACAATCAGAACTCGTTACGTATTTCTGAAGGAGGGACTTCATAGAATAAAGGAACTCATCAGCCGTTTTTAGGACAGTGAAAACAGCGGTGTACAGATAAGTACATTGTGTGAAAAATACAGTTTTTTTTTACACGCGAAACATGAACACATGTTATATTGCACACAGTAAACACAATCAAAGCTTCAAAAGAACATGAAGAACGGGACCTTTAAATAAGTTTGGTTTTAGTTAGTTATAAAAACAGGGGTGTGACGTCATGATTGACAGATTCTCTGAGTGAAGTAGTCACTAAGGCACCAACTGACTTTTTCAGGTTCCTTGGGAGGTTGGAGCTTTACTCACTACTCGAGACTCAAGATGTCAGCGGCATATTTGGGAAATGAAAGAGAGTGAAGGTGCGTCATCCATCTTTTTTACAGTCTATGAGCCCGACCTTCTGACTGATGACAGAAGGTCTGGACTCTATCGGAGCTTTCATTGTCTAAGGGCCACCCAAGTGTACGTCTGACTGACATGTAATGCAACCAATCACAGGTCATTTTATTCCGTGTCATGTTTAGGGGCGTGAAAATGTAAAGTAGATGTCCCTACAATAACAGACTGGCGTGCATATCAATTCTACATTCAGGAACGTTGTGAATGTTTACTACAACTATGGCTCCGCAAACTTTACATACTTTTGAAAATCCAGCGTTTAGTTGATCCTGATAAGCGCTCATTGTCACAGTTGTAAACATGACAGACTCCTTTCATGAGGAGGTTTGCCGTAACGGCTCGCAGACATCCTGTAGAATTCAACCAATAAGATGACGACTTTGAAACTCCTGAAGTTTTTCCAATTTTCCAATGTTCAGCCAACGGTCCATGGGCCTGACATCTGAGGCTGAGTCCTCTCCTGAGTCCTGACGCTTTGCAGACTCTGCTCTGGCTGTGCGTGTTTATTATGTGTTTTGAACATAGACTGTAAAAAAATATGGACGTAGTGTTCGCGACGTCACCCATAGGTTTCTGAAGAGTTTTTGAAGCCTCAAAGTGGGCCGTTGCCATCTTGGTAGCGCATCACTCCTGGATAATAGAAAATGGACAAAGAGGCGGGACGTGGGCGGAGCTGAGGTGACGCGATGACTAACAGACAGAAGACAAACAACAATCCATCTGTCACTCAAAGTGGCCACGCCCTTAATTATGCAGAACTTTTAGGCTTTATATAATGTAAACGAATGAGTTATAAAAAAATTCACCCCCTCACAGTCGCCATGAAGGGCAAAATTTGCCATATAGACCAAAACCACAATTTGCACCAGACTGTAAACATGTTTTCTTCTGCTGTAAACTTGGGCTTTTTAACATGAGCTCAATGAGATTCTGCTCCTTCTGGAGTCTGTCTCTAGAGGCCAGTCGATGAATTACAGTTAAAGTCACTTCCGTATTGGCTTCAAGAGAAACTGGGGGAGGTTGCTGCTTGGTTTTGAAGGAGGTTGGGCAATGGAGAGCACTCTGAAGGAAGGGTTGGATGTTATGGGGCGTATCCCGAACTGCATTTTTGCACCCTTGGAGGGTACTTCAAGAAGGGGACGCCATTTGTAGGCGCGTTAGAAGCTAAATGAATCCCTTTACGAAGGGCACTTCCAAGTGTGTTAGCGAAGGGAACATGCAATGGTCACTTCAAGGAATCATTGATGGTCATGTTCTGCCCTTCAGAGTGAGTAGGACACAGGGCTCACTTCTGATTGGAATTTGAACCCTAAAAAAATCTCATGAATGCTATGGCAAATGTCAAGGTTTTCATTAAATAGCTTTAATGCTGCTGTCCCATACAAAATCGGCATGACTCCAGATAACTCAGCATGAGTAGTATGAACCATTTAGGGAGACCAGGGGTGGTTCTTCCGATTTCTCCAATCGGGAACAAGTTCCAAATCACCTGATTCCCTTCACACACATGCTCTGTTTAGTTTAGTCCTCATTCCACATGTGAGAAACGTAGAGCCCTGTGGCAGACAGATCAAATTTTAGACTAGAAAAACAAATTTTGAATTTTTTTTTTATACTTCCTTTATTTTTGTTATGACAATTTCTGCTTTTGTAGTTAAACTCAGCAAAGTTAAATTATGTTTATTGTGTGTCTGTGTAGATATTTTTCATGCAAGTTGTTAGTGCTAATGTTTTGGCTGTTAGGTGAGCTAGTTCATGACTAACAAACATAATGGGATACTTCTGAAAAGCTGAGATTCTCCTCTTTACGCTGCATTTTACAGCATACAGATTGGATTAGCGGTTTAAAGGTTATTAAACATTTTAGAACGATAGTTATTTGTACATAACAAACTTACACACAGACACACAGACAGACAGACAGACACACACACACACACACACACACACACACACACACACACACACACACACACACACACACACACACACAATGTTCAAGTTACAATTATTATGGCCAATGCTATGACTGACAGTAACAAACATGCTTACACACAATGTTTGTGTTCAAGTTCAATTCATTATGGTCAATTGCTATGACTGAGAGTGACACACACACATCAGTATTGAAAAATCAATGTTGAATAAAAATTCTAAATATGTTTTTGTTGTCATAATCCTTAGTTCACTATTACATCTCACCCCAGGGTCTGACGTGGACTATGGGGTAAATAGCAACATTTCACTCCTCATGTTTGAAACTAAATCATGCATGTACTGTTTGTGTTGCAAAGATAACAGCTATGGCATTTAATAGCTGACACTTGTAACTAGTTTGAATCACATTTTGAATAATCACTGGCTTAAAAGTACTCCAAGAAATAGACAGAAAGGTGAAAAATGTTACAACCATCTCCCTAAAGCTTACCTTTGCCAGCTCCAGTCACCAAAGCACGCTTTCCACTAAATGTTATCTCCATACTTTCTCTATCCAGTCCAGGATCAACTACTCACGTGAAACTGAAAGTACAAAAACAGTTTTCAGGCGGACATTTTTATGCGAAAACAGATGTGCTGAAAAGCGCGGACATTTTGCACGAAAGCTTATAATACTGTAAGTACCTCAGTTTCAATCTGATGTTTGTTTGATCAGTCAGTGAACTGAGCGAAGGTCAGCAAACCCTATTTGTCACATGATCAGCTCACTTCCACGGGTCTTCATCATGAGAGCATTGGCTCACTTGAGGGTGCTATCGGTCAGTTAGTTGGTAAAGGCTAGTATCCGTTCTACATGCTGTAGTATGAGTATACCAGCGCCCAGTTTCCAATCCTCCACGATATTAATATAATTTAACATTTTTAGTAAGACCACTGGTAAATAACACTGCTAAAACCAGCCAACCATTTTAGGCTGGTTTTAGCTGGTCACTTTAATTATGTTTCAATTTAACCCTGTTTTTAATTTTAGTTTTAATTATACTTTTTATTTTATTTCTTTATTTCTTTTCATTCCTATTATAACTGTTATACTGCGAATATTTTAACTTAATTTCTGTGTAAAGCACTTTGAATTGCCACTGTGTATGAAATGTGCTATACAAATAAACTTGCCTTGCCTTGCTTTGGTCTCCCAGCCTGGTTTAGCTGGTATTAGCTGGTCCCCCAGCCTGACTTAACTGGTTTTTGCAGGTTTCACAGCCTGGCTTAGCTGGTGTTCAGCTGGTCTCCAAGCCTGGTTTAGCTGGTCAAGCTGGTGTCCCAGCCTGGTTTAGCTGGTCAAGCTGGTCTCCCAGCCTGGTTTAGCTGATCAAGCTGGTTTCCCAATCTGGACTGGAAGTTGGTGGTCTGCTTGTTTAAGCTGGTCTCCCAGCCTAGCAAAGCTGGTGAACATCTTACCTAATTACAAATCAATCAGATTCCATGCTAAGACCACACTGACCAGCTAAGACCAACACCGACCAGCTAAGACCAACACCGACCAGCTAAGACCAACACTGACCAGCTAAGACCAACACCGACCAGCTAAGACCACACTGACCAGCTAAGACCAACACCGACCAGCTAAGACCAACACCGACCAGCTAAGACCAACACTGACCAGCTAAGACCAACACCGACCAGCTAAGACCAACACCGACCAGCTAAGACCAACACTGACCAGCTAAGACCAACACTGACCAGGTAAGACCACACTGACCAGCTAAGACCAACACCGACCAGCCAAGACCAGCTAAAAAGTGTTCAAAACCCCTCTTAAACCAGCCTGAAAAACCAGCTATGACCAGGCTGGGAGACCAGCTAAAACCAGCCTGACCATGTTAGGCAGGTTTTAGCTGGATTTTTCAGCAGGGAAACTGGACCCTGACCATGTTAGGCTGGTTTTAGCTGGATTTTTCAGCAGGGAAACTGGACGGAAATTACAGTTGAGACATTGACAAAAAACTAAATACTATGGAAGTCATTATGGGGTCCATCAATTGTTTGGTTACAGACATTCTTCAAAATATCTTTTGTGTTCAGCAGAAGAAATAAATTCTTGCAGGGTTGGAACAAAATGATGGTGAACTATCCCTTTAAACTTGTCTAATCCCATGCAATGTATTTATTTTTGGCCCTGACTGAAGATCATAACAGAAATCAAATATTCTATAAACTCGCACATCATTTGGTCTGAACTGTGTCTTTCTGTTGAAACGCAAGGCATGATGAACTCTGTGGTTTTTCTTTCAAATAGCTTTTTCATTACAATCTATAATATGAAGATAAGCCTTCAAAATAACTCATGATGGTAACATAACAGGCAGCATAAAATACTGAACAGATCCTATATGAGGATCATTCAATGGCTAAAATATCAAGATTTTCGAGCAAATTATTTCACTGTCATGCATAATTCAGAGTACGTTTACATTATGCATTTTATTATTTATTGCGGATAAGAAACGTATAGAAAAATTTAACTGATAATGAAATACCATGAGCTTTTTCTGAATAAGAAACAAAAATTCTGTAGTGGGTAATTTATTATTTCCACTGATCAGCCAGGCATAACATTATGAAAGGTGAAGTGAATAACACTGATTATCTCTTCATCACGGCACCTGTTAGTGGGTGGGATATATTAGGCAGCAAGTGAACATTTTGTCCTCAAAGTTGATGTGTTAGAAGCAGGAAAAATGGGCAAGCGGAAGGATTTGAGCGAGTTTGACAAGGGCCAGATTGTGACGGCTAGACGACTGGGTCAGAGCATCTCAAAAACTGCAGCTCTTGTGGGGTGTTCCCGGTCTGCAGTGGTCAGTATCAAAAGTGCCCCCAAGGAAGGAACAGAGGTGAACCGGTGACAGGGTCATGGGCGGCCAAGGCTCATTGATGCACGTGGGGAGCGAAGGCTGGCCCGTGTGGTCCGATCAAACAGACGAGCTACTGGAGCTCAAACTGCTCAAGAAGTTAATTCTGGTTCTGATAGAAAGGTGTCAGAATACACAGAGCATCTCAGTTTGTTGTGTATGGGGCGGCACAGCCGCTGACCAGTCAGAGTGCCCATGCTGACCCCTGTCCATCGCCAAAAGCACCAACAGTGGCACGTGAGCATCAGAACTGGACCACGGAGCAATGGATGAAGGTGGCCTGGTCTGATGAATCATGTTTTCTTTTACATCACGTGGATGGCCGTGTGCGTGTGCTTTGCTTACCTGAACACATGGCACCAGGTGCACTATGGGAAGAAGCCAAGCCGGCGGAGGCAGTGATGCTTTGGGCAATGTTCTGCGGGGAAACCTTGGGTCCTCCATCCATGTGGATGTTACTTTGACACGTACCACCTACCGAAGCATTGTTGCAGACCATGTACAGCCTTTCATGGAAACAATATTCCCTGGTGGCTGTGGCTCTTTCAGCAGATAATGCGCCGCCACAAAGCACAAATGCTTCAGGAATGGTTTGAGGAGCACAACGAGTTTGAGGTGTTGACTTGGCCTCCAAATTCCCCAGATCTCAATCCAATCGAACATCTGTGGGATGTGCTGAACAAACAAGTCCGATCCATGGAGGGCCCACCTTGCAACTTACAGGACTTAAAGGATCTGCTGCTAACATCTTGGTGCCAGATACTACAGCACATCTTCAGGGGTCTAGAGGAGTCCATGCCTCGACGGGTCAGGGCTGTTTTTGCCAGCAAAAGGGGGACCAACACAATATTAGGTCATAATAATGTTAGGCCTGATCGGTGTATATTTTAACAAGTTGATTTTGAAAATGTGTTGCACCCAGTACTTTCCACATTTGAAGAATTACATCTTATAAACCAGTTGTACTGCAGTAACAGGCATCATGTTCAGACGAATCAGGCATACACTGGCACATGCATAATAAATACATTTATTAAAATGAAAATCAAACTTTACAACATTATCAGTCATCAGATAAAAAAAAAACAGAGGTGCAAAAACATTCAACTGCGATAGCATTTGGTAGTGTAAACAGAGAGCAGTCACATTTACAAAAATGTTTGTCACCGTTAAGGAAAGAGAAACCGTAGTGTAGTTTTGGCATGTTTACGCACACCACTGGCCTGCAGTGAGGAACGTGTTCGTGCAAATATCAGACGGATCATTTGAACAGCACATAAAACACATTTAAACGCTCATGTTTCCAATCAACACACTCACTGGTGTTTCAATGGATTTCTAACAAATAAACCAATCTATTCAAATATGAATGGCAAGCAATGGATACATTAGCAAGACTTGGACTGGTTGCAACGATTGCTTTTGGTCTGTATATTTTCTGTGGAGTTCAATTGCTCGACTCCGTCCGAGAGTTTTTGCCTGCACGTCTACAGACATACTGAGTGCCTTCTGTCATCCACAAATCACAGAGAAGAACATAAGCTGAAAAGCATTGGCAATAGATGAGCTGGTGGTTGCATAAATCTTGAAAACAAAATAGTGTTTTTCTCATCCATGGAGGCGCTCATGAGATCATCTTGCACACAAATTTATAGGATTGCACCGGGCATATTTATGGCCCTTAGGAAAAAGAAAGACAACTCTATAAAGATGATGTAAAAGCCCCAAAAATGTGGCTTGAATCATTTCAATGAAAAATCCCCCAGTAAATCTAACAGATAGCGCAATCCGTTCAAAACAGGGACTCAATCCATGTAAATCAGTTGCCAATTTTCAAAAACACAATAAATTAGCCACCCTGTTTCTCCATATAAACATAGAAAGTACCAAACACTTGTTAACTAGCATTGCATACCACCAGCCAGCTCAGTTAATCGGAGTATTATTTTGGTATAATGGGTTTTATGGAAGTTGCGCTTGCGAAGGTCTCTGCTCCGTGGCGAGGCACTCGTATCCCAGAGGTCAGTGACGAGTCTTGCGTGGGCACCACTCAGTGTCTGGGTACAGCAGGCAGTGAACGGTTTTAAACCTGAAGAGATAATGGTTGCTTTAAATCACCATGAAAACAAAATGAACAGTTCTTATTTTTTATAGAATATTGCAATTTATAATATTAAATGATAGATAAATGCACTTTTTTTAAATTCATGTTCCTGATAATCTTGAATCAAAATAACAACCCTCCCTCTTGCAGTGACATCTCTTCTCTGATTACGTGTTTAGTGGCGCGAGGGCGGGGCAACCTGTCACTCACATGAGATCCACCAATAGAGACAGAGCGCATTTAGGCCACGCCCACACAATACAACGCTCTCCATTGACTTTGTATTGCGTGAGGCAGCCTCCTTGTCTTTTCTGACTTATAACAAAAAACAGAACAATGTCTAAAAGCTGATATGTGACAGGGTGCTACAGCAAACAAGCTAAAAAACACAGAACTACGTTTTTATAAGCTGTTGACCCCAAAAAACGTGAATACAGGCAATAAGATGTGAAGCATCAGAAGGAAGAATGGGTCAATTTTGGGATCCTGACACTCACAATGCCTATGTGGGCAGTAAACATGTTAAAAAAGTGAGGCACAAAAGTGGCCCTGGACTTTCTGGCACAAAGCGACACCTGGTCTGCAACACACCTCACCATAAACCCACCAGCTCATTATACACAAGGCAATTTTAAACACCGAAGCTATTTATACAAAAATATTAATTATATTAATTGTTTTATTGAAATGCTTATCATCCTGAATGATTGGCATACTTCTTCAGGTTATAATTTGTCTTTCCTGGTGCACATAGCAAATAGTTTTTTTTTTTAAATACAGTTTTGATTTCTCTTTTCCATACACTGTAGTTTAATATCATTAAGTTCAATACCTCCCATAAAATCAGACCGTATACAATGCTATGGTCTAGAAGACTTAGGATGTAGTGCAGAATGTGGACTGTTTTAGGGTGCCTTCTAGTGGTTATAGTATCTACACATCTGTCATTTTATGGAATAGCTCAAAATTATATGAAAAACACAGCATATTAAAATGATTTCTGAAGGATCATGTGACACTGACTGAAGTAATGATGCTGAAAAGTCAGCTTTTACAGAAATAAATTACATTTTACAATACATTCTCATAGAAAACAACTAGGCCTATTGGAAATTGTATTAATATTTCTTAATATTTGTGGTTTTACTGTATTTTTGATCAAATAAATTTAGCCTCCTTCTTTCGAAAACATTTGAAAAAGTCTTAATTATTTCAAACTTTTGATTACCAGTGTGTAACAATGCATGTGAACTAACTAGCAAATTATATATTTATTTTCATATATGACACTTTCCATAGGCTACTTGAATATGAAAGTTGCCAGTTTTAGCATGATGTACGTGTAGGCTAAGCCTACGTTTCAGAAATATATTTTGAGTATTATGAATAATTTGAAAATGATTATTGAAATGTGAAAAATATGTGAAATTACTGAAGAAAGCCTGGAAACAGAAAGACAAACATTCCCTCTGATATGCTGAAAACTGTGACACTTACGCTAATGTTTCTTTGGTCATTCTGTGATGAATAACGTAAAAGGCATTACAATCTGATTAATTCTAAAAGGTCAGCAGTAGTTTACATCCCTGGAAATTAAAGGTCCCGTTCTTCGTGATCCCATTGTTCAAACTTTAGTTAGTGTGTAATGTTGCTGTTAGAGCATAAATAATACCTGTAAAATTATAAAGCTCAAAGTTCAATGCCAAGCGAGATATTTTATTTAACAGAAGTTCCCTTTCAAAGCCTACAGCGAACGGCCGGCTTGGACTACATCCTGGTACTTCCTTCATTAATTACGTCAGTAGAACAGACTAACCTCCGCCCACAAGAATACACGAAAAAAGGGGGCGTGGTCTTGTTGCTCTCCCATGTGGAGAAGAGGAAGTGTTACGTGGAGAAGACGAGGAAGTGTTGCGTTTGAGTGTGTTTGTCGCCATGTCGTCGAGACGCTGTTATTTTCATCCCGGAGTCAAATCACCTTTGTTTGGCTTTCACAGGGACGCTGTAGAGATCATTGAGCGCATACATCACCCCGTTAAGAGGCGTGACCTTTCCATGCAACATGCGCTAAGCTGCTGTCAAATCACAACACGGGAACCGCTGGCACAATCAGAACTCGTTATGTATTTCTGAAGGAGGGATTTCATAGAACAAGGAACTCATCAGGCCGTTTTTAGGACAGTGAAAACAGCGGTGCACAGATAAGTAAATTGTGTGAAAAATACTGTGTTTTTTTACATGCGAAACATGAACACGTTATATTGCACACTGTAAACACAATCAAAGCTTCAAAAAAACACGAAGAACGGGACCTTTAATGTCCGTCGTTTAACATTTTTAAAATCGTTAACAGTCGGGAAATATTGCTGTAGCAATTTGACTCATCTGCCATTGACCCATATTCAACGCGGCTCGCTTTCAAGTGCTGCCCGCGCTGCTCGGCTGCTGTGCACAGTAAATCCCGCCTCTTTCAATTTGATTGGATATCGCAAACATTTTGACATTGACGAGCGCTTTTACACCACTGAGACACTGGGACTGAGCAGGCTATAGATTAGAGTTTTGCCGGGGCGGGACATTACCCAAACATGCTGGAAGCACTTGACCAATCACAACACACTGATCCAGCAGACCAATCAGAGCACATTGTGCTTTTTGAAAGGGATGGGGCTTCATAGAGACAGGAACTAAACAGAGGTGCGTTTCCCAGCAGAGTGTGCATGTGCATACATGCTCTAGCACAGAAGAATGATTGAATCTGGAAATAAAGTGAAAGAATTCACCCTCAGATGCCATGTCCGCAATTTATAGCAAAAAAAAAAAATCGAGCATTAATTCAATGAACTAATTCATTAAAAGAAGTTATTACCGCCTGCGTGACATCATTACCCAACATGGTTGAACGACAAATTTGACTATACGGTTTCGGAAAACAGTAGTGACCAGCAAGTTGATTTCTTCAACAATACACATCGCACTATGGTAGTTCACGAGTTCACACTTGCATATAATTTATAGAGAGTAAATTTAAATGCGTATTTGGCGTGCTGTCCGGGGGGAGGGCTTCGAGCTCGGAATTTGGCCCGAACCCAGAGTACACCACCAGTACCGTCGCAAGGGCTGTGCCAAGTGTGCGACCGCACAGGGCCTCGCGCAAAAGTGAAGTGTTGACTTGATGATGTAAAGCCAATAGTTAAAGTTCATGTTTTTGTCCTTCAAAATACTATAATAGTTACAAAAACATAGCTTAAGGTGTGTATCGTGATGCTTTATTATTCTGCTTGTTAAAAATGTATTTGCATTAACTTGCAATAGTCTTTTTCTCGGTGCGTGTGACAGTGATTCATGCGCAAACATGTTAGTCAGCGCGGCATCGCATGTCACGTTTATAGCTTTATTCCCAGTCCATTCAAATTTCAGATTTTGGCCGCCTCTGAAATGGGTCAAACCATAGATATTGCCATAAATACGCTAGAAATGCACGCTCATTCAAGGATGTGCATTTATTGAATGGACGGAGAAAGCACGGATGCCTGCATTTCATCTGACGGTACGCACAAAAGGTTTTGTATTTAACACTATTAAAGTTAAATAAGCGTAGCCTAACTATTACTCACCTGTCGGAGCATCAGTGCTCCATCTCTAGACGTTTTAAACCTTTTTAAATCTGAAAACTGCAAAAAGCAACGAAATTGTCAGACATCCATTTAGCACATGTTCACAGAGGAAAACAACTGAAAAACAGTGCTGGTCCTCTCAATACTGTCTTGTTATTTTACTGACTGAGAAATCACTTGATGTGAGAGAGCAGTCCAAACTCATTCAAGTGGATTCAGGCCATTTTGCGAACGCGTTTGACCCATTCATAATTTAGAACATAATTTTAGCGTCAAAATGTGCGCACTGCGTGGTTCGGTTACACGGTTTAACTTCTTGATAATGCTGTTAAACTGAATATGCGATTTTTTTCTTAAATATCCTCATAAACAACAAATTGTTTGTCACTATAGCAACAGTAGACCCCCGTTAATAGGCTATACCCCCGGGCCTCGCACATCGCGTTTGCACAGGGCCTCGCACCCCCCTTGCGACGGGCCTGTACACCACCCCCCCCCCCCCCCCCATATATATACCTCTTATTGTTGATTAGCTGAGTGCTCTCCACTTGTGTCAATTATCTGAACGTGCTCCTCCCGAACCTTGTTAATAAAACATAATTTAAAGCCACAGTATGTAAGTTTCACCACTAGAGTTTTGCGCTTATTCATAACAAAGGCGTAGCTTGATGACGCCGTGAATGAGCGTGGGATTATGGGAGTTGTTGTCTTCAGCTCCACAGCCAATGGAAAGGAATCTGACGGCAGACTCGGGCAGAAGTCATGTTCATGTATGAGCTAATGTATTAAAGTTTTATTAACGTTACAGTGGTATGAAGCAGGACGTGGGAGGGATTGCTAATGAAAGAGCTGCGTGAAACTCTTTAAGCTGACTGCCGGAAGCTAGTTATTTTAGTCTATAAACTTTTAAATATGGATATTTTTCTTACACAAATGCATCACTTCGCTTCAGAAGGCCTTTATTAACCCCCCTGGAGCCGTCTGGAGTATATAAATTATGATGGATAGATGCACTTTTATAGACTTTAATATTACACAACCATTCACTGCCATTATGAAGCTTGGAAGAACTTTTTTAATATAACTCTGATTGTATTCGTTTGAAAGAAGAATGTCATATACACCTAGGATGACTTGAGGGGGAGTAAATCATGGGGTAGTTTTAATTTTTGGGTGAACTATCCCTTTAAGCAGCGAGTTAAGTCGTTGTATGGGAAACGCACCCCAGAGCGTTTCTGACAGACTGGGAAGAGAGGAGCTGCAACAATGTCAAATATGTGAAAAATTATGTGTTTTTGAACTAATCCAGCATGAAAACCTATTCTAGTAGAGCCTCAAAACAAAATCAAGCCTTTGTAAATGAGCACAAAATGGACTCTTTAGTAAAATCCAGCACTGAAACTTTATTTTTAAGTGATAAAAAACTATGTGATTTAGCACAGTATATATTTGGTGTGCATGTATGTGTCTGTGTACCGTGAAGGGTCTTCAGCCAATGAGAACACTCCCCCGACACTGACCACATTCCTCCTGTTCTCGAATCCACCATAACTGAGGGTCACCTATGGAGGAAAGTAAAGCAACATTAAACTGTGAGGATCTCAATCATAAGAGGCATCATGGGATTGGAGTTGGCAGGTATTATGCAAGTAAGATATATATTTACACAGATGGGCAAAGTAGTTGGGTGGGAGTAATCTGGGATCAAAGCCAAGCCCTCAATAAATGCTTGAAGTGTACACTTGTTTTGACAACCAGGGTGCTACAATATTAACCCTGTAAAGCCTGACATATGAAATAAATGAGCCTTTCGACAACAAATCTTATATAAAATTATAAAACAGTAAAAAAAAAATATGATGGTATAGTTTGGTGAGAATATGAAGCTCACACTTGAGACATTTATGTCTTGATATTGAAATTCTTAGTTTTATGATCAAAGCTCTGTAGTTTTAAAACATATAATGCAATGCAATACAATGATAATTGAGATAAATAAACCTTATAAGCCTAACATGCCACTATTTTTGAAAATAGGCTCATTTTCCGACTCCCCCATCGTTAAATAGTTGAGTTTTAGCGTTTTCGAATCCATTCAGCCGATCTCCGGGTCTGGCGGTAGCACTTTTAGCATAGCTTAGCATAGATCATTGAATCTGATTAGACCGTTAGCATCTCACTCAAAAAAATGACCAAAGAGTTTCGATATTTTTCATTTTTTTGAGCGAGATGCTAACGGACTAATCTGATTGAATGATCTATGCTAAGCTATGCTAAAAGTGCTACCGCCAGACCCGGAGATCGGCTGAATGGATTCGAAAATGGTAAAACTCAACTGTTTAACTCTAGGGGAGTTGGAAAATGAGCCTATTTTCAAAAAAAGTGGCGTGTTCCTTTAACATCTACACAAGTGTAACTGTTGAAAACAAACGTACAGCATCTCTATTATACGTTATGCTGAACATTTGGAAAAATCCCCACTCATTTATCCCAAGGTGCTCTCATACCCCTTTTCCACCAGAATGAACCGGGTGCTAGTTCAGAGCCAGTGCTAGCCCCATGGTTCGACTGAGGAGCCTTCTAAGAACCGTTTCCTTTTCCACATGCTGAGAGCCACAACAGAGCCAGGTCTTACGTCACTGTATACGTCTCATTTTTCTCAGCAACGCTAGCGAGGCAGCGGCAAACACAAACACACCAGGCTTGATTGAGATGCATCGGCGCTGCGCAGACCGATCCGCATATGATATAAAAACACCGCATGAATGAATTAAAAGCATAAGGAGTCATGTGCTCTCGCTGGACTCGTTATCATACGGCGATCGGTCTCTGCACAGCACAGCTGCGAACAAGCCTTCCATCAACAATGCAAACGTTGCGTTACTATTGATTCACATGGCTTTACGATCCTACATCGGCATTAAAACACAACGGAAACACAGCGAATCCAACGCATTCATGCAGTTCGCCGTAATTTGTATAGACGGAGATTACAAACGAGCTGTTAGCTGCTATTTCAAAAATGGCGGATCTCAAGTTTGTGTTGGTCTTGTTGACCCCGCCCCCAGCACCTGACGTAATCGGTTCTTACTTCTAGCCCTGTTCTAGCCCAGCAATGTTTTGTGTGCTGCTTAAGAACCACTTTTCCTGGCTCGGAGCTGGGGCTTTGGGTGTGGAAACACAAAGAACCGATTTGAAACTAGGCTCTGGCTCCGAACTAGCACCAGCACTGCCTTGGTGGAAAAGGGGTATCAGTGATCTGACCTGTTTGAGTATGTTGTCTGTAGGGAGTCTCTGGAGATTCTCCAGGTGTGAGTGGAACAGGCCTGTGTGTGTCAGAGGAACTTCCAGCAATGCCTCGATGATGTAACCAACTGTACAGTCGTCTGGGAGGCGGATCTTCTCTGCAGTCGTAATGAAGTTTCCAAGACTGTGAGAGAGAAAGAAATTTAATTTATTGAAAAAATCAAAACACTGATAACAACCAAAAGACAGTTTTAGAGGCCTATAAAAAGCTGTTACACATGACTTGTGTCTTGAATATATAATTATATGATGTCAATATCAAAACCGTTGCATAGTCAGTCATGTGCTCGCTTGAAAAAAAGCTGACAACAATGCTGGAGGATGTGTTTTAGGGCTGCATGATTAATCGAAAACGAAACGCAATCGCGATTTGGGTTATGTGCGATTATGAAAGCGCAAAGGCTGCGATTTAAAAAAAAAAAAAAAAAAAGCCCAGCGGCTCTGTGATCAGTAAGCGCTGCTCTGTCTGAAAGACTACGAGTTTGAGTCGCTTATAACGTGCGTTTGAAAAAGCAACTCGTCAAACATCTTCAAAAACTAGCAGTGTGAAGTGTTCATAAACCTGTTGTCCAACAAAATACGTTTAATAACACGTTTTAACTCACTTCATATCGTCAGTCGAGCTGATGTGGCTTCTTATCACAGAATGTCAATCAGCACTGCATACTTTATTATTATGAAAATACCAGAAAAGGCTTGAAGAACTTAAATACACCATATCTTGTCGCAGAAGTATTATCTTCATGTTTATGAAAACGAACGATTACTTCTTCTGAGGCAAATGTGGATTTTCTGCTCGAGGGCGCCCTCTGGCTTCCAGTATGAATTATACATTTATTTAAAAGTATTTCTTCTTATTACTTTCTACCCAAAAGTTTGACAATCCATACGTTTTTCTTCAATGTTACAGGAGTTTTAATCCCCAAAGTGGATGCTTAAGAGGCTCATATTTCATATTAAAGACATAGACTTTAAGAAATTGATATCACAGATTTTTATAATAATATATATGTATATATTTTTTACAATAAATCCTTAGACCTTTCTAATGATTTTTTGTCATAGGCTGTCTGCATATTAACAGGTAACCCATAATTGTTTTTTGTAAAATAAGTTTTCTAGTAAAATATAATTATAATTATTATACTGTTATATTTATTCTTAAATGCTATTTTAAATTTTCAATAATGAAAATGTTATTGTAATAGTAATATTTCTTATTTTTACTAAGCAATAATAATAATCATAATAATTATTATTAGCCATATTAATATATAAACAAAATGTTATACACACTTTTCATCTGCAAAAATAAACATTTTATTAATAATCGCATTTAAAATCGCAATTTTAACCAGAATAATTGCAATTAGATATTTTCCCCAAATCATGCAGCCCTAATGTGTTTACATGCAAAGTGGATCAGGGGTAACAGTCATAATGCATGCATGAGAAATACCTTGTTTAACAGCATAATCAGTGTAAGATCACTGAGCAAAGGGTAAGTGTGAACATACCTTGCCCATGGACTCATTTTGAGCGCTAAGCCTCGGCTGATGCAGAATCCAGCTCCTCCAGTGGCAAACCAGAACTTCACCGACACCTGCAGAGCATAGATGAGATTCAGAAACTACCATTCAAAAGTTTTTCTCCCCCCAAAGAAATTCATACTTTTATTCAGCAAGGATGCATTCAATTGCATTATTTAACATTTATAATGTTACAAAAGCTTTCCATTTCGAAGTAATGTTCAGAATGCGGTGCTTCATCACTGCGTGTGCGGCGAGTTTAACACGCATGTTTAGACTAATCCTGACATGTGCAACTTTGCAAATTAATTAATGTCCTTTTTTATTTACAATCTCCTCATCGCTGCCAGGTGCAGCACTCACGTTCACATGTGTGCGTGTGTTCTGATGTCACAACCAATGCAACTTGTTATATTACTGGCTGTTTACTGGTCACCTGTAGGACTTTACCAAGGCATATGATAGACTGTTGATGATCCAGGGACGGTGCACGCTTGAGGGTTGTTCACGTAACCAAACATGTTGTGGTTTTATGTCTATTTACTTTAATAATGCATTTAAGTGAAACTTTCAAGCATTATATTGAAAAAAAATTATATTGTTATTGAAAAGCTCACCGATCCATCGCTCTTGACCCTCTCGGCGGCCTCTATGGGGTGGTCCAGACTGGGTCTGCCCAGGTACACATCCTGTGTGTGCGAGTAGGACGACAGCAGCTCCAGCAAACTGGGCAGGATCACATAGTTATCATCATCCACGTGACAGAACCACCTGGAAAACAAGACACGGGGAAAGACAGACAGCACATGAAACCACTGCCTCTATAATATCTAACATCTTTAGAAGGCTGTTAATTACACTAATGTTCAAACCCGTATCATTATGAATTTTACAATGTAACTGAAAGAAGTCTCTTCTGCTCACCAAGCCTGCATTTATTTGATCAAAAATACAGTAAAAACAGCAATATTGTGAAATTAAATGAACTGTTTTCTATGTAATTTATTCCTGTGATCAAAGCTGAATTTCCAGCATCATTACTGCAGTCTTCAGTGTCACATGATCCTTCAGAAATCATTCTAATATAATTTCTTATTATTATCTGTGTTGAAAACAGTCAGTCCCTCCAGAAAAACGCGATTATGCGATCGCGTGGTTTAACGCATAATCAGCCAAAGTCCGCATATTTATGCGGGGGCCGCATTTTTTCAAATACGCCGCACTTTCGCCGCATAAATTGCCTATTTCCGCGTGCAAAATATGCGGGGCTAGCATGATTTCATAATCCCCGCATTTTCGTTGCAAAAAAAGTCATATATATATTAGCAGAAATTTGAAAAATGTTTGTTTACTTCACACAAGAGCCGCCATTTCCCCCTGTTGCCATGGGAACGTTTTGAAGTGACGTAATTACCCGACGCGAAAGTCATCGAAAAGCTGCAAACCCCCGTGGAGAAACCATAGATATCGGAGAAACCATGATGAAGCGCAAACTCTCATTTGCCAACAAAAATAACAGCAAAAGACGCGCAAAGCAGTTTCCCGGTGTGTTGACCGATTTCAAAACACAGCATCATGAAGCTTTGAAGCGTTATGAATCAGTGAGTCGATTCAGCGGTTTGAAACGTTATGAATCAGTGAGTCGATTCAGCGGTTTGAAACGTTATGAATCAGTGAGTCGATTCAGCGGTTTGAAGCGTTATGAATCAGTGAGTCGATTCAGCGGTTTGAAACGTTATGAATCAGTGAGTCGATTCAGCGGTTTGGATCGCCAAAGTCACGTATTTCAGCAGTTTGACACGCGATCCGAATCATGAATCGACTCGCTGATTCATAACGCTTCGAAGCTTCATGATGCTGTGTTTTGAAATCGGTCATCACTATATAAGTCGTTATTTAGTTTTTTTTTTTTCGCACAATAACTATTATCGTCGCTTCATAAAGTTACTGTAGAGCCACTGTAGTGAGATGGATTTTGTAACGACGTCTTTAGTGCCTTTTATGGGTCTTGAGAGTGTACATTGTGCCAATGGAGGCCTTTCTGAGCCATCGGAATTCAACTTAAATATCTTCATTTGTGTCTGAAGATGAACGGAGGTCTTACGGGTGTCCAACGACACGAGGGGACGTCATTAATGACAGAATTTACATTTTTGGGTGAACTAACCCTTTAAGAGATTGCACTTTGTGCATTGGAAGCACTCAAATGTCTGTTTTGTAAAGCCACCTCTGTAAAACAGGAAGTTATTTATTCATGTTTTCAGAAGTTGTAGCATATTCCTTTTGTAAAGCTACAGAACTTGTTTGACTCAATGTTTTGTAAATTTGAGCCATGTGTTTATTAAGGTCTTCAATAAAACAAGATGAGAACTTAAATATTCCCAGCACTTTCTGTGATGTAGTGCTTTTTTCTCTTTTTCATCAAACCGCAGTTTTTGCAAGTTCCCGCAATTTCATCTCATAAAATTGCATAAATATCCCGCATTTTTCATCGCATTTTTTAAGAAAACATGCCGCATAATCAAGGATTTTTGCCCGCAACAATCACAAAAAAAAAGCCGCATTTTTCTGGAAGGACTGAACAGTTTGTGCTGCTTAATATCTTTGAGAGAAACTGTGATATATATTTCAGGATTCTTTGATGAATAGAAAGTTCAAAAGAACAGCACTTTCCTGTCACTTTTGATACATGTAATGCTATTTTTTTATTTATTTGTTAAAATGTTTTAACTTTTCAATGGTAGTGCATCACAGTTTCCACACACACCAAACAAAGCAGCACAAACAACACTCAACACTGATAATAATCAGAAATGTTTCTTGAGCATCAAATCACCATATTAGAATGATTTCTGAAGGATCATGTGACACTGAAGACTGGAGTAATGATGCTGAAAACTCATAACAGGAATACATTTTAATGTCTAATAATGTTTCCCAATATTAGCTTTGGTGAGCATAAGAGACTTATGTCAAAAACACTTTTGAGAATGAAACATCTGCCGATGATGACTCCATGATAACTGTATGCCATGATGATTTCATGCATTTTTCCATTCAGTGGCATAATTCAAAATGTGGCATACAAAGATGAACTCAACTTTTTTTGTGACTCGATGAACTTGTCATACTCCACAGACATCTTGCAGCACAGGGCTTGACGCGTGTGCGCCGCGGAGCAGTTGGTGTTGATGATGTTGAGCCCTTGAGGAGACAATGACAGACCACTTACGGTTTTATGATATAGATGTTTACACATTACATAATTTCACATGACACACTCAATCATGATGAAATTAAGCATGAATATGAGGTTCTTCTAACCAGGATGGTCGGCTAGTCGAGTAGTGAGATTTTATTATGGGATCTAGATTTTTTTCTCTTAATATTAAGTAAATTGGATGATTATTTAAAAGGCACAACTGCTCAAATTACAATACCTGTTTTCTGCCTGAGCTCCTTATCCTCCCCATCAGTGAAGATAAACGTCTGAAACAGAGAAAGAAACAAACTGCAGGAGCCAGAGATGCAGTGACAACAACTGTAAAACACCTGTGAGGCTGAAATCATATTGACATATTTTGGTCAGGGATTCACATCCTTTTTGTCAGCCAAACCCCTTTGACCTAAATTATTTAATACCCACTGAGATTTCAGGTTAATATTTTTAATTGGTTCTCTGATGTTGGTTAATGGTCACATGACATGCAGGTAAACAAGTGTTATTTTAGTATCATTGAAATACCATACAATAATTTAAATTCGTTTTTATTTTGGAATCATCCACTTTCATTTTAATTTAGTTTTTGTCATTTTTATTAGTTATTGTTTTTTTTTTATGTCTATATAGTTTGTTAATTTAGTTTTAGTTTAAATTATTTATTTCAGAACAGATTTATTTCAGAAGTAACGAAAATGTTAAAACATCACAACATTTTTTTGGGGGGTTTAATTTTTAAATAATAAATCAATTACATTTTTCTTTTTACTTTTCATTTAATTTACCAGTTTGGGGGGGAAACCAACCTACATATGGCTTTTATATATAGGATATACTGTATATGTATGTGTATGTATATTAGAGCTGCAACTAACGATTATTTTTTCTGTCGACTAATCTAACGATTATTTTTTCGATTAGTCGACTAATCTAACGATTATTTTTCCAGATTAATCTTATTATTCTTTTTTACTGATTATTGTATTTCAAAGAGGGTAGTGAATTTGTATATTATTTTAACATGAAATCAATGAATGATAACAATATTAATTGTATTTCAGGAAGGGTAGTGTACATAGTATGCCATTTTATAATGAAATATATGAACACAAGAAGCTTTTTAAACATAATATATAATGATACTATTCATCATAAAATGTATACAGAGTAGGCCTAATTAGGAAAAGTTGTTTACTATAGTAGTTGAGTATGATTTACTTATTGATTTGTGTCAGTAGTAAACGAAAATGCACTTGTATTTATCTGCAAAAGGTTCACATACAAGAGCTTTCAGCATAGTTTTAATTTATAACTAGTCGTCTATTTTGAAGATACATGTGCATAAACAACGACTAAAGCTGCCAGAAGTTTTTGCCCAAACTTCAAAGACACATTTAAATGATTAAAGCTAGAGGCATATCTTAACTGTAATGTTACTTTAATCATGTAAACTACCTATATACAGCAAGTTATTATGCATATGTGTTTGGGACAGAGCGGAACCAGGTCGCATATACAGGAGATATATGCAGCCCATAATAAATAAAAGCACGAGACGTACTGGGGTCGGAGAAGAACCCCGGAAAATGTGACCGTCTGTTGCAATACACGCGTGGCGCGTTCAGCTGCGCGAGAGAACACTGGCAGCAGGGTTGCCAGGTTTACACAACAAAACCCACCCATTCGTTATCCAAAACTAGCCCAAAACAAGCCCAATCGCGTTTCGGGGAGGTTCTCTGGTAAACATCGCGTTCGGGGGGTTAAATATGTGTGTTTTTTTGCTTCAACCCGCGGACATGAGACACAGCCCGCGGCAACAGTGTAGAAGTAGCCCAATTCCGCGGAAAAAAGCGGACTTGGCAACACTGACTGCAGTGTGAAAGCTCCCGCTCTCCACGCGCACAGCTCCTGCTCTGCCACCGCGTGCAGTGTGAAACCGGCGTTACAGAGCGAACAAAGCACCGTTTTATTCGGCTTCTGTTTAAAGTACTCCCACACTTTTGAATGTCGCGGTCTGGCTTTATATGATAAATGATCATTTTCACTATGGCCGGGAGCAGAAGCTGCCATTATTCTAGATCTTCTGTTCTATTCTAGAACGTAAATAATGTGCCGCCGACGCGTCGACGCATTTCACGTACGTCGACGTATTTTCGTAGTCGACGTCATCGACGACGTCGACGCGTCGTTGCAGCCCTAATGTATATATATATATCCAGTGAGGAAAGTAAGTATTTGAACACCCTGCTATTTTGCAAGTTCTCCCACTTGGAAATCATGGAGGGGTCTGAAATTTTTATCGTAGGTGCATGTCCACTGTGAGAGACATAATCTATGATTCACAATATATGATTTTTTAACTATTTATTTGTATGATACAGCTGCAAATAAGTATTTGAACACCTGTCTATCAGCTAGAATTCTGACCCTCAAAGACCTGTTAGTCTGCCTTTAAAATGTCCACCTCCACTCCATTTATTATCCTAAATTAGATGCACCTGTTTGAGGTCGTTAGCTGCATAAAGACACCTGTCCACCCCATACAATCAGTAAGAATCCAACTACTAACATGGCCAAGACCAAAGAGCTGTCCAAAGACACTAGAGACAAAATTGTACACCTCCACAAGGCTAGAATGGGCTACGGGGAAACTGCCAAGCAGCTTGGTGAAAAAAGGACCACTGTTGGAGCAATCATTAGAAAATGGAAGAAGCTAAACATGACTGTCAATCTCCCTCGGACTGGGGCTCCATGCAAGATCTCACCTCGTGGGGTCTCAATGATCCTAAGAAAGGGAGCAATCAGCCCAGAACTACACGGGAGGAGCTGGTCAATGACCTGAAAAGAGCTGGGACCACCGTTTCCAAGGTTACTGTTGGTAATACACTAAGACGTCATGGTTTGAAATCATGCATGGCACGGAAGGTTCCCCAGCTTAAACCAGCACATGTCAAGGTCCGTCTTAAGTTTGCCAATGACCATTTGGATGATCCAGACCAAAATAGAACTTTTTGGTCATAATTCCACTAAACGTGTTTGGAGGAAGAAGAATGATGAGTACCATCCCAAGAACACCATCCCTACTGTGAAGCATGGGGGTGGTAGCATCATGCTTTGGGGGTGTTTTTCTGCACATGGGACAGGGCGACTGCACTGTATTAAGGAGACGATGACCGGGGCCATGTATTGCGAGATTTTGGGGAACAACCTCCTTCCCTCAGTTAGAGCATTGAAGATGGGTCTAGGCTGGGTCTTATATATATATAAATAAGAGAGAGAGAGAGAGAGAGAGAGAGAGAGAGAGAGAGAGAGAGAGAGAGAGAGAGAGAGAGAGAGAGAGAGGAGAGAGAGAGAGAGAGAGAGAGAGAGAGAGAGAGAGAGAGAGAGAGAGAGAGAGAGAGAGAGAGAGAGAGAGAGAGAGAGAGAGAGAGAGAGAGAGAGAAAATTACTACATTTTTAAAGGAACAGGAACAGATAATGTACGCATGAATGCTCTGTGCATCCTGGCCCTATGTTCCTTCAAAATGTCCATCCAAAACACAAGCCACAAGCATCTGGAGACGAGCGGCACCCCTGATCAATTACAGGAGCCTCAGAGGGACAGAACCATCTCTGGATCAAAGACTGGCTTTCTCATGATGTTTCTGGCCAATAGAGCGGACATAAAATATGGCTCTTGCTGTCTATCAGCTTGTCCTGTCTTAAAGGGATAGTTCACCAAAAAATGAAATTCCTGTCAGCATTTATTTGCCCTTGTGTAACATCAACCCTATATTCCAAGCAATCCTTCTTTCATTGAACACAAAAGGTCAATTTGTGAAGAATATCCTGGCCGCTATTTTACGCATTATGAAAATGAATAAGGACTAGTACTGTCAAGCTACAAAAAGCACCATAACTAAAAAACAAAACAATATTGGTCTGGTTCTCACACAAAGCTTTACTTTTAATATACTATTTTATGAAAAAATTATTAATTTTACAGAGAAAAGCTGTAAAAATGCTACAGCAAAAACCTTATAGTTGGTTAACTGTAGGTTACTCCACCATATATGGTGAAAACGTTTATTTTTAGAACACTGCATTATGTATTTGTACTGTAAAATACAGTTGAAATGATGGTTTCTGTTATTGTTAACGTTTGAAGTAGGGCTGGGCGATTTTGCCTAAAAAAAAAAATCTTTGATTTTTAAAGAAAAATTCGAGTTTCGATTCGATTTTCGATTTTTTTTTTCCAATGCACTTAAAAAATGACTGCAGACATCAGATATAGTGTCAAAAGTGCAACTTTATTGCTATGATTGTCCTCAAGAGTTAAAATGCGTAGAATCCCAAAACAAAAAGTAAATGAGGCTCTGTCATTCAACAATTGCAAGCTTTAACCCAGGTTTAAGCAAAAGTGCAACAACTTCACAGTAGCTTAAATTTTCTGTTCAAGAAATCAGATAATTACAAATTTTGTAACATATAACATTAGAATTAAAAAAATAAACTCTTCTCAGTATAGTTTTCGCTACGGAGCCGGCTGCACTTCTCCCATTCTTCGCGATGTTTATTCCTCAGGTGCTGGAAAAGATTAGTTGTACTGCTGATTCCAGTAGCAACAGCCTTGAAACATATTTTGCAGCAAGGCTTCGTCTGTGTTTTGTCTGCTGCATCAAAACCAAACCAGTTCCAAATTACGGAATTACCTGTGCCTTTCTTTGGAAGTAGTTCTCTGCTAGTACTACATGCTACCATGTTGTTTTGACTGTGTTACGCACTTCTTTTAGTATCTATGGTTACGTGGGGCGGGGGCTGGCTCATATCGCGCTATGGTAACGCACAAGGACGAAACACGGAAAAGTCAGAAAAAACTATTGTGGCAAAAAACTCGAGTTTGCAAAATAAAAATCGTTTTACACTACAAAATCGATAAATCGATTAAATCGATTTTTTTGCCCAGCCCTAGTTTGAAGTAGATTGTATGTCATAATAAGTCATATATTGTTAATATACCAGGTTTAAGTACCAATGTGCTATCCCATAATACCTGAAACAATTGTCAGTTTTTTTGTTTGTTTTTTACAGTTATAAAGATTTAACAAAGACATCATTTTCAGTTTTAGATTAACTATTGCCTTTTAAGTCCTCCTTATCACCTCCTCTACTGCTGTAAGGGTCACAACACTGCAAATGAAAGGGATTATTTTACATTTTGTACATCCTGAGTTGCATATTGTAAAACTCCTGAACAAAGCCACTGTAGAATGTCTAAGATTGTTTTTGCCAGTGTTGAGGATTGAAGCTTTCCAATGTGAGTGCATGACGTTTCCAACAAAATGAAGTTTGTGTGTGCATGTAATTATCATTTGAAGATGCGCCTTGAACCTTTTTCAGAAAGTGTAACTAAAAAACTGCTAAAAGTAGCAGGTTATTCAAGTAGAAAGTCATATTAGGAAAAAGGTTGAGGAGTGGACTTTGTCCCAAAGTCTTTGCAAATCTAATAGGGAAAGAATGTTTCTTCTGGCATGAGCTGGCACTTACCAAACACACAATCTAGCTTTATGAGCGAAGCAGAGTTCTTGAAATTTCTCCTGGGCATTTTGGCCCTGTTGTGCAATGGCAAAACAATGGTGCTGCGCTGCTTTACAGGTTAAGTCAATCTTGGGGCCCCCTTGGGCCCCACTCGGCACTCTGGAGAGGCCTCAGGAAGGGGGAGAGTCTACTGCCCTGGCGCCTTTGGCAGTCAAGTAAACGTACTTGGATGAAAGCAAACACACGCTGTCTTGTGTCTGTGAGTCTCGGGTTGCTGAGGAACTTCCTTTTCCAGGGGGCCCGAGGGGCACCAAAACTAAACCCCCCGTTAACTATCCACACTCTTAAAAGCACCAGGCACGCCGCCAGAGAGCAGCTGCCACACTTCCTCCTCACAGGTTTACGCTGACCACTGTGTGTGTTAACACCTTTAAACTTCACTGGCCAACTGCTCTCCAAAATGACATGCACAGGTCCAGAGGAGCAGAAATTAAGTCCACATGAAATTGAACTTCTGTCTATTGAATACCATTTTTTGGGCCTTGTAATGTTTAACCAAAATGTCATAAGTCGATCTCCCAGTGAAACAACTGTGACATCTCTCTGGTGATCATTTAGTTCTTTTAAACTCTGTCCCTTTCCAGGGCTCCAGACTAACTTTTTTCACTAGGAGCACAGTGGCCCCCAACTGAAAATTTTAGGGGCACAACCAGAAAATGTAGGGGCGCACACCGTAAATCAACATGCTAACCAAATCTACTACTAATAGGGATGGGTATCGTTAAGGTTTTAACGGTATTACTACTCTTACCGATACTGCTTATCGATCCGGTGCTTTAACGGCATTCTTATCGGTTCTTTTTATTATACTGTATTTTTTTTTTTATGAAAAAAAAAAACATAATTAAGAACATAATTAACATGGCTTTATAATCTGAAAAGTAAAATATCTATAGCAAAAGAAACAGCAATGTTTGAACAAAAATATAAAACATCTATTTGTAAATGGACCAGTGTGCGGACAAATGGTTCAATATTATCTCATATAGAAACGGCTGGCAAAGATCAAATTTGCCAGATATAACGTCTATCAATTATAAATAGTAAGTGTATTTTCTTAATTTCTCCAGTACCACAGCAGGCAAATTTACTGGTCACACATGTGCGACTGGATGTAAAATTCAGTAGCACACTCTCAAATTTTAGTCACAAAATGCGACCATTTGGTCACAGTCTGGAGCCCTGCTTTCTTACAACTGACCGTTTGCAAAGACCCACCCCCTTTATTTACTGTTGCTATGTCCGACAAGCCATGGCGCTCTCACACCACACACGTTCTCACGTGCGGAGCAAAGAGGACACTGCAAAACTGCAGCTCTTGTGGGGTGTTCCCGGTCTGCAGTGGTCAGTCTCTATCAAAAGTGCTCAAAGGAAGGAACAGTGGAGAACCGGTGACGGGGTCATGGGCGGCCATGGCTCATTGATGCACGTGGGGAGCGAAGGCTGGCCCGTGTTGTCCGATCAAACAGACGAGCTACTGGAGCTCAAACTGCTCAAGAAGTTAATGCTGGTTCTGATAGAAAGGTGTCAGAATACACAGGAAGGAGGTCATAATGTTATGCCTGATCAGTGTATATTCTGAAGGTTTTTACACAGGGGTTTGTTCATATATCAATAGCAGTTATATTTTACAGTATGAAAGTGTATTTTTGATTGTGGGATACAGGATTTGCAATTTTCAGAGAGTTCAATTAAATATTTACATAAAATACTGCTGTAAATTTACATATTTACACTTTGATTGCATTTGATGAGAGAACTTGGGTGAACTGCCCTAACAAAGTAATGAAAAATTCACAAAAAAAGAACAAAAAAGAAAAGTAATTTGGCAGTTTTACCTTTAATGGATGCCAGAATAATAGTGATTATTAATAAGTAGTAGACGAATACACCGCTTCCCTACCTGTTCCTTAGCTTTGGACACCCAGGTCTGGGACAGGAGCAGCAGTCTGGACTTGTGATACTTCCTGGTGGTCTTAACGGCAATAAAAATGTCTCTCAAATCCAAAGAGTCTTTGGAACGTGAACCAGGGGGGTTGGCATGTGCAGCGTCCCGCTCTAACATCCTCTGTGGGTCCTGCAGTCGGCCTCCGGGAGGAAGTGGGTGAATGAAACCACCATCATTGGCATCACGACTTCCTTGGCCGGGGTTCCCGTAGAGGTCATGTCTGCGTCCGGCTCCGGCGGGCTTGGCACGGGGTCGCGGTTGTGGCACTTCTGCCTGACGCTGCGGAGGTTGTAAGGAGGGAATAAGGAGCAACAGTAGGGCACAAAATGCCAGGGAAAGCAGGAAGCAGATTTTGTTGGTGCCAACATGAGATAAGTGCATTCTTCCTGTGCTCAACGCCAGCTCAACCGCCCGCGCCTGCCTGACCCGCTGCAACAGCGCCCATCTTCACTGCATCACTGCGGACCCTATGTGAACAAAACCACACGTACATATAAATACATTTTCATTATCTTAAATAAAATATCTCAATAAACTAAGATAAATGTCTTAATGAATAATCATTCTCTAAACATTATCAAACAGGGTTGGGAATCACCACACCACATTATTATGATTCCTAAGCCACGATACAATATTATCACGATGCCTAAGCCATGACATGATATTATCACAATTCCTAAACCACAATACGATATTATCACGATACAATATTATCACGATACAATATTATCACGATGCCTAAGCCATGACATGATATTATCACAATTCCTAAACCACAATACGATATTATCATGATACAATATTATCACGATACAATATTATCAAGATGCCTAAGCCATGACATGATATGATATTAATCACAACACTAGCCATTATCACGCTTCCTAATCCTAGGGCTGGGTATTGTTCAAAATCTTTCGAACCGGTGCCAATTTCGATACCTCAGTTTCGATACCGTTTCCTAACTATACTTTTTTCAATACCATATGTTTTAAAATCCATTTCAACATCAACAAAAATACTTCTCACTCAGCGTAACATTATTAATAAAACTGGTTGTGCTTTTTGGATAGGGGTGCACCAGCAGACACTCAGGAAAAATTAACAAAAAAAAAAGAGAACTTTTTGCCACAACATGAACATATTATAAATAATAAATAAATAAACAAGTGACATTGTGTACAGGCAGGGTTTTTCCCAAAACAAGGTGGAGGTGATCCTGCTTGGCCCAGCCGACCCGCGGCTCGCGATTTTGCCAATTAATTGTCAGTTTTAGGGCTTTGTCATACATTTTTTGTGTGCTTCGATCATTAAATAATTATGAATTTAATCCCTTTTAAGTTATCACTTTGCAGTGTAAGATTACAGCTAACACCTTTAAATATTTAAATATATATTCAATTCTGTAAATAACTGAAACAAGCACAACAAACTGGCAAAATAAAAGGGTTATAAATGTATCATTCATATATTTCTACATCACTATAGAATATCTGTACATCTGTGTTTGTGGAACTAATAGTCACTCTTATATTTGTTAAACACAATCCAGAATCCACTACTTCATTATAGAGAAAACAATCAATGAATAAAAATATATAATCATAAGCTACGACAAAAATATGTATTAAATTAGGTTAGAGGATAGTTAAAAAAATTGCAATTACAAAAAGTTATTCTTGAAAACAATCTTTATATATATATATATATATAAATAAATGTAAATAATTATATGGGCCTACACAAATAATATAAAATTACAAGATTTATAGTTTATTGCAGTGGTGGGCCGTCAGGGCCAGCAAGGCCTTCTCTGCTGGCCTAATCACTATCAGAATCACAGACTTAAATCTTAATATATTTTTTCCATGAATGTGTATTAAATTATTCCCAATAGTCTATTTTATTAACTTCATCGCTTTTCTCTTGGTTGCGCTGCTTCCAGTAGTGTTTATGTTAGAGCTTTTATACAATCATATTTCAGTCATCATGTGTTGCTAGGTGAAAGAAATCTGCCTTGAGGCCTTCAGAATCAATATCGCGGGCACGCTTTAACCAATCAGATAATCACTCCGATTTAATCAGCCAATCAGATTTCGAGTTGGCGACAGCGGCCATCTAGCTGGTGTACAATAACGTCGGCATTTTCATGTCCTTTGATTGGATGATCAGAGAGCGTACTAGTAGCCTAGTCAGAATAACCAGCAAACCGGTAGGATACCACTGAAGGCCTAGGTGTGAAATGCACGCCCACTACTGGTTGATTGTAAACGTAATATGCAGCTCTGTAAAGGGGCAACAAAGATATTTAAATTCCGGTTATTGTACGTGTGATGCTAATTAATAGTCCTTGTGTTGTCACCCAGAAGGGAGTACTAACATCGTTCAGAAACCGCTAGATAAACTCCAGGAAGATGAGGAAATTATTTTATCTACATATCAAGTATTATAACGGGAATATATCATCTTGGAGTGAGCTTTACCGTGCTGCTGACTGTAACCGAACGGGATGCGCAGTTTGAATGTTGAACGGAGAATAATTGACAGCTACAGCGGAGGAAAGACATTCAGCTATGGAATGGCATTAGATGACTTTATACTAGCAAATCGATGACACTTTAGACCTCTTTGGCACAGTAAAACGACGTTAGGAAAACAAGTATGCTACAGGCTCACACAGACACAGCCACTTTGCTTTTGGAACCGAAATTTGGCACCGAAATATAAATAATTTTACGATACTCATAGTATCAGAGTTTTTCATTCGATACCATAAAAGTATCGCCGTTCGGTGCCCAGCCCTACCTAATCCACAATACGATATTATCACAATTGCTAAGCCACGATACAATATTATCATATGATATTATCATGACACGATAATATCACGATACGATAGTATCATGATGCGATGTTATCACAATTCCTAAGCCACGATACGATATCACAATTTCTAAGCCACGATACTATATTATCACGATTCCTAAACCACAATACGATATTATCATGATACAATATTATCACGATACAAAATTATCACGATTCCTAAGCCACGATACGATATTATCAAGATACAATATTATCCCGATTCCTAAGCCACGATACGATATTATCATGATACAATATTATCACGATACAATATTATCCCGATTCCTAAGCCACGATACGATATTATCACAATTGCTAAGCCACGATACAATATTATCATATGATATTATCATGACACGATAATATCACGATACGATATTATCATGATACGATGTTATCACAATTCCTAAGCCACGATACGATATCACAATTTCTAAGCCACGATACTATATTATCACGATTCCTAAACCACAATACGATATCATGATACAATATTATCACGATACAAAATTATCACGATTCCTAAGCCACGATACAATATTATCAAGATTCAATATTATCCCGATTCCTAAGCCACGATACGATATTATCATGATACAATATTATCACGATACAATATTATCCCGATTCCTAAGCCACGATACGATATTATCACAATTGCTAAGCCACGATACAATATTATCATATGATATTATCATGACACGATAATATCACGATACGATATTATCATGATACGATGTTATCACAATTCCTAAGCCACGATACGATATCACAATTTCTAAGCCACGATACTATATTATCACGATTCCTAAACCACAATACGATATCATGATACAATATTATCACGATACAAAATTATCACGATTCCTAAGCCACGATACAATATTATCAAGATTCAATATTATCCCGATTCCTAAGCCACGATACGATATTATCATGATACAATATTATCACGATACAATATTATCCCGATTCCTAAGCCACGATACGATATTATCACGATACAATATTATCCCGATTCCTAAGCCACGATACGATATTATCATGAAGCCTAGGGATGGAACGATTACCGGTTTCACGATAAACCACGATAAAATGTACTGACAGTTAGTAATATCGTTTAAAATGTAATTATAATTAAAACCGCAATTGATTATTACGATTTTGAAAACTCGCACTAAATCCTGTCCAGCCAGCATCAGTCTGATGCTGCGCGCAACGCTGTGTTTAGAATGAGAAGTAATGGCAGAAGGCAGTGACAGCGCCGGGTGGTTTTTCAGCCTTGTAAAAGGACCAAATCTGAGGTGTGGTCATATTTTGGCTTTAACAAAAGTCCTGAGGGAAACTCAATTGAAAATGGTCCCCCTGTCTGCAGAACATGCAAAAAGAAAGTTGCTGTAAACTTCAAATCTGCGAACGCAAGGCAAGTGACCTCAATACTAAAACTACGTCTGGGAAATATTCCTACCACACTACTATATTATCACGATTCCCAAGCCATGATACTATATTATCACAATTCCTAAGCCACGCTATTATATTACCACAATTCTTAAGCCACAATACGATATTATCACGATTCCTAAGCCACAATACGATATATTCATGATACAATATTATCACGATACAATATTATCCCGATTCCTAAGCCACGATATGATATTATCATGATACAATATTATCACGATACAATATTATCTAGATTCCTAAGCCACGATATGTTATCATGATACAATATTATCACAATACAATATTATCCAGATTCCTAAGCCATGATATATTATCATGATACAATATTATCCCGATTCCTAAGCCACGATACGATATTATCATGATGCCTAATCCACAATATATTATCATTATACAATATTATCGCGATTCTGAAGCCATGATGCGATAATATCACAATGCCTAAGCCACGTAATTTCCTCGTATTTTAGACATAAAAAAAAAAAAAAAATTACAGTTGTTTGCACATTTCAATGTTTGCACACTCAATTCAATGCATTTATTTTTACAATACATGTTTTAAGCAGTTTTTACAAAGAACAATTTTACCAACACCTTAATTAACAAGTCAAAGGTGACAGTTTATGCTCATTTTCAGTCAAGAAATGCATGTAAATCATATGAATGTTTAAGATACATACATTTGCCGTTAAAAGGGTACAACTTGAATGCTGGATAGTCTCTAAACAATAACACAAAGAGAGAGAGAGATTTGTGATTTATCGATTTTTTTGCCCCAGCACTATTATCAAAACAAATCATGTGCCAGGCTCTTAAAATGTTCAAACACAGTTTCTTTTATTCCCCCCAAAGCACATTGTGCAACCCAATGAAAGCATATGCATTCAGTTTCATTTTGGCACTGGCAAGCATCTGTCAACCCTAATAACACCCTTAGCCATCAATGCAAGCCATTTCCTGTCTTCTATTTTCAGAGTTGAACTGATACCTCAAGCAGTCACAGATGTGGAAGCTGAAAGCTGCAGTGTCGGCATGAAATCATATTCATAACTCAAGACCAGCATCCTCGATGCCAACAGAAACAATACTTAAAGTTAGGATAGGCAATTTCGGAGAGGCTAGAAATAACAAGCTAGCTTTGAAAACATAAGATCCCACCCTCCCTTCAGAGCGTCTCCAAAACACAAACGCGCACAGCAGAGTCAGAAAAGCGTCACGAGGCAAGATATGGCTTTAAATTACCTCATGTCTCAAAGCACATAACATTACAGTAATAATGAACTTAAACAACTTAAAGAGTTGTACCACCTGATTGCTGCACACTCATTTCCGTTGACAGTATTGACATACAAACACATAAATCCGAGTCTTAGGACTTGAACCGCTTTGTGTAGAACATCACGGGTTGACATCTCGTAATTACGACATGGTGTGAATGCAGCATAAGCTCGGTGACTGCCTGTCTGCAACTCTGCATAGTCTCAAGAAATGCGCTGACGACGTGTGATGTCTGCATGAGCAGGTGTACGGAGGTTAGGGACAGGTATCAAGAACCAGTTCCATTTTAGAACCGGTTCCAAATGTCCAAGAACCGGTGATTCGATAAGAAACCTGCATTTCGATTCCGCTTATTGGTTCCTGCGCACACGGTTTAATGTGATTGAAGCGCAAGAAGACCCGTGCACGATACTGAACCAAGTCTTTTTGCTGACGGACAAATACACACAAAAATATTTTAAAATATCCTCCAAAACACAGTCGGTTATGTAATAAGTGAATGTAAACAGTTGACAGAAAACGCATGCATAACAGTATAGGGCTGCAACTAAGGATTATTTTTAATAATCGGTTAATCTGTAGATTATTTTCCGATTAATCGGATTTTTAAAAAGCATTAACTTCCAATCCTTTATTTAAAAAATTCACAGTGCAAAAAATCTTCAGAAAGTGCACAGCTTGCTACAATAAATCTATAAATCTTTTTTTTTTTAATAAAGAAAAATACTAATCAGAAAACAACAGGATGTTAGAACTTGTTCTCTACACTACACTCGCACACACTCACAAACAAAATGTAATGGGTTTAGTTCAATTGTAATGCATTAAGAATTTCTCTAAAATATCCAAACCCATTATATACTCCTGGAGAAAGCATCTACTGTATTAACCTATTAATATGAATGATATTAAAGTTTAAACATGCAATACAGACACAGATTTAACTGCTGTGCCATATAAACAAATGAGAATGATATGCATTCTTTATTACAACTTGCATATAACATTCCTTATAGATTAAATATGGATTAAATAATTAATGTATAATAAATATAATGAATCCTTATTAAAACTAAAGAGGTGATTTTCTCTGTCTTTTGTTGTTTGATTAATATTAAGAGCACAAATGGAAGCAGGTTAATGGGCTGCTGTCACTTTAAGACTTTAAGAATGCTGACCGAAAATGACAATAGATATTAGTCATAGTTTTTGTCATTCAAAGCTGGTTTTGATTGTCTTCTCGTTTTGTCTGAGAAAAATTTTGTTGATTAAAATATTGACAAATTATTTGTCAAAGAAATTAACATAGCAACAGATTGAAAAATGAATGGGCCAAAAAAGGCAAGTGAATAAAAAACGAGTCTTAAGTCTTGCAAACTATACCAACCCTGCTTTACTACTGTTATTAACAAGCTAACGCTAACTTGTCATGCTTGTCAAGCTGGATAACGAGTAAACAAGCACCAGAAAAGCTACTGGAGGGACGTCACGCTCCTTACTTCCAAACGGAACAAAAGTGGGATTTTGTAGTGACTTAACGTTACCCTGCTGTTGAGCTCCCTTCCTCCTCATCAAGGACTCCAAGATGTTTTCGTTTTAGGTGCTGAATCACCATCGTGGTGCTCCCGTGCCATGCCGCGTCGCTTTTGCTGCAATTAACACACTTTTTCAATTTATTAATGGCGCTTTTCGACTGGTACGGCTCGGCTCGCCCGCTTCCACTCTGCTTTGCGCTCAACCGTGCTTTTTTTATACTCAAACATCGCCGCGTCTTATTGAGGGGCATGTCGCACGACACAACGAATCGATAATGAAATTCGTTGGCAACTCTTTTAATTATCGAATTTTATCGATTCGTCGTTGCAGCCCTATAACAGTATATTGGATCTGTGCAGCTCTTAAAGTGACAGCAGCCTAATATTCCTGCTGCTGTCTCTATAATAACGTTAAAGGTGCACTATGTAACTTTTCCGTCCACTAGAGGTCGCCTATTCAAAACAAAGGCGTAGTTTGATGACGCCACGTTTGAGCGCAGAATCTTGGGACATGTGGTCTTCACCTCACAGCCGGTGGGAAAGAGTCAGGATAGGACTCGGGCAGAAATCATGTTGATGGATGAGATTATTAACGTTACTGTAGTCTGAAGCAGAGCAGGGCCGAGTGTTGTGGAGCTGAGGAACCGCTGGAGCGATTGTTAAGGCCTGTTCACACCGGGATGATTTTTGCGCGCGTTTATCGGCGACGTTTAACGATTCGTGACTAAACAAAGGGCGCCAATGTGAGTGTGTACACCGACGCGCAAAACGCCAGGCGTAAAAGCGTCATTTAAAAAAAAAAAAAAGCCTCTGGTTCGTTTTTTTATTTTGGCGCGGCGCGTTAAAAACTGGCCGACCAATGAGATCTGCGCTTTTGTTCACGTGCCTGGAGCCGCTGAAGTTACAGTAAAACACAACTTGGTGGCGCTCAAGCACAAAACGGTCTTGCCGAGCACACATTGATACGACGAAGAAGTAGTAAGTAGACGAAGAAGATGAGCTGCTAATTCTGCTTGCCAGTTAGCAAAAAGTGTGTGAATGGTTTTGGCCATAGACATAATATATCTGTGGTTTTGGCAAGCACGTAAATACTGTCTCTCTTCTTCTTCTGTGTGACAAGCGAGTGTCAGAAGCGTAAAGTGCCGTAGCACCAGCTTGTGTATCGGGAGCGCTATCTACTAAATGTGCACGTTCACTCTGCGCATCGCCAGTGGAAATCGCTTGGGTGTGAACACTCAAGACGCGACGAAAAACGCTGGCGATAAGCGCGCGCGATATTTGTCCAGGTGTGTACAGGTCTTTAATAAGATGAACACAACAGCTCGCGAGCAGCGGGACTTTTATTATGACACAGTCGTCGGCGCTATTTCCGCTTTTCCGGTCATGAGTATGAGGTAACGCAGCTCTGTTTATCATATTAATGTGCTGAAAATGATGTTGTGCGTTCGCTCGGCGGCTGCTATGACACTTGTTCACACTGCAATTGACAGGCGACTCCCTCACACGACCCGGTTCCTCGGTTAAAATAGCAATTTTCTCACGATTTACAAATAGTTGGAAACATTTGGGATATTGTAAGTACTCAACTGAACAAAATATATAACACTGGCCTAGTGGTTTTTGGATATTTTACTGCAAAAACGTTACATATTGCAGCTTTAGTCAAACAACAAAAGACTGAATAACTTTTGTAACTATTTGTTGTGATATTTGTAATGTACATTTTATTTATAAAGTGCAGTTATATTTTACATTCGATTACAGTTTCGGAACCTGAATACCTGTAAATCTATAAACATTGTTTATTTAAATCGTATCTTTGTTCAGTTGTATTTATTTGTAAAGAGAGAAACAGCTTTAATTAAAAGAAAAATTATATATAAATACTTTTTGCCAGAATAAATATCGCAATGGTTTATAATTATGTCACAATAATTATTTATTTTGATTATGAAGTTTTAAATATGTAATATTTAATATTTTTGTAATTAATTTAAGTTAAGATGGAAAGTGTGTCTGGGACAAGAGTAAAACGATGTAAATATGATTGCAATCTGAAATGGTTTATGATAATTTGGTTTATCGTTATATTCATTTACATATGCAGCTCTTATATTATTACTCTTACTCATGGTTAATGTTGTAACTTATGGTTAAATTATTATGAATCTGAATTTTAAATTATATTGGGCAACTATCAGTAAGTCATACTGTAGGTTATTAATTTAACCAATACCCTATGAAGTGTTACTGAACTGACAGGGTGTGTAAACAATCTGTATATGTATAAAAAAATATTTTATTATTGTTTGGGTTTGTTGAATATAATGCCACAATGGAGAAAAAAATATACAAATAATTTTGCCAGAATAAATATTGAAATGATTCACGTTTATTTCACATTTTGTTTAGATTATGAAGTTTTAAAGATGTAATATTTTATATTTTTGTAATTAAGCTCCATGTTTAATGATGGAAAATGTGACTGGGACAAGAGTAAAACAATAATGAAAAAAGTTCACATGTATAGAACAAAAATAAATATTTTTAACATATAATCAACAATTAGGACACAAGATGTATCCCTGGTAACGTTACCATGTCCAACAAAAATCCTATTACCACGGTACGTTACTTTATATTAGAGTAAAAGTACTTTTAGCAATTGACCTGCTCTAAAGGTTTCATTTATTTTCGAGGCATTTCTTCAGCACTGAACTGAAAGTTCACACAAACCACACAAAGGTCAAATAAAGGCATTCAACTTGCAAAAATGAAGTTTGTAAACAAAAGCGCGTTTTGCTCCGATAGGAATCAGTGACTGAATCAAGAGTCTCTTACCGAGAGCGATCAGACGGTTGGACGGGACTCGTACGAGTCCGCTCGTCATCTTCGGGACTTTTAAACAAATAAACCCGTCGGGTCGGTAAAGATCACGCCACACTGAAGTCATGCGAAAGCGCTGCTGGCGATCTGTGTGCGTCCTCGTCGAGTAAAGTCAGCTCGAGTCGTCCAGATTCAGCTCTTATTGTTCCTGCGTTGACTTCTTCGCTTGATGCTTCTTTCTCCAACTACTACTTATCCCGATGTTTTATATCAAAGTTCCTCCCATGGCGCGACTGCAGTGACTCTCCTGCTCTTCTGTGAATCACTGCTTCTGTGTTGTGTTGTTTCTGATGACCTCTGTGATTGACCAAACATTAGTAGCAACTACATTGTCCTTTCTGTATCTGTAGATGTCTCTGTGCCAAAGGCTGAGAAAACCACCAGCGCCCTCTGGCGGATCACAATCACGGCGTCACAATGTCCACATCAACTGGGATAGAATTGATTTATTTATAATAAAAACAGACATTGATATAAATTGCTCATTCTGTGGTCTCCAAACTAAAGATTTGTCTCATGTACATATATATATATATTTAAATTTTTTTTATTAAATTAAATTAAATTAATCACTCTATCCCTGATCTGTGGTCTGGAGAATAGAATAAAAAAAATTAAATTAAATAAAATAAATCATTCTATCCCTGATCATACTGTAGTCCGGAGAATAGAATAAAAAAATTAAATTAAATGAATCACTCTATCCTGATCCTACTGTGGTCCGGAGAATAGAATTAAAAAAATTTAATTAAATTAAATTAATCACTCTATCCTGATCATATTGTAGTCCGGAGAATAGAATTAAAATAAATTAAATTAAATAAATCACTCTTTTTTGATCATACTGTAGTCTGGAGAATAGAATAAAAAAAATTAAATTAAATTAAATTAATCACTCCATCCTGATCATATTGTAGTCTGGAGAATAGAATAAAACAAATTAAATTAAATTAAATAAATCACTCTATCCTGATTATACTGTAGTCCGGAGAATAGAATAAAAAATAAATAAATTAAATTAAATTAATCACTCTATCCTGATCATATTGTAGTCTGGAGAATATAATTAAATTAAATTAAATTAATCACTCTATCCTGATCCTACTGTAGTCCGGAGAATAGAATAAAAAATAAATAAATTAAATTAAATTAATCACTCTATCCTGATCATATTGTAGTCCGGAAAATAGAATTAAAATAAATTAAATTAAATAAATCACTCTTTTTTGATCATACTGTAGTCTGGAGAATAGAATAATTTTTTTTAAATTAAATTAAATTAAATAAATCACTCCATCCTGATCATATTGTAGTCTGGAGAATAGAATAAAACAAATTAAATTAAATTAAATTAATCACTCTATCCTGATCATATTGTAGTCTGGAGAATAGAATAAAACAAATTAAATTAAATTAAATAAATCACTCCATCCTGATCATATTGTAGTCTGGAGAATAGAATAAAACAAATTAAATTAAATTAAATAAATCACTCCATCCTGATCATATTGTAGTCCGGAGAATAGAATTAAAATAAATTAAATAAAATAAATCACTCTTTTTTGATCATACTGTAGTCTGGAGAATAGAATAAAACAAATTAAATTAAATTAAATTAATCACTCCATCCTGATCATATTGTAGTCTGGAGAATAGAATAAAAAAAATTAAATTAAATTAAATTAAATTAATCACTCTATCCTGATCCTACTGTAGTCCGGAGAATAGAATATATATTTTTTATTAAATAAAAAAAAAATTAAATTAACTAAACTAAACTAACGATTTGTATCATTTACTTTATTTAATATATATATATATATATATGGCCTAAGAATCTCTGGGAAAACATTTTTAATATTTCTGTGGTATGATTGATATCTCAGGAATGGTTTTACACATTATGAGAGAGAAGAGTCAGATGTTTTTTATTTTATTTAGATATATCTTATTTTGTTTTTGGCTAAATATTTTACACACAAGGGTAGATTTAGAAACAGTAACCTGTATGTGATTTCTGATTCTTCTAATAATGAAATCATACATTATTTTCATGCTCCCTAGCATCTAATTCTGTAAAAAACAAACAAACAAAAAAACCCGCTCTATTTTTTATTTATTAATTTACATATACCTCAGCTTTATTATATTATTTATTAGTCTTACCTTAGGTTAATGTTTTTACTTTTGGCTCATGTTTTAATGTTTAATTAGAATTTTATATAAATCATATTACTATTAGGTTAGGTTATATATATATTTTTTTTACTTACGTCATTAGAAACATATGTGGATTTATTATTAATTATTGTGTAACTTAATTATTTATTAACTGTTGCATTAATTTATGAGATTGAACTTAAAACTGAACTGGCATTGCTTTTAAAACAGCCTGCATCTACATAATCATGCAAAAGTCCTTCTGATGAAGTCTATGTGCAGGTGTAGCCGAGGGGATTCTTTTATTTACGGGATCTGCTGGGTTTTTTTACTTTTAATTAAGACACCGAAAGATGTCTGCTGCCCTCATGTGTATGTGAGAGGAAACACAAGCATTTACCTCTAGCCAACCTGAGTGAATAAATAAAAACAAATTACTCTATCTTGATCATACTGTAGCCCGGAGAATAGAACAAATAAAAATAAATAAAAATTAAATTAAATGAATCACTCTATCCTGATCATACTGTAGTATAAACTAATACTTTATAAATAATACAATAGAATAAAAAATAAATAAATTAAATAAATAAATTACTCTATCTTGATTCTACTGTAGTCCGGAGAATAGAATAAAAAATAAATTAATTAAATTAAATAAATCACTCTATCCTGATCATACTGTAGTCCGAAGAATAGAATAAAAAATAAATTAATTAAATTAAATAAATCACTCTATCCTGATTATACTGTAGTCCGGAGAATAGAATAAAAAAAATTAAATTAAATTAAACTAAATGAATCACTCTATCTTGATCTTACTGTAGTCCGAAGAATAGAATAAAAAATAAATTAATTAAATTAAATTAATCACTCTATCCTGATCATACTGTAGTCCGGAGAATAGAATAAAATAAAAAAAAATTAAATAAATTACTCTATCTTGATCATACTGTAGTCCGAAGAATAGAATAAAAAATAAATAAATAAAATAAATTACTCTATCTTACTGTAGTCCGGAGAATAGAATAAAAAAAATTAAATTAAATTAAACTAAATGAATCACTCTATCTTGATCCTACTGTAGTCCGGAGAATAGAATAAAATAAAAAAAAATTAAATAAATTACTCTATCTTGATCCTACTGTAGTCCGGAGAATAGAATAAAAAATAAATAAATTAAATAAATCACTCTATCCTGATCATACTGTAGTCCGGAGAATAGAATAAAAAATGAATTAATTAAATTAAATAAATCAATCTATCCTGATTATACTGTAGCCCGGAGAATAGAATAAAAAATGAATTAATTAAATTAAATGAATCACTCTATCTTGATCTTACTGTAGCCCGGAGAATATAATAAACAAATTTAAATTAAATTAAATTAAATTAAATTAAATAAATCACTCTATCCTGATCATACTGTAACCCGGAGAATAGAATAAAAAAATTAAATTAAATTAAATTACATTAAATAAATCACTCTATCCTGATCAAACTGTAGCACAGAGAGTAAAATGCAAATTAAATTAAATAAATGTGGCTCATTCATCAGTATACTGTGGTAAGATGTCATGGGTTTCTTCAGCACATTTATCTGATCTCGTGACATCTGGCAGCATGCTGGAGAGATTCCTCAGGTTGGGATTTCTCCTTAAGCAGACCTACTGTACAAATACTGTATCTTCATATGTTATCACATGTCATTTGCAGTAGCTGTAATAACAAACACACACTCAGAACACAACGGGAAGAGACGGATAGAAGGATAAAAATAGCCCTCACTGTATTTAGGACGGGGTGGGTCTTCTGCTCTCTTGACCAAGTGCTCCTGTCAATCAAGAGCCAAACAACATGGCAGACAGAGGGAACTGGGCTTTGGCATTAACAGGCAAGTTCATTCTCTTTCTTTTGAACTCTTTAAACATTTCAAGAGCCACTTCTGAGATTTCAAACCTGGGACAAATGATACAGCAGCAGGTTTGGATGTTTCTTTGCTCTGACACATGGCAATGTACTAAACATATAGAGGTGATAAAAACTCAAACGAATCATAAATGCTAGCAGTTTTACATGTCTATAATACAAATGCACATTTCAACCGAGTGTGTATTCTCATCAGTGTGTGCAGCCGGTCTCCTGGCGGTCCGGGCAGACATTATCACAGAGGCTCCGGTGGGTCAGCTGTTTGTCTATGAGCTACACCGAGAGCTTTTCCAGAGTGAATTTGAGCCTTTTCATAAAGTCTTCGGTGTGTCAGAGATACTTACAATATTCAGAATATTTCAAAGCCCAGATCAAAGTATCTGTTCACTATAACAGCATATGCTTCACGTGTCGTGTCCTGCTCTGTAGGTCAACTATACAATGATCCCATGGTGTTTAAATGCAACAAGGAGCGGTTTCCAGATCTGCCCCGGTGGCTCCGCTTCACCCAGAGGGACTCTTATGACAACGGATTCCTGTACGGGACGCCACTGCCACAGGACCAGGGCAGGAACATCATCGAGGTGAAGAAACCATCGCTCGTATTTAACAGAATTTTAGGTTGAATTGTTTGTGTATACTCTGTATACACTCTCAGAAAAAAGGTACAATTTTGTTCTTTGGCGAACAGAACATATAACTGTACCTTTAAAGGTACACAATTGGTCCTTAGGGTCCATTGTTTTCCTCGATTTAGAGGTACACAAATGTACCCTTAAAGGGATACAGATGCGCTGTACTGATTCATCCCGAAAACAGCCGAGCTCCTGGAGGCGTGCAGTGGGCGGAGCTAAAGAGTCACAAGCACACACACACACACACACATCATGGCATTATCCCTGGATAACTTTCGATTCCCTATACGTTTGTGTTGTTCACATTATATGCATTTACACACCGATTGCCAACCAAACACACATTTGATGCAGTTTCACTCACCGCCTGCGGTTTCCACTCGTGCCCAGGGATGAACACACACACACTTGCAGAACTCCGTTGTTGCTCTGGGAAAACAAACTGCATCCACTGTTTCCTTGAAGGGTTAGTTCACCCAACAATAAAAATTCTGTCATTAATTTCTCACCCTCATGTCGTTGGACACCCGTAAGACCTCCGTTCATCTTCAGAACACAAGTTAAGATATTTGAGTTGAAATCCGATGGCTTAGAAAGGCCTCCATTGGCAGCAATGACATTTCCTCTCACAAGACCCATAAAAGGTACTAAAGAGTCATTACAAAGTCTACAATAATTTTATGAAGCGACGAGAATAGTTTTTGTGCGCAAAAATGACTTTATTCAACAAGTCTTCCGCTTGGGCCTTTGACGTGAAGTCCTGAAGCAACACGACGCATGCGTGAGAATATGACTTTCATTTTGCGGCTTTGATAAGGCACTTTTACGTGCACCCGCGGGCCGGGACGATATTTCCCGCCACTATCCTCGGGCTGGGCCTCTGATCAAGCATTTGTGTTTTTTTAATCATTACTTTATTAGCCTAATTGGGTGGGCAGAAAGCTATGCCATAATCAGAAATAATATATATTTTGAGCAAAGTAAGAACTAATACTACAACAAAGAAACAAATGTGTACACAGTTGCACAAGTCATGATTAGTCTAAAAATGTGTGTTAAACTCACAGCACATGCAGTGATGAAGCACAGCATTCTGAACAGAACCGCTCTGAGACGCCAGTCATGAGCTGCTCGCGTGAACACTGCACATTTCTTTTCGTTTTGTTTAAAAGTGGACCTTTCAAGCTTCCTATACACATATTTCTCATGTCTGTGAGCCAGTAGCTGCTGAGTTTATTTATGAGACGCTCCAGTTCATGTGCAATGATCGCTCCCGCGCCTCCATGTCACGATTATTGTCTGCTATAGTCTATTTGCTTCTTATTTATTAAATCTAAGCAACTGGCTGATGAAACATTGATTAAAATTAAGATACAATTTATAAAAACGAAATCCAAGCCTTTAAAGAAAGGCTTTCTACAAAACCAAACTTAATATTAAACTAAATATAATAACCACCAAAATCATTTCTGACCCACTCGCATCTTTGCACTTTTCATAATCAGATGAAATTAAAAAATAACATTATAATATTTAAACATAAATACTGTATTTCCTCAAATAAAAGCCGGGGCCTTTATTTACCTGAACTGCAGAAGGTCACCGGCTTTTATTTGAAGCAGGCTTTTATTAGGGGCAGGCCTGTATTTCGAATTCCATCTATTTGAAAAAATAATTGTTTTAAATGAAAAGCGATAGCGCTCCAGAGGACAGAAATCATCAGGGGCGCGGGAAGTGGGGTGGTTTCAAAGGATTGCAAATGCAATGCAATTTGTTGTTCATTTTATTCATTTTTAGAATTTAATAATTTATTTGTAATAAACATTTTAAGTGGCCCATTAAAAAGTATTATTTATAAGTTGAAATGTGTTTTTAAAACATACATGAGGTCATATTGTGACTGTTGCGGTGTGTGCGTTGAAAGAGCGGTAATATTTCCTCCAGTGGAGATCAAGTGCTTTCTGGAGATTCGCTCATTTCTGAAGCTCTTTCCGCTCAGCACCGTGCGCTCAACCCAGAACTCCCTTTGTGACCTGCTGGATCAAATATAGGCCTATCTGAAATAAATAGTAAGGGCTGCCCCTGACTAAAGTTTTTTTCCTTTTCTAGTAGTTCATTTAAGCCGGCGCTGCCGCCTCCACCTCATGTCATTGTCTGTTATAGGCTATTTGCTTGTTATTTATTAAATCTTGGCAATTTGGTTGATAAAACATAGATTAAAATTAAGATACAGTTCCTTTAAGCACTTTTTATTTTAATATATATCTCTTTACATAAATATTATTTTCTACTTAAAAAAAACTATAATTTTGTTATTTTTCTAACCCAACTAATGCGCGCACTTTTCTCAATCCGTTATGGAGCTATTCAATTTTGATTTTGCATATTGTTTTTTAAATGTTCGTTCGAGTATTTCAAATGACCACTTTACAATATTTCAATAACATAATTTATTTTGAAGCCTATGCTGTTTTCTTGTACAAAATAAAATAGTTTAAGTTAAATGCAGAGTATAAGATGTGTAAAAAGACGAGAGGCTTAGAGATTGTCCAAATCCTTTGTGTAGCTTTCACAGACTAACACACGTCACATCTCTCATAGACTACAGAATTTAAAATAGCAGATATGCATCAGTTATTCTCTATTTAATTTACAGAGCAATCCCTGCAAAGTGTTTAGGTTAAGTATAAAAGAGAGCAGGATTGTACGTCGCACTCGCAAGACTCCCAGCGGGGGGCGATGGCCACGATGGTTTCGCTCCTTCGGCACAACCCTACTGTACATTACGCTGAACTTGAATGCACATGAAATGAAAGGAAATATTTTTCCCCCGGCCTTAATTTGAGACCGGCCTTTATTTGTTCGTGCTGGCCACGCCCCCGGCCACTATCAGAGACCCGGCGTTTAATTGAATACAGGCTTTTATTTGAGGAAATAGGTATGAAACAAAATACATTGTTTAATGGCTACAACAAGTATAGTAGGCTACAGTACAGATAAATGTCATGTCTGAGAGGGATTTGAGTGAACGTCATTTTACCGGTGAGTGTTCATAAGTGGAGCGCTGGCATAGAGCGGATTATTGAGCTGAGCGTCACACCGCTCCGCTTCGCTCATTACAGGCTCGTTCTCGTCAGAACACCTACGTATTAAAAAAATGGTCGGGTTTAAATCGGGCTCGGGCTCATAATTACAGTTAATCTTTCTGAGCCATCGGATTTCTACTAAAATATCTTCATTTGTGTTCTGAAGATGATCGGAGGTCTTACGGGTGTCCAACGACATGAGGGTGAGGAATTAATGACAGAATTTTCATTTTTGGGTGAACTAACCCTTTAACGCTGGGTTATATGGGAAGCTGAACAAGGTTATCTTTCCCTCGCAACCAGAAACACACTTCTTTAGTGACATTGTTGATTTCGTGGTCTAAAAACAAAATGCCAGCGCTGCCGACAGCTTCCGGAATCCGAATGAAGCTTGCTGATGTGCACGCTCTTGCTCTCGCTCTGGTTGATGTGTGTGTGTGTGTGTGTGCGCTCAGAAGTGCCCATACAAGCAATCCCGCCCTTTATGACGTCATACAGGGCCGTACTCGGAAAAAAAACTTTCCCAAACTTATTTGAATCCTGAAGGAGTGTATTTGGCTCAGAAATACTCCGTCATACGTCCAACTCGTGTTTTTGAAATGTTGGCCATGTTTAGCATGAGAATCAACTCTTTAACTGTGAATGCACGAAATAGCATTAGACCTCCCCTTTAACGGTACCACCCCAGTGACGGCCACTTGTACCTTTTGTACAATTTTGTACTCTTTTTTTTGAGAGCGTACTGAGTCACAATACTATTGAACTTAAATGTCTAATAAACAAAGTCTAATGAAAATATCTTCTATCAGATATTTGTGATCAACAAACGGAGTTATGACACATTTCGCGAGAGGCTGGTGATAAACGTGGGTCCTGCAGGTATGATGTGTGTTGATGGATCTAGTCGAGCATTCCTGTACCGTGCGTCTGATGTTCTGGGCTTGTTTTCCCCCAGTAAAGCGCATGCCGTACCAGGCCGAGTTCCTCATCGAGCGGAGAGAGATTGAGAAGGTGCTTCCTGCAGATGTTCAACGGGAGATTCAGCTGGACATTCAGCATCTGTGGGGAACCAGCCGGCTGGATTTTGTGAACATTACCTCTGCTCTGGACAGGGGCGGCCGCGTCCCCCTTCCTCTTCCAGGATATTTTGAGGGGTAAGGCTACAGAGCAACTCTTAATAGCAATTATTATTATTATTATTATTATTACAACTACTAATAGCAGAATAGTCCAACATCTCTTTCAATAGAAGCTTTGATGTGATGACTGACTGTTTTATATATATATATAATTTTAACAACAACATAATATAATATCAACATAATAATAATAATATCAATAGTAATAATATTACTATTAATTATTATTTTTAATATATATATATATATATATATATATATATATATATATATATATATATATATATATATATATATATATATATTATAATAATAATAATTAATAGTATTATTACTATTGATATTATTATGATGTTGTTGTTAAAATTATTATAGATTTTACCAATTATTATTAGAGTATATGTTATACTAAATAACAATAATAATATTTAATTAATTAATTAATTTATTTATTTTTTTGCTTAATATTCAGGCATTTTCTTTGTCAGTATTTTTGTCTTGTGTATATTGTTATATTACAAAATTATAATTATTATAATAATATTTATAGCATTATTATTGTATCATTAATAATTATATTATTGTTATTTAATTATTAATTAATTAATTATGCTTACTATTCAGGCATTTTCCTTTAAAAATCACTTTTTCAATCAGTACTTTTGTCTTGTATATATTATTATTATATTACATAATTATAACAATAGTAATATTTGATATTGTATTATTATTTATATTATTATCAATTCATTAATGTATCTATTTATTTTTTGCTTAATATTCTGGTATTTACTTTGTCAGGATTTGTGTCTTGTATATATTATTATATTACATAATTATAATAATAATAATAATAATATGTATAGTATTATTATGGTATTAATAATTATATTATTATTATTTAATTATTAATTAATTATGCTTACTATTCAGGCATTTTCCTCTAAAAATCATTTTTTCAATCAGTACTTTTGTCTTGTATATATTATTATTATTATTATTATTATTATATTACATAATTATAACAATAATAATATTTGATATTGTATTATTATTTATATTATTATTAATTCATTAATTATTATTATTATTATATTACACAATTATAACAATAATAATATTTATAGTATTATTATAGTATTATTAATAATTATATTATTATTTCATTATTAATTTATTTTGCTTACTATTCAGATATTTTCTCTTTTTATTTTAATCATTTTTTCAGTCAGTATTTTTGTCTTGTAAACGTCTCCAGATATTCTTTACTTGATCTTATTTCATAAGATATTAAGAGATTATATTATATTGATGATATTATTTTTCTTACCCCTTCTGGGCAAATTCTGGGCAAGTTTATGCTTGAAACATGACAAAATAAACTTATCACATATTATCTAAAATAAAAAAACTGTAAACCAAGACAAATACTGGTAAGAGAAGGATTTGCAGTGCAGAAATATACAGTTTGTACTGAATTGCTGACCACAAACTTAAAGCGATAGTTCATCCTAAAATATCTGTGAATTTTGTTGTCATTTTCTCACCCTCATGTCGTTGCAAACCCATAAGACTATGGTTAAACTTCTGAGCACAAATGAAGACATTTTTAATGAAACCTGAGAGATTCATGTACCTCCACTGAAAGTCCAGGTAGCCAAAAAGATCATAAAGGCATGATAAAACGAATCAAAATCAAAAAATGAATTCAAAATATTTGTGTTTTGAAGGCCTTGGAACAGCATGAAGGTGAGCCGATTGACTTATCTTACCTCATTTTGCCACATGTCTCTGTGTTTGTGTTAGTGTGTATGTGAAACTGGGTTCAGACCGGCCCTTTTCCAAATGCATGCTGAGCCTGGAGACAGCGGAGCAGCAGAGAGAGTGTGAGGCCGGAGGGAAGATCAGCGGAGACTGCACCACCTGCACAAACCCCATCAACTGCATAACCTGGTGCAAAACTGTCCTGGTGAGACACAACACATGGTGCTCTGTGTAACGGATAGCTCACCTTCATCTTTAAATATGGTTTTATACCTTTCCCCCCACAGATGGATCTGTCCAAGCCTGTTCCTCCTGCCCCGGTCTTTCCCGTGGGTTCAGGTGTCCTGGCGTGGGGTGGAGAGTTCAGTCCTCCAGAGTCTCCGCCCGACAGAGATTTCCTCCCCGACTACATATTCACCGTCATCATTCCCTTCGCTCTGGCTTTGATCCTCTGTCTTATCCTGGCCTACATCATGTGCTGTAGGAGAGAGGGAGTGTACGTCCACTTCACAGAGTCACAGTGTGTGAAGCTAACGCTGTTTGAATGACCATTTCACGTTTCCTTTTCTCTTTGTCCTTGTTATTGCAGCATGAAACGAAATGCCAAGACCGCTGAGTAAGTACCGTATCACCTCATGTCACTTTTCAGGGACTGGCTTTTGTTTAAGGAAGGGTTAATTTGGAGATTTTAGACTATTTAGCTTCCAATAACGTCTTCTTTCGGACTAGTGGAGACATATTTAAGTGTTTATCTCATTACACTTCATCTAATAGTTTTCAATTACAATGCTTATCTTTTTACGGCTGTTTTCTCAAAGTGAGCCTTTTCACTTCAGCAGTTTACACTTTACAGTTTTATTCCTATCTACACCAATCAAGCCTAACATTATGACCGGTGAATAACACTGATGATCTCTTCATCACCTGTTAGTGGGTGGGATATATTAGGCAGCAAGTGAACATTTTGTCCTCAAAGTTGATGTGTTAGAAGCAGGAAAAATGGGCAAGCGTACGGATTTGAGCGAGTTTGACAAGGGCCAAATTGTGACGGCTAGACGACTGGGTCAGAGCATCTCCAAAATTGCAGCTCTTGTGGGGTGTTCCCGGTCTGCAGTGGTCAGTGTCTATCAAAAGTGCTCCAAGGAAGGAACATAGTTGAACCGGTGACAAGGTCATGGGCGGCCAAGGCTCATTGATGTGTGACGTGTGGTCCGATCAAACAGACGAGCTACTGGAGCTCAGATTGCTCAAGAAGTTAATGCTGGCTCTGATAGAAAAGTGTCAGAATACACAGGAAGGTGGTCATAATGTTATGCCTGATCAGTGTATATTCTGAAGGGTTTTACACAGGGGTTTGTTCATCTATCATTTAATTGGTTTATATCATATTTTATTCCTAAAAAAAATATTATGAAAAAACAAACAAACTGTAAACTGTGTCTTTTTCTGGCTCTTGACAGTGTTTTCTGATTTATGGAATAATGAGAAGCTTGTTTTAAAAATTAAAAACGTAATTGCAACTATTTATCTCAAAATTGTGAGATATAAACTTGGAAATGTGAGTTATAAAGTCCACATTGCGATATATAAACTTGCAATTCCTAGAAAAAAATGTCAGAATTGTGAGATATGAAGTCGCAATTACCTTTTTTTTTATTATTCAGTGGCGAAAACAATCTTCCAAAATATAAATCTCTAATATGTCAACAAAATGAAACAATGTTGAACCTGGCTTTTATCAAATGTTCAGATTTCTGTTCTGGAAATGTATGCAAATTAGTTAATATTTAACTAAATAATGCCACATTTGCATATTTTGTAACATTATAAAAAAAAGTCTTAAAGGGATAGTTCACCCAAAAATGAAAATTAGCCCATGATTTACTCACCTTCAAGTCATCTGAGGTGTATATGACATTCTTCTTTCAGATGAATAAAATCGGAGTTATATTACAAAAGTCCAGGCTAATCCAAGCATTAGAATTGTATTAATAGTTGCTCTGTTTTTGAAGTCCATAAAAAGTGCATCTGTCCATCAAATAACTGCTCCACGCGGCTCCGGGGTGTTAATAAAGGCCTTCTGAAGCGAATCGATGCATTTGTGTGAGAAAAATACCCATATTTAAAACTTTCGGCCGACCACCTTCTGTGGAAAAGTGTTGAATGTTGAAAGTGAAACTCAAGATGCGTACGTGACGTCTGACGAGCGGACCTGGTCGTGTTAGTCTTGCGATCGGCAGGGGAACTTTCAACAATTTTTCCATAAATTGAACAGGGAAGGCGTCCGAAAGTTTACTTTATAAAGTTTTAAATATGGGTATTTTTCTTACACAAACGCGTCGATTCGCTTCAGAAGGCCTTTATTAACACCCCAGAGCCACGTGGAGCAGTTATTTGACGGACAGATGCACTTTTTACGGACTTCAAAAACAGAGCAACTATTAATCCAATTCTAATGCTTGGATTAGCCTGGACTTTTGTAATATAACTCCGATTTTATTTGTCTGAAAGAAGAATGTCATATACACCTAGGATGACTTGAGGGTGAGTAGATTTTCATTTTTGGGTGAACTATCACTTTAAAGGGATCATATTCACCTGTGGTGTTTTGTCTTAAAGGTATAGTTCACCCAAAAAAATGTAATTCTGTCATCATTTACTCACCGTCAAGTTGTTCCATTGTGAGTTTCTTTCTTCTGCTGAACACAAAAGAAGAGATTTTAAAGAATGTCAGTAACCAAACAGTTGATGAACCCAATTGACTTCTGTAGTATGGAAGTCAGTGGGGTCCCTCAACTGTTTGGTTACTGACATTCTTCAAAATATCATCTCTTGTGTTCAGCAGAAGAAAGATACTCATACAGGTTTGGAACAACATGATTGTTCCAACAGAATGTTAATGTTTTAGGTGAACTATCCCTTTAACTCAACACACATAACATACTTCCCTTTCTTCCCGTCTCAGTCTCCAGCTGTACCATCACCACACCATCCAGGGTAACGCCAACGAGCTGCGGAAGATGGCCGGCGGTGACAGGCTCACCGTGGATCCGCCTCGACAGTGCCTCCAGCCCCTCCTCATGGCGGAGCAGGCGATGGCGGAGCGCTGAGAAACAACAGATGTTTTTACCATTCACTATTTTTTTCTTGCTTTTGTGTGTCTTTGAGAAATACTTCACCCAAAAAAGAAAATTCACCTAATAATGTTTGGTATTATTTAGGTCCGGTATGCTAATGTTGCTGTTGTTCTCCACAAAAGGAGACATTCGGAGAAATCCTTATGCAGCTCTACAGACGACAAAGAGCACTAAAAACAGTCCATATGACCCATGCTGTGCAGTGATTTAAAGTCTTTATGTGAGGAACAGAATGAAACAGGGTCTGTTCTTCATGCTTTGCTTATAGGTCATATGGATTGTTTTAGTAAGGACCATAAATATTACTATCAGTTTGCATTTGTCAAATCTTGGTTAAACCCTCTGGTAGTCTTAATTTTAGACAGCAACATTTTACATTTTGAATTTTGTTTTGCAATATGAAGGCACACACACACACACACACACACACACACACACACACACACACACACACACACACACACACACACACACACACACACACACACACACACACACACACACACACACACACACGTTGTGTTTTCATGTTTGTGGAGACTTTCCATAGACAATGATTTTTATACTGTACAAACTGTACCTACAATACCTACCATTACAGAAAACGTTCTGCAAACTTCCCACAATGTAATATAAACCTGTAGACACACACACACACACACACACACACACACACACACACACACACACACACACACACACACACACACACACACACACACACACACACACACAATGATTACCATAGGAAATACAAAAAAAAAATTTTTTTTTTAGGGAAAATACACACATTAATCTACAATAATAAAAATTTTCTTTCTCTTCCACCAGATGGCACAAATCCGACATCTTTCATTTGAAATGCATTTGCTATATTTAGGCTATCGCTGTACTGTATTAATACCAGAGGGTTAAAAAGCTCAAGTATTGGAGCTGATACCGATCCAGGATCAGTCAATTCCGCTCTATCAATGTAATGGAAACATGATCTCTGTTTGGAGTTTGGATCAGTATTCTACAATGTATGTCACTCTTACATCAACTATACGATTGTATGCGGTGTAAAATATGGTTTGATGTGAAATAAATAAAATTAATAATGATGAACGGCCTGATAAGTGGGTTCTTCTTCCTGTGCTTAAAGTACCGATAGGGTGTCGACGCTGCACTGCCATCTATCGACGTGGGTGACCGTACTTGAGTTTATGTAAATTACACTGATAGTAGTGAGTTTTAGACACAGTTATTAATTTCCTTACCTGTCATCAAATGTTTGCTGTACCAATGTTCACGCTGTCTTCTGGCATCAGACTGTAAAAAAAGTAGTGAACTCTGAGCAGTAGTGAGTATGAAGTGGAGCCGCGCCCACAGTCCCGCAGAATCGGTTAGCAGCACCATTTACAGTCTATTTACTGCAGAACAACTCATTATGTCGGTGTGAAATAATAAGTTATGGAAATGTAGGAATTAAAATTGAATCTCTATAATATCTTGAGAAAAAAAAGTCAGTTGGTGCCTCAGTAGGCCGCGTTTTCATAGGCTATAGATTTGCGCAAAACTTTTGCGATATTTTGATATAAAACGATGACACGCCGTTTCCGTTATGTGACTAAAATTATGTGTCCAAAAATTATGCTAATGTATGTTGTTATATTTATGTATATCCAGTCACTGCACTAGCCATTGTTTTTAATGGAAGGAGATGTAGGTGTTATCCAAATAATGGCAAGGAAAGCCACTTATTCCTGAGAGCGTCACATATGAGGTGTTTGTGGGTGTTTCTCCCTCATATCTGCTACAAGCTCTTCATGATAATGTGGCTTTTCTTAGTTTAAAATCCAGTATTCCTGTAATTCTATTGTCTTTTATGAGTTTAATAAAGAAACTCTCTCTCGTCTTCTGTCCAAACATACAATGTCATCTTTAAAGAATGATTTCCATTGCAATGAACATTTCCTTTTTCGAATTGCCTGAAAAACCACCTCATGCGAGCGTAAAAACGTTTTTTTGTTGTTATTTTTTTTACGATATATGGGAGTTTTTGCAAAATTGACACGTTTCCGTTGGGAGTATTTGCAATTTCAATTTGCTCAAATTTGAAGGGTAATGGAAACGCGGCTACTGACATCCCAGCGGCAACCTTCGGTCTCTCTCTTGATACGGAAGTGAGTTAAACTGCAATTCATCGACTGGCCGCGAGACAGGCTCCAAAAGGGAGTCAAATCTGTATCTCCCCCATTTTAAAATGCCCAACTTTACACCAGAATTTTTTTTACAGCCTGGTACAAAAAGTGGTTTTGGTCTATTTTGCTCTATGGCCCTTAATGACAACTTTGAGGGGGTTATTTTTTTATAACTCATCCGTTTAAATTATATTAAGCCTTAAAGTTCTGCATAATTAGGGGCGAGGCCACTTCAGTGACTGGTGGATTGCTGCTGCTGTCTGTTAGTCCACCCACGTCCCGCTTCTTTGCCCATTTTCTGTTATCCGGGAGTGACGCGCTGCCAAGATGGCGATGGCCGGCTCCGCCCACTTTTGGGCTTAAAAAAATGCTCTTCAGAAACCTAGGGCATCACGGACACCTAGGGCATTTTTTTGTTTGAGCTCAGGTCCCATTCGATTACATGGTGTGGGCGGGGTTTATGACCTATACTGCATCTAGCCACCCAGGGGTGATTCGAAACACATTGGCTTCACTTTTCTGGACTTGTGCGGCACACTTGCTTCAAACTTTACACTTCAAATGCATTTTTTCCAAAGATGTTTTCAGTTTGCTTTTAGTTTATTAGTTATGTGCTATAAAAACGGGGGTGTGACGTCATGATTGCCAGCAACAGGCTTTTTTCTGGAGCTTTAACTTTAATTACTACATTTCCATAACTGTTTAAACTGTACTAACCGATTCTGTGGGAGTGTGGGCGTGGCGTTGATAATGCAGCTCCACTTCATGCTCACAACTGCGCATACTCAAGGCTTGTACACACCGGGACGATTATCACGCACGCTTATCGCCAGCGTTTTTCGAGATGTTTTTCGGCGCGTCTTGAATGTTCTCACCCAAGCGATTTTCACTGGCGATGCGCCGAGTGAATGTGCAAATTCAGCAGATAATGCTCCCGGTACACAAGGTGGTGCTATGGCACTTTACGCTTTTGACACTCGCTTGTCACACAGAAGAAGAAGAAGAGAGAGAGTATTTACCATAGACTGTAAAAAAAAAATATGGACGTAGTGTCCGTGACGTCACCCATAGGATTCTGATGAGCCGCTCTGAAGCGCAAAGTATGGACAAGATGGCTGTTGCCATCTTGGCAGCGTGTCATCGCACGTCACTCCCGGATAACAGAAAATGGGCAAAAAGGCGGGACGTGGGCAGAGCTGAAGTGACGCGATGACTAACAGACAGCAGATAATTGGCTATCCACCTGTCACTCAAAGTGGCCACGCCCTTAATTATGCAGAACTTTAATGTGCCGTTCACACCGGACGCGATTCGCGCGAAGGTGGACGCTTGAACATTTTGAGTTTACTCGCTTCATTCGCGCGTGAAATTCGTGTGTGACAACTACACAACAGACGCGAATTCGCGTCATGGGAGGGGCTTCTATATGAGCCGAGATGAGCCAGCTCGTCTCGGTCACTTGACGTCTTTTTTGTAAAAAATACTACTATTAATGTGTGACAAAACATAGTTTAAAGACTTTTTCAGGCAATAATATAGTTGTTTAAAGCTACAATCTGTGGTTAATTTATAAAAAGAGTGCCTATTTGAGCATTTTATCTGGCGTTTTCGGAGTTGTGAGATCCAGGTGATCAGTGACATTCCGCGCTCGTTTACCCGGCGAGACCTGCCTTTCCTCGACTAGTCCTTCTCACATTTGCCGCTGGCTCTGGCTCTTTTTTTTTTGTCCAGTCTCGTTGTGAAATGGCTGACATAGATTTTGTTGAGAGGGTAGCTGACTGTCCGACCTCCTCACTCACTTTCTTCCATGCAAGATCCTTTTTATTCCTGTTCCATAGGATGATGTATCATACAGCTCCGGGTATCCACATACGGCCACGATTATCTTGTCCTCCATTGTTGTTCGGATTTCTGCCTCCGCTTGTAAATGCGTCACTACTAGAGCAAGCTCGTGATTGGTTAACGCGGCGCGAAATATCCGCCAAAGTTCAGATTTTTCAACTTGAGCGATTCAAAACGCTCAATTCGCGCCGCCTCATTCGTGCGAATCGCGCCGCAGAATGCCATTTCGCGTCTCTGCATTGACTTAACATGTAAATCACTTGCGCAAATCGCATCCGGTGTGAACGCACCATAAGGCTTTATATAATGTAAACGAATGAGTTATAAAAAAAAAATTCACCCCCCTCACAGTCGTCATGAAGGGCAAAATTAGCTGTATAGACCAAAACCACAATTTGCACCAGACTGTAAACATTTTTTATTCTGCTGTAAAGTTGGGCTTTTTAACATGAGCTCAATGAGATTCTGCTCCTTCTGGAGCCTGTCTCTAGAGGCCAGTCAATGAATTGCAGTTTAAGTCACTTCCTTATTGGCTTCAAGAGAAACTGTGGGAGGTTGCCGCTTGGTATTTACCAAGGGGGTAATCCAGCACCCAGAAAGCGAACCTTCCATAGGGGCGGCCATTGCTAACCAAGCCATCACCTGCTGTTAGCATCTCATTGACTCCCATTCATTTTGGCGTCACTTTGACAGCGAATAACTTTACATCTGAGGTGTTTAAAGACTCCATTTGTCCATTGTTTATTTCTAAAGAAACACGACAATGTATAAAAGGCTCCATTACCTTGTATCTTACACTATCGCCCCGTAGAAGCCGTTTTTGTAAAAAATAGGCTAACGATTGCATCATAACTGCGCGACTCTGTCGCATAGTAGAGAAATTACCGTATAGACCGGAGGAGAAGCTCGCAGGCAATCTTTTACTGTCTATGAGGCAATCGGGGGGACGTGGAGGCATAAAGTCCTATAAAGTCAAGGGAGAAGCATGGGGAGAAGCCCATAGAGAGCCAAAAGCAACGGGACAAAATATTTCAGATTTCACTTTGCACAACTACTAGAAGTCTTGCCACTGTCAGGCAGGTTGCTCACGTCACATCTGCGTCGTCAAGCTCAGTCTGAGGCTGCCGCTCAGCCATCAGGAAGTGAGTGCTTCTAACTGACTTCACTTTTCCCCGTTGAAGCCTATGGGGTCACAGTGTCCATTTCTTTTACTGTCTATGGTATTTACGTGCTGGCCAAAACCATTCACACTTTTTGTTAACTGGCAAGCAACTCTTCTTCTTTGTCTACTTACTTCCTCTTCGTCGTATCAATGTGTGCTCGGCAAGACTGTTTTGTGCATGAGCGCCACCAAATCATGTTTTACTGTAACTTCAGCAGCTCCAGGCACGTGAACTAAAGTAGCGATCTCATTGGTCAGCCAGTTTTTAACGTGACGCGTCAAAATAAAAAAATGAACCCAAGGTGTTTTTTTTTTTAAATGACACTTTTACGCCTGCCGTTTTGCGCGTCGGTGTGCACACTCACATTGGCGCCCTTTGTTTAGTCACGAGGCGTTAAACGTCGGCGATAAACGAGCAAGAAAATGTGTGAACAGGCCTTCAGGCTCCGAGATGCCAGCGCCATATTTGGACATGGGCGGCTTCATTTCTCTACAATGGCAAGAGAGTGAAGGTGCGTCATCCTTTTTTACAGTCTATGCTTCAGACCTTTTCTTCTTCCTTTGTCGTCAAGTTATCGAACAGCTACAGAGACGGCAGCCAATGAGAGTCAGGAATCACCGTGTTTGTATATCTAGTAGTCTTTGGTACAGTCTTCATCTCATGTGAGCGGATGCCATTCAGAACGTTTTTCACAAAACACAATTTAGTTTTTAATGTGTAAACCTTTTTAAATTGGCAACTGAATCTTCAAAGTCAGGAGGGGAAAAGTGTAGTACCAATAGTATCCAAACATTTTTGTCCACAAGGGGCATCACTTGATTGGTTTTAGAAATGTGCCTTCGAGTATTAAAATGCACATTGAAGAACTACTGTACTTTTGTTTAAAAAGAGAGGTGTACAAATGCATTAATATTTTAGTTTTAAAATAAATTGTTCTTCAGAAATATGATAGTTCCCTTCCCGTCATCAACATGCATCCCAAGCACAACCCCTGGAAATAAAGTAGAAATTAAGATGGTTGAGTGAAAGCATCGTAGTTTGTTTAATTCATGCTTAGAGAAAGGCACCGAGGCCATGGCAAGAAGATAACATGTCCAGCATCCAGTTGACCACATAAACATGCTTTATTTCAACATCCAAAATAATTAAAAACATCTTGAAATACTATACATGTACAAAATAAGTACAGATCCTTTGTTGGAACCATTGGAGGGTTTATTTCTTCCGTGCTCTTTTCTTTTTGCCGCCTCACTGAAACCTTTCACTGAAAACAAATCAAACAAACTAAAACAAAAACAAAAAGAAGAGAGGTGTGCATTGCATTTTGAAAGTAGAAATAAAATCTGGAAACGGGGGGAGCGGCATGTACAGACAAAAATTTGACTTCTCTAGAAACTTCAGGAAGGGGGAATAGAAACGAGACGAACTGGCAATCAGTCCATCCACTTAACCCACATCAGATTAAGTGCAACTCTACAGTAACCGACCTATCCAGCGGATTCATCCTCCTCTTCTGCGGACACTTTGATTGCATCACATTGACATTCTGTTGACATTTAGCACCAAAAAGGCCCTGCAAGTGTAAGTGACAGTATAAAAGCGAAGTTTGTCTTCTCTCAAATACAAACACGCCACAGACAGGACCTGGAGAGGAAGTAGCACCTTTTCATACCTGTTACTAATCGTTTACTTCGCTTGAATAAAAAACTGCCCTCGCTTCCCCCACTTTTTTTGTCCTGAGGTAGCCTTTATATCAAGATGACGTCGTACCATTGACCTAACTCGGTTTCCTGTGTGATGTCTACTTTCGGGGTAGAAGGAACAAGACACTCGGCTGTCGTTTGTCATATTTATTCAACACCAGAGAATGGTACATTAGCATTTGCTTGTTTTTCATTGTCCTTTTGCAGTGGTCAAAAAGAGTCACCAGGTGGTCGTTTTTCTTTGGACTCCAGGGGGCGGGGCGTTTTACAAGTATATATTATTTTCTTGTTGACGCAAAGGATTCTCACAAAGTGTCCATGATGGTGATACTGGCTAATGTAGTGGTCCTCGATTTTGTTTTAAGAATGTTTCTCAAGATGGGAATCACAACAAGCACCGTCTTCAAGGATTCAGGTTTAAGCACATGGACCGATTGCAGCCGAATAAGAGTTCGGGCTTTTTTTTTTTTATGAACAGGAAAAGATTTTGAAGATGACTGCTAGAAAAAAAACAGCAAAGTCATGTCCAGGTTTTTCTTTTTACAAGAAGCAGACTGGGCCAACTTCTACGCCGAATTCCTGATCGGGAGCACCAATGTCCATAGGAGCGATATCAATGATTGGCAGACGAGATGTTTTCGTTGTCTTATAGTCAATGACTGTCTTGCCCCATGTGCCAGTGTGTGACTGTGGAAAACAAACAAACAAACAAGGACAAATTAATAATGATAAGATTAATAGGGTGCTGCAGGGATGATGTATTTTTTGTAGGCCAAAAACCAAAAAAATTATTCGTTTAGCACTTCAGGTTCAATCGTCCCTAAGTCAATGGGCTTTTGGTTAAATGCCTGAAATAAGGTCTGAGGTGAACACAAGCTCACGATTAGGGCTGCACGATTCCTTGATTAAATTCGAGTCCTCGATTTGGAAAAAAAAATGGCAAAATACTGGAAGTGGCGAATTCCATGGACAAGAATCCATCAATCGCATTATTAGACCGTTTTCTAAGGCCGCACGATATATTAAAACCATATAGAATAGTGCTATTGTGAATTCACAAAGGCTGCGATTCAATTAAATAAATATATGCCCTGCAGGTTTAATATTTATTAACATGCGTGTAGGTTATGTGCATCTCAGAGTGGCTCCGTTCACAGTAAATACTCCACTATGCTATACTAGGGAGCGCGTCTCACACTCCATCTCTGCATGTGCTGCGGGTTTAGGTTAACGTTCATCTGGGAACACAATGTGCTCCATTTCATCAGATTTGTAAGGAAAATCATTTACGCAGACACGGGAGAATACATCATATCTTTGCAAACTGTTCACCGTAATTTCAAAATAGAAGTTTAAACCCTTGCTCTTAGTTTGCATGTTTTGATGTCCACATATTTTTGTTCGAGAAATTACAGTGACTGGCATTTCTATCGTAAAGAAGTTCACAAATATTAAAGATTAAGTGAACATTTGAATTAAACATCCAATATTAAACAAGGGTTTGATCTGCTGTAAAACAATCACCAGTTTGGCGTCCTCTGCAGGTATTTGTTATTGTACTTAAATTTATAATCAAATGTACATTATGTGTATTATATTATATATTTTAACTGTTTTTCTGTAAAAAACACTTTTGATACTTTATTTGAACCAAATTGCCTCATTGTTATTATATATGTATTTTAAGCCATTTTAAAGGCTGTTTTTATTACCTCAAAATAATAATCGTGACAGCCCTAGTTAAGACAGTCACATTTTGTTCTACGACATAATACCTTATGACATAAAATAAGTAGATATTAAACATCATCAGCTGAAAAGGTAAACTCATCTACTCACTAGTCGCTTTCACAGCCTCATTGTGTTTATAATAGCGCTCTCTTTGCAAACTATTCCGACTCAAACTTTAAAATAAAGACTAAAAGAGTTTTGAAATCTTATTTGTGGTGCCACTGAAGTCATGCGACTGTGCTTTATACCCTACGTTTAGCTTTTTACTTCTGATTGCATTTAGGCATCAAAATTCATAACCTTGAGATTATCACGATGAACAAAACGTGCAAGTATCATAAACTTGTGTTGTTCACAGAGCTCATTTTCTGCAATAATCCTATTGGCTTTTTGTCGGGAGAACCAGGGTGACGCAAACTATAGGATGGACTACAAAAAAACACTTCATCTCTGCAGTGCACTATTTAAGTAACATTATGAGGAAGGAAAGAGATGCATATATGTGAGCAAAAGAAAAGGCAAATGCTCACCGTGCAGCCATCCTCGCTGACTCTGTATGTGAAGCGGCTGTTGCCCTCCGCCCTGATCTCGATGTCGTTGGAGCCCTGCAGGAGCAGAGCCTTCTTCAGGTTGCCTGTGGCCTCGTCCATGTAGGCGATGCTGTTCTTGCAGTGGTAGGTGATGTTCTGAGTAGCCTCGTTGGACATCAGGCGCATGAAGGTCAGCTGGATGTTAACATCCTCTGGATCAGAGCCATCGCTGCCATACTGGAACTACATAGAGGACACAACAGAACATTACTTCCTGTGTTCACATATTTTGAGATCACTTGTGAATGTACTTCAATTTTGCAAAAATCCTAAAACTATTTATTTGTTTGTTATTTACGGTTTGCTGGAACTGGTTTCAAATATATACAGTATGTGCATATAAACATGTATTTTAAATATAAAATATATTTTAAATCCTGTAATGCATTTCTTTTCACAGATTGTATCTCTGTATATCCTAGTATAAGGTCTTGACGTACCTGGAAGCCATTAGGCATGGACTCTCCGAACCAAACATGCTTCTTCTCTCTGATGTTCTTGCTAGTGTACCAGTTCTTCATGGGGATGGTGGTCTGAGATGGGCTGACGCAGGTCTCGCCAGTCTCCAAGTTGCAGAAGACCTTGATGGCGTCCAGAGGAGAGCCCTGGTTGGGGTCCACCCAGTAGAAACCTAGCAGGAAAAACAGATTTCAGTCAATTTCAGAGCTTCGAAATGCACAATAAGTACACAACATCTGAATTTGATCTACAGCAGGATGCTGGAACTGGCTTAAAGCGAGTCCATGCTTACCATTCTTCCATTCAGGATGGCACATCCTGAGGTCGCGGCACATGCGGGCAGGGTTGGCCTGGGTTCCTTCGGGGCTACGGATGTTCTCAATTTTCTGGCTCAGAGATTTCAGGGTGGTGTCCACCTCAGCATCGCGGTCGCGAACGCTGGCATCATCAGCTCTGTAGCCTCCACGAAGAGGATCTGGACCCTTCTCGCCTTGTGGCATGGGAAGGAAGGGCTCACCGATGCCAGCAGGTCCAGGAGGACCTGGAGGTCCAGGAGTACCAGGAGAACCCTAGTTAAGAGAGAAAATATTACATAAGTACATCTAATTGGATGTTATTTTGATATGTTGAAGTCTACACTAAAACGGCGACCACTAAAAGCTTGAAAGAGATAATTTAGCTGTAAAAATGTTGATGATTTCAGACTTACAGCAGGTCCCATTTCTCCAGAGCGACCACGGGGTCCAGGGGGTCCAACGGGTCCAGGCATGCCATTTATGCCCTCCTTACCAGCAGCTCCGTTGGAACCAGCAGATCCCTATGAGCAGATGGAAACCGTTCGGAGTATTACAATATTTGCATGCAGAAGCTTGTCCTGTGATTTCTCATTTCAGAGCAACACTCCAAACTATCATACGGCTTCATTTTTGCAGCTTGACAACTGCTATTGTTGAATGGAAAAGAGCAGCATGGACATTCTGCTCAGGGTGGCCAAGTTTGCGGTTTTCCCGTGGAATTGATCTTCTTTTAAACTGTTGCAGCAGATTAATTGTTTTCCCGCTGTTTAAATTATTTTACATATTGCATCAACTGTATTTGATTGAAATGCTTGTAGTGAAATATTTTAGATTCTAGCAATGATAAAACTGTGCCAGATGACGAGTTTTGTGATGAAATGACTGTTTATGAATGCTAGGATATTATTTATATACTGGGTATAACGCATAACAGTGACTGTAATGTGTTTTTTAGTTATGGGAATGGCATATGTTGAGTTTTCATATTTGGATAGGGCTAGGTTTGGGAGGTTTTTGATTGGCCTTTTGGGCTGGTTTTGTTGAACAGACCTGGCAACCCTAAGTTTGCCAAACATCTACTTTAGTCTTCCGCGGAAGAAGGAAAGTCATATGAGATTGTAACTACATGAGAGGGAATAAACGATGACAGAATGTAAACTATTCCTTTAAATCATGTAGTATAAACCAAAGAAAACGTCTCTGTTATGTATGTAAGCCTCGTTCCCGGACAATATGTCGAACGTGACCGACTGAAAGGGAACTGAGTTTTCGCCCAGGGTTTTTTTCTCCACTACTGTCAATGTCACTTTTGTTTTTAACATTCAGAAATATTATTTAATGCACTGACACTATGAGATGAGAACAAAACTGGAACTGAATTGAGCTGGATAATGACTCTTAATTTCTTCTGTAGAGTCGTTTCATAATTGAATTTTCCTGTTTACTTCTGTGAGGCTACATTGAAACAATCTGTATTGTATAAAGCATAAAAAATGTGACTTGCTTGATTATTATTTAAGTGAGGTTATATAAAATCCATCATATGTGATGTGCTACTTACACGAGGTCCAGCGGGGCCAGAGGGTCCAGCAGGTCCTTGGTCACCAGGAGATCCCTAAAAATGTTCAGAAAGCATCATATATAAGGGTCAGTTTCCAGTCTAACTTGATCAATCCTTGATGTTCAGATTCAGCGTGTAACTGTGACATTATGCTCACTTACAGGAGGTCCAGGAACTCCAGCCATTCCAGAGAAGCCACGGTGTCCCTTCATGCCTCTCTCTCCAGCCTCACCAGCCTCACCCTTGTCTCCACGTGGGCCAGCTGGACCCTGCAGGGTAGAGAGATGAGAATGATCAGACTGGTGACGAATTACAAAAAAAATATACAAGTTGTATAACTGATACAAATGAGGAATTCATACCAGGGAACCACGAGCACCAGCAGGACCGGCAGGACCAGAAGAACCAGCAGGACCCTGGAAAAAACCGAGAAAAAAAAAAAAAAAAGAACAATGTTGAACATCCACAATCATAGCATGAGATAATCCAACATAATATATCATTGTCATACAAAAGTTTTTAGTGTTCCAGTGCAGCTATTATCGTTAACTAAAACCAAAACCATAAAAACATTTTCATTACTTGAAATAATAAAATATAAAAACATTTTATTTCAGCAACATTTCTTATTTTCATTCATATTAAGCACTAAAATAACTCACTAATAACTGTAACTAAATTTAAAATAAAAACAGATAATATAAAAATAAAATCTAATTAAAAATAATAATAAAAACTATAATTTTGGCATGGATGCATTACGTTTATTTATTCATTTAGGTGCACATTTTTAAAAATGACATTTTTCATTCAAACAATTCTGCCATATGAAAACTTACAGCCTCTCCACGATCACCATTCTTTCCGGATGGACCCATGGGGCCAGGGGCTCCAGGAGCACCGGGGGAGCCATGAGGACCAGCGTTGCCAGACTCACCACGGTCTCCCTACGGCAAACAGGGGAGTTTTAGAAAAGTGTTCTTTTAAACCGGAGCCACCAATTACATATGCAATTTATGTACAATTTATATGCATTCATTTATTTCGTAAGGGATAATAAACAAACCCTTGTTTCATTTGCTCCAGATGAATATTGTTGGTGTTACAGGGCTTGAATTTCAGCGTGGGATTGCGCATATTATGCATAATTTTACTCATTCCCACAGATTTTGAGCACATAAAGCCACCTCTCAGCACTAAATTGAGTTATTTTTTGCTGATTATTGTGCTTAAACAGTCAAATACACACAAAATAATGGCAAAATGTCAATTATATTTTAAGTGAATGTAAACAATTGAGAAAGAAAACGCATGTGTAACAGTATAATGGATCCATGCATCAGGTCTTAAAGTGACAGCAGCCTAATAAACCTGCTGCCAAATTATGAGATATTATTTAAAAATATCTCTATGGCACTTTTTCCCCATGGTATCAATGTCAAAATTGTGGCCATTGAAAATGCTGAGTGGCTACTAACTTTGGAAAACCACTAGTCACAGTGGCTGGTGAGCAAAAAAGTGAATTTCAAGCCCTGCCTATAACCATTAACCAGTTATATATAGATTAGGTAAATCTGACATCAAGTTTAGTCAATTCTATACATATTTAATGTCAAATAGCTACTTTTTATACAACTATAGAATGCCTTGATTGGATAGGATGCCTAAGTAAGAATTGTGATTGTGCTCACCTTTGGTCCAGGTGGACCATCACGGCCAGGAGCGCCATCATGTCCAGGATTACCCTGCAGAGATGAGCAACATCACGAAAATGACTCCATCACGATGTACAGAATGTGGCCATTTTGTTGTCTGACAGGACAAATCTGGTTTACCGTAAGTCTTGAAATCTATAAAGTTTGCTCACCTCACGTCCAGCCTCACCAGGAGATCCACCCAGTCCAGGAGGGCCCATCGGTCCAGGGGGTCCACGCTCACCAAGAGGCCCAGAGGTTCCCTGCTTTCCTGGCTCTCCCTGAGGTGATGGGTAGTTGAATGGATATTATGAAGGATGGCAACTAAAGTAAAAGTTTACTGCAGTCAAACTGCATTCGCAAACCAGTTTAAAAACAGTAAAATAGAATATTTTCACATGAGAATGAGTAAAAAGTTTGGAATTGGATGAACAATTTGCTGAAATATTATGCAAACATGTTTTTTTATTAACACACCAATGACTCAAGAAGAATGCACATTAAAGTAAGCAGGGTCACTCAATTTATGTTGATTATCTATATTAAATAAAATTGGTTATTTAAGCACTTACAGAAGGTCCAGGGAGACCGGAGAAACCTCTCTCTCCTCTCTGTCCAGGAAGACCAACAATACCACGGGATCCAAGAACACCAGGAGGTCCAGAAGAACCAGGAGGACCCTAAAGACCATGGGTTTAAAAGACCATACTTAACATTCAGTAATATCATCGATTTGACTGCACCGACACTACGGGATGAGAACAAAACCTAACCTGAGCTGGAAAATGACCATACTGTCTACTGTAAAGCTGCTTTAATTTGTTTCATAATTGATGGACTCTGCAACATCAACACTGTTTTGAATTGAGCTGAATAATGACACTATTGTCTTTTCAGAGCTGCTTTAGAGCTGAAATTTAATTCATTTCAGAACTTCGATGAACTTTCCTGTATATTTTTACTGTGAAGCTGCTTTTGAATCAAGCTGTATTGTATAAAGCGCTATACATGTGACTTGACAGCAGAGCAAACTGGAGGTTACTTTCAATTCAGCATCACAGATTTGTGATTTTTTGAAGCTGTTGTGATGAAACTACAGCAACTTTTCCACTGTCAGGCCGAACGGTGAGCTTGGTTTGGTACGGCATGATTACAAACTGTTCTCGGCCTGGAATTCTCAGCAGATTTAACAGCGAGAACGGTTTGGCCTGAAGGTGGAAAAGCATCTTATGGTTGAAATGATGGTTACTTACAGCAGGGCCATCGGGACCAACGCTACCCCTCTCTCCAGAGGGTCCTGGGGGTCCACCGGCACCGGGCTCTCCAGGGCGACCAGCAGGTCCCTTCTCACCACGGGCACCTCTTTGTCCTTCTTTACCCGCAGCACCAGATGGGCCAGGGGGTCCAGCAACACCCTGAGAAGATGAAGCAGTGAAATCAAATGTTTTGTGGTCAGACTCAGCTCAAGAGCTAAAGAGAAGCTTGTAAATACTGTATATGAAGTATTTATTATTTCCAAACATTTTTGTCAGCTGTACCCCTTTGGCCCTAAAATATTTACTTCAAGTACACTTCAAAGTTAATATTTCAATAATTTAACAACACATTCACAATTCTCTGATGTCAGTAAATGGTCACATAACATAATTTAATAGTTACATTTTATTATGAAATTAGATTTATTTTCCCCCCGCAAGCCCCAGGTTGGGAACACTGGTTTAGACCTTATTTAGAAAAAAAACAATACTTACAGAAGGACCGGGAGGTCCGACTCTACCAGCAGCACCAGGGAAACCAGTAGCACCCTATTAAAAACAAAGACACTCTGAAACTGCTCGCTGGCAACAGAAACACAGCAATATCATATCAGAGAATGTATATAAACTGACCCCTAAAAATGTATCGTACTGACAAACCCATTTAAAATTCTTCATTTCACAGAAAAGCATGTTAGGGGTTAAATGATGATCTACACCTGTGGTTAGAACACCTGTGTGTACTTACTTTAAAACTGAGAAGTTTAATATTCTATGCAAATGGAAGTTATGCATTTTTTTTGTCCAAATATGCTTAATTGCTCAAATGATTTGAGGTCTCTGAATAGATAGCCTCTAAAAGTCCAGAATATTAAATTAAAACTAATACCATAAACATTTTTTAATAAAATAAATGTTATCTGCTGTTGTGTGTGGATGCACAGTGAGGTTTGCTGTATTTGATGCAATGACAATAAAATTGAATTAATTTGAAATAAATAAAAATATAAATAAATAATGAATAACTAAAAATTTTATTATATACATAAATTAATAATTATATATACAGTATATACAACTATAATAGGATCTCAATAATACTAAAATAACATGGCTTTGAATTGTGACTAATTTCTATTGTTTGTAATAAATGACTGATAGCACTGAATCTTACAGGAGGTCCAGCACCACCGCGAACACCCTTAGCTCCAGTAGCACCAGCAGGTCCCTGTCAAACACAACAACCGGTGATAAGATTATTATATGGGATAATCATCTATTTAAGTACAACAGAAAAGTGATATTGTTAACTACCTGTGGGCCAGCGGCTCCAACGGGTCCACCAGGTCCAGGAGCTCCAGCATCTCCCTTGGGTCCGGTGTCACCAGAAGATCCCTTAGAACCAGGTTGTCCGTTGGCACCCTGCATTCAGAATAGAGACACTTAAGCTCAGTGATTTTAAACCCCACATGGTTAGAACTGACTGACAAATGTGGGATGAGGTTGTTATACTCACAGGAGGTCCAGCAAAACCAGCAGGTCCAGGGGCACCGACCTCACCGCGCTCACCCTGGGAAGATACAAGACAAAAATGCATCAATGTCTTGCAATAAATCACTCACATACTGTATAATTCAAATGCAATCATGTTAAGCCTAACATATAAAAAAATAGTCTGAAAAATCTATTTTTAAACGGAACCGTTTATGCTTGCATGTGTGTTTTTGATGCATCATATTTGATACACCAGGCTTTTATGGCTCATATAGCATGATTCAGTGAGAATATGGAGCTTAAACCCGAAAACAGAGGCTCAAACGGAGCAAAAATATGCAATTTGGTGCAACTGCTAATATTTATATGGCCAAAAAGTAAGATGAAATATAATTTAATGAGATCTTTATAATAGTATCAGACTACTTACATACAATGCATATAAATATCACCTGTCACTCTATATCTCCTAATAACACGTTTTGCTAAAAGGCCTTTTACTTGATAAAAAACTATCAATCAGATGACAGAAGGCATGTTGTAGATTGTGTGCAACAGGTTTTTTAAGCAAAGTTTTGATCATGTTCATGATTTGTGTGCAATTGCATGCAATTTAGCATTATTTTTGGGTGTTTCATGAGGTTTTCGGTAGCATCCTGATAACTTACAGGGCCGCCACGAGGGCCAGTCAGTCCTGGAGGTCCAACAGCACCAGGCTCTCCCTAAAACACAACCACGAGAGGAGAATCATATACAAAGCTGTAAGCTGTAAGCTGCTTCTTTTATTATTCTGTAAATGCTCCAGAAAATTGATCAGTACTAAGGCAAAAACACTTATTTAAAAACATCCAAATGACTTGGAGCTTTACTGTATGTAAATCTTTCAATGCTAATCATCTAATAATTGTTTCATATCTCTTTACCTTCTCACCAGGAGCACCACTGGGTCCAGAAGATCCAATAGGGCCGGTCATACCACGCAGGCCATCCTTGCCAACAGCCCCATCAGGGCCCTTGGGACCACCATCACCCTAAAGAGGAAGGACAACTGTTGTGAACACACAGCAGGACATGACATCACCACCACTACCCTGTACAGTTGCTGTCAGTATAATTACGATTTGGTAACAAGTCACTACCCTTGTGAAAAAGAAGCATGCTTAATTGTATTTAACATGCACTTGTAGTGCACTTTAAATCTTGAATGCTGCACACTTAAGTACGCTTTTAAAAAGAGTAAAATTAAGTTTTACTTCAAAGGACATTTTAAATAATTGTTTTAATAATATTTTGTCATGCTTTAAAGAAGTGTTAACATACTAAAGCACATGTAAAGTACTTAATTGTAATTTTAACTGTAGTGTGATATTTGATTAAAGTTAATATATTTAAAATTTTCTAAATCGCAATTTCATTAACAATGTGCAAGTTTCAATAGAAATGCCATTAAAGTATATTTTAGCGTGTCAGTACATTCAACAGTGCACTAACTATATTTAAAAGACAATAGAGGTAATAATGAAATTACATTTAAAGATATATTTAAGTCCTACTTAAGTGGGTCAAAAATAACATGCAAACCTGAAAACATTACACTCAGTTCACACTTCAGTATATAAGTACTCTTGTTAAAGGTATGCTAAATTGTACTTCTTTTTCACATGGGTATGCTTGCTTGATAAACAAGGTTGCAAACTTATTTGATGGCAGAATATACAAGTATTCAGCTTTAAATAAAATTAGAAATCTGTATTGTTATGAATCTTACTCGGTCTCCTCTGGCTCCAGGCATGCCTCCAGCACCGCGCTCTCCTGGCATTCCCTGCATCCCAGCAGGACCAACACCGCCAGGGGCTCCGGCGGCACCAGGCTCTCCCTAAACACACACATACAAAGAGAGAATTAGATTATTTCTCAAATAACACTATTCTGAATCATAATACTATCGAACTGGGAGTCTTACCTTAGCACCATCATTACCGGGAGCACCAGGGGATCCACGGGGTCCGGTAGAGCCAGCAGGTCCATTACCACCACGCTCACCAGGGAAACCTCTTTCACCCTGCGTCAGACAATTAGAAATATCAGTCTGCTGTACTTCATCCCAGCTGACTAACAGAAACGCTATTCTAGAGCAGTGAGGTAAGCGGGAAGAGGAAAAGCCACCATATTGTTTTAGTACTGCAGCTTCTGTACACACTGCATGAATAAAATAATACAAATATATAATAATATAATAAAAAATGCATTTACAGAGTTTTAAAATTAGTAATTTTTTTGTTGTTGTAAAACTATAACTAATCCCACATTTACACATAACAAAAATAAAATAACAGACATTCAAATTAGTTAGAAAACTAATTTTGAGTAAATGTTTGTATATATTTTATTAGTACAAGTGTGTCCAAGCATCAAAAACATAAAAAATGGGTGTGGTTGAAATAAGCTGATATAGGAAAAAAACAAAAAACAAATGTAAGACCATAATCGCTCAATATAAAATGTATCGCCCTATAACATTTACTCTTAGACATTTCTATATATATATATGAATCTCGGTTAATTAAAAATAATATAAAATGAATATCTAAAATGAAAACTTTTATTTAATAAAAATCAAGATATATTCTTATAATTCTTTATAGCTTTTTATACTATGAAAATTTGCTTCTCAAGTGAATTTATTTTTGTTTTAAGGATTTTTTTACTGAAAAACAAAGACACTAAGATTTTTGCAGTGTAAGATGATTGAAGTAATAGTGACCATAAAGTCAGATTATTCTTATAGTTTAATAGGTGCAATGGATCTTGGGTAAGTATTAAGGATTGATTGAGATGAAGAATATATGCAGGCTTTTTCTATTAAGAAAGAGATACTCACTCTTGGACCAGAAGGACCAGAAGGACCACTTTCACCAGGAGCGCCCTGTTGAAGAGTGAACATAATAAATAACACTGCACTCCTGTACAACCATATGTTTCTTAGAATGTGATTGCATTGAATAAATGTTGTGTTTACAGTTTGTTTGAATACTGTAAGTTAAAGTAGAAAAAAATGCACAACATAAAATACAAAACTCCTTGAGCTAACACAATTAGTGACCACACGTACCTGATCGCCAGGTTTGCCACTCTCACCAGTGGCACCCTGTGCACCTGGCAGACCCTGTAAGAGAATAAACATGGATTGCTTAAGTTTCATCAAACGACTAAACCAATGATAATTGGCTACTAATCTGTACTAATATGTACTTTAATATAACTAGGGTGTCCATGCCTACCTGGAATCCGGGGGAACCAGCAGGTCCTTGTTCTCCCTTCTCTCCAGATGGTCCCTATGAGATCACAGACCAAGTTAGAGCAGAAACAGGTCACATTGCCATGGCAGTTTTTTTTTAATCACATCAACTTTAAGAGGTTCAAGCACACATACAGCAGGTCCAGGAGAACCAGGAGCACCAATATCACCATCTTTGCCAGGAGCGCCCTATAAAAATACACAGAAACAAACACTGCATCATAATGAACCTGCTCAGACATGATTCAAGCAACTGTCTGGAGGTTACCCTCTTTTCTAAGAGTTTACCAAAGTGGCTTGGCTAAGTGTTTAAAGAATGAATAAAGCTCAAATCTGTGTGATTCAGTACGTACCAAAGCACCAGGGGGTCCAGCAACACCTCTCTCGCCAGCCTTACCAGCCTCACCCTGAGAGGAATAAAACAATGTAATAAAAATATCATTGAGCAGTTTGTGAATTATTTATACATCAGGCTTTTATGGCTCATATAGTATGATATAGTGAGAATATGAAGTTCATACTCAAGGATTAGATTTTTTTCAGATGCCCAAACTGAGCAAATATATGAAGTTTAGTGCCGATGCTGATATTTATATGATCAAAGAGTAAGATGAAATTTCTTATAGCTTGTAATGTAAATCAATGAGATCTTTATAACAGACTACTTACATAAAATGCATATAAATATCAGCCGTCACTCTATACCTGCCAATAATATGTCTTGATATTTAAATGCTTGGTTTTATGATCAAAGCTCTGTCGTTTTAAATCATATAATGCAATGCAAAACAATGATGATTGAGAGATGAACAAATAAACCTTCCTCAAAAGCCTGATGGATCATATTTGACACACACATTTTAACATGATTTTTCTAAAACCTAAGTTGCTTGAGTCCAGTAAATGTTCATCTTGATGTCTAAACGATCAGAAGGCATGTAGTAGATTGTTTTTCAGCAATGTTTTGATCATGTTGATAATTTAGAGGCCATGTCAAATATGATACAGCAGGCTTTATAGGGTTAATGTGTTGTTTAGAGGAGGATTGGTTTAAAGCTGTTTAAATATATAATTCATAGATTTATCACAGTAACTTACATCAGTTCCTTTGGGACCAGGGAATCCCATCACACCTGGTGCACCACGAGATCCAGCAGGTCCTGGGGGTCCGGGTCGGCCATCTTGTCCAGGTGCACCCTACAGGTTAAAGAGGATCAAGCACACATTACTTTAAATAAAGGATTTAGTGTATCATATGAGTCTTATTTCGCATACAAACAAAATCATAGCAGCAAATTATAAAAAGGAAACATATATATTCAGCTTACAGAAGGTCCAGCTTTGCCATCAGGCCCAGGGCTTCCGGGGGCACCAGTCATACCCTACAACAGGCATCGGGTTAGGTGAAAATACAGACTATTTATATTACTAATATGCTTTTACATAACATTAAAGAGCCTATTTCTCACCTTAGATCCAGGCAATCCTGGCTCTCCTGGGCGACCAGACTCTCCGGAGGATCCTTGAGCACCCATTGGTCCATTAGATCCACGCTCACCAGGGGAACCCTGCGATTTAAATGACCACTTTTAGTATTTCAGCAACAGCAATCTTCTGCAGGACCCTGGACAGCTCCTTCTCAATGTATTAAACAGCATTACAGTGAGCAGTCAGGACTAGATTGAGTGCTGTGCTGTAATTTAATACTTTAAACCCTTCAAAAACACCTACACTAATGTCTGTCGTTTAATAACATCATTGATGACATCATTTTGGATATGCATGTTGATATATGGGTTAAACTACAGTACACTGGACAGGACTATGAAAACCTGTCCCATACATTTATGTAACTTAAGTCCTATTAAATAATAAACTATAGGAAATAAATAAATAATAATATTTCTAACCTAAAATCAAAAGTTTGGAATCATTAAGATTTATTACTGTTTTGAAAGAAGTCTCTTCTGCTCAAATGAAGGCTGCATTTATTTGATCAATACAGTGAAATATTATTACAATTTAAAATAACTATTTTCTATTTAAATATATTTTAAGATGTAATTTATTCCTGTGACGATATTAATATTTTAATGGAAACCATGATACTTTTTGATTCTTTGATTAATAGAAAGTTTAAAAGAACAGCATTTATTTGAAATAGAATATTTTGTAATGTTTTATGTCTTTACTGTCACTTTTGATATATTTAACGTGTCTTTGTTGAATAAAATGATTAATTTCTTTTTTTTTATCTTACCCCATGGTTTCCACAAAAATATGAATATAATTGATAATAATCATAAATGTTTCTTGAGCAGCAAATCCTCATATTAGAATGATTTCTGAAGGATCATGTGACACTAAAGGCTGGAGTAATGATGCTGAAAATTCAGCTTTGATCACAGGAATAAATTACATTTTAACATATACTCAAAAAGAAAAGTTATTTTAAATTGCAATAATATTTCACAATATAACTTTTTTTATCAAATAAGTGCAGCCTTGGTGAGTCCAAACTTTTGGCCGGTAGTGTAAAGCATATTTTAAGGTTTACTTAAGTGTTACAGTTTAGCAAAAATTACGGCTTTGATTTGTCAGGTCAATGATCTTACCCCGGGTCCAGGTGCTCCATCAGTACCAGGCAGACCACGGTTGCCAGGGGCACCCTTTTGAAAGAAAAACACAAAAGGTGAGAAACAAACAAGCCAAAAAAGCATGCCGGAATTGCACCGTCAATTTGTTAAGGTTAACCTACACGAGCTCCAGGGGGTCCGACAGGTCCTGCACCACCAGGCTCACCACGAGCTCCTCTCTTTCCTTCCTCACCAGAAGGTCCGGCGAGACCTTGGGGTCCAACTGAGCCCTAGGACAGAGAATAGCAATTATTACTATCACAGCAGAGGTTTCTGTAAATATTAGGAAATGCTTCAATGCTTCAATGAAACTTACAGGTTCTCCCTTAGGACCGCCATCTCCCTTTGGGCCTTGGAGACCAGGATCACCCTGGAATCAGAGCACAAGATGTAAGATATTTGCTCTACAGACTTTTTTGTATCAAAAGCAACTTAATGTACATCTATAAGAGAGGAAAGAGGTGCCTAGATCAAGTGTTACTACTACATCAGATCTATAACATCTAAAGGATGGAATACACCACACAATGCATTTATTTATGCTATAACTAGTAGTAAAGAAGAAAAGAGGATCAGTTCATGTGCTGCTTAAACTGAGACGGCTGAAGCGATCTGTCACAGCACATTAAAGAGTGGGAAAAACGTATTTATTGTTTGAGTTTCATAAAAAACCTGACGGAATTTGAAAGCTGAGACTTTGTTTCATACCAAAAGTAACGAAGCAAATTGTGATTTATTGGATGGGAGGTGACAAATAATGTTTTGTTCACCCATCAACTGAAAACGGGATTTAAGAATTGAATAAAATCGGGAAATCGATATTGTCAACCCAGCCCTATAATATGTATTCAAAAATCGAGAATATAAAATATGAAATCACAGCCTGAAGCTAGGAAAAAATCCCATCATACACTACTGTATCAATTCTGCCTGCCAAAAATCTGCATACTGGCTCTGATTTTCGTAAAATAGCATCTACTGATCAGACTGCAAATCGGGGGGCAAAAATCTGTGCAAAAGTCACACCTCCTGCAATCTCAGTTTCAATATATGACATCCTGAAAACACTGAAACATTACAACTCTTCTTATGCATGCTTAATAAAATGGAGTATACATACATTGTTTCCCTTGGGGCCGGGAGCACCAGATGGGCCAAGGGGTCCAGCAGGTCCACGGGCACCTGGGAAACCAGGAGCGCCAGCAATACCAGCAGCACCCTATAAAACATCATTGCAAATCGTTCAAATCAAAGTCTGTCCCATATTGCCATACAGAGGGCAAAAGCATATATAAAAGATAAAGATAGATTGGTGTGGGATTATATATATATAAATACTTACAGGAGATCCTTTGCCACCAGGAGCACCATCAGAACCAGGGGCTCCCTGTGCAGAGAGAAGAAAAATGAAGTCTACATTTAAAGCTAATCATATTCATCTTATTCTCCACACCTCTATTAAATCAACTTATTAACATTTATTTAGATTATACTCCAATCACACCACCCAAGATGATATTTATGCATTGATATCTTTATCTTACGGAGTCCCTAAAGGTACATGGTGATGGAAAAAATATATTTCAATGCTTTTTTGTATCATTTTATTTGTACAGGCGTTATTTGTATAACGCTTTTCACAATGCACAATTATTTTAATATTAAATGTTATATATTCACGCCTTATTTAGCAGATAATATAGTTTACATATCTCTATATTTGAATATACAACTTTTCTAATTATAACGGCAGTTTAAACGTACTGTTATTCTGTTGCTGCTATGCAAGCACAGGCATTTCCTTTTGAAATGTAGTTCATTTAAAATTCTAGCAAATACACAGTTGTGTAAAAGATGGAGTTTTGTGATGTAAATACTCACAGCAGGACCGGCGGAACCAGCGGGTCCAGGGTTACCAGGCTCACCACGGGCTCCCTGAGGTCCCTCTGAACCACGGCCTCCAGCAGCGCCAGTTTCTCCCTACAGAAGCGGGGAAAAAACAGTGAATTGTAAGTTTACCAGTCCCACTGGTATTTACATGTATGCATTTAGTAGGCACTTTTTGGTTTCACTTGCTTTATTGGTATATTATACATGCATGGGTCAAGAAGCAATCAATTAAAGGTTGACTGAACATTATAGGAAGTTCTGTTGGCAGCTGAATCAATCCATGACCATAAAACATTAATTAACAAATGTACCGTTATGTACAATGTACGTATTCAGTTCATGTTGTATTGCAAATGTACTTGTACTTACTGGAGTTGGGTTTGGTTTAGGTTAGTCGCATGCATTTATGCATAACATTGTTATTACTACAGTAAGTACATGCAACATATGTAACAAGGACACTGTAAAATAAAGTGGGTTACACTTTATTTTAAGGTGTCATTGTTACAGTATAATTATGTATTTAAGTACTGAGTACTATTTAGTAACTACATGTACTTACTATAGGGTTAGGGTAGGATTAAGGTTTGGTTTAGTTGCATGTAATTATGCATAATTTACTGTTATTACTATGGTAAGTACATGTAACAAGGACACTGTAAAATAAAGTGTTACCATAAAGCTATTTTTCTGCTTTTTTTGTGAGGTGGGATATGGGTAAGTTTAGGTATGTAGTGTGTAGTGTGTACCATACCTTAGCACCAGCACCACCAGGGAAACCAGGAGCACCAGCGGGTCCAGTGGGTCCCTAAAGTAGCAGAAAAATAATAATTAGAGATAATCCATAAAAATTATTAATACGACTACTCCTGCAGGATTAATCGAAACATTCCTCCAAATCAACTGCTTCCTTTTCACATCTTAAAATGAGTACTATGAACATTAAATTGTATTTAGTATTAATGAAGATAGTGTATTGTGATACTTGAATAGATTTGAATAGTAAATAACTGCTGTATTACCAGAATATTGGTCTTAAGAGACTTACGGGAGGTCCGGCAGCGCCAGTGTTGCCATCATTACCGCGGGCACCCTGCAGAAAACAAAAGAAAAGCTTACAATCGTCCATCTTTATGAACCAATAACAACACTGAATGATGCCTGAAGATTTTGCCTTTAAACAAGCCAACGATTCTTGGATCAACAACTCTGTACATCTGAGAGCATTTAATCTCTGTGCCTCCAGAACGAGTAGCAGATAGATTTCAATCAGTTTTGATCATCTCATTTTGACATTCATGGTGAATCAGTTTCATTGTATAAGCTGAACGGTATATTAGATATTATAGTAAAAAAAATGAGTATCAAACACAGTAGAGGTGAAAATGTAATACTCTGCTGACTGAAGGATGAAGAACGTGTTTTTTAGCCTCCACAGAGGAAAATAATGCACGGATGTGACACTTACAGAAGGGCCAGGGGGACCAGGGCGACCTCTCTCACCGGGCAAACCACGAGCACCCTGTAAGAAGCAGATGGAAGAGGAAATGTGAGAAGAATGCCATCATTTCAAAGACCTTTTCACGGACTTTGACTCCCATCTAGAATCACTCACCATGGCTCCAGGAGTACCATTCTCACCAGGGGAACCACCCTCTCCCTGTCATCAGAGAGGAGACACAATCAACAGAGAACCAACACTACATCGGTACATCACCAAATGAGTATGAGAACATACAAGAGCATACAAATGAAAGAAAAATCTAACCTTGGGTCCAGCAATGCCAGCGTCTCCCTTAGCTCCATCTAGACCAGGGAAACCCTGTAAGAGGCAACAGAAAACATTACATTACTAATGTATATATAAATATATATTGCAGGCAGAATTGCACACAAAAGTGAAAAACACATATGGTGGCCAATATTAATGAATAAGCAGATAAAAACATGTAATATGTAATAAAATGTGTGCATCTATATGTCAGACTTTAGTTTAGGGTCCAATTCTCTCTATTAACTATGACTTTTTATACCTCAATAAACTCCTAATTAGAGTTTATTAATAGTTAGCATGGTAGTGTTTAAGTTTAGGTATTGGGTGATTATGGGATGTAGAATATGGTCATGCAGAATAAGGCATTAATATGAGCTTTATACTTATAAACAGCCAATGTCCTAGTATATAATAAGCAACTAGTTAATAGTGAGAATTGGACCCTAAAATAAAGTGTTACCATATATATGTATAAAATATAAAATATATATAAAAAGGTAGGGTCATACTCACTCTGTGTCCCTTGATGCCGGGGAGTCCAGGGGTTCCTGGGAATCCACGTGCACCCTGCGAAATAAGCAAGAGAACAGAACCTTTTAATCTCTTTCCACCCTTTTTGATTATTTGAAAATGTTTTTATTCCAGTGAGCACTTATACTCTAGTATAATCCTTCATAAATTGACTATGTCTGCAATATGGCAGTAATTTGTGTGTATCAGTGAGGAAAGCATGTGTGAGCACCTGAGGCCCGGAGGCTCCACGCTCACCAGGACGTCCTGATTTGCCAGGTTCACCCTGAGGAAGAGCAGAAGAGAGATGAGAAGACACTTAAAGGCCTGTGCTGTATTTATTTGAGTTTGACTCGTCTGACAGTCTGATAGAGAGGCGATTGGAGTGGATGCAGTGAGGAAAAAGACAACTCACGTCCTCTCCGTTCTTTCCAGGAGGACCAGCAGTACCGCGAGAACCCATTGGACCCTGCAGGCAACAAGAGCAGAAGAATAATGTTCATGAGCTGCTGGTAAAATAGGCATGTTTTGTCAAATTTGAAGAGTGCTACGAAAGTAGCATTTAGCAAAGATACTCACAGGAGAACCAGACTCTCCAGGCTCGCCCGCGGGGCCAGTGAATCCCTGAGGGCCCTGTGAAAAGCACACAAATAGTAATCAGATGGGATGGATAATGCCACATGAGTTTTTTTTGACAATAATCAGGACTTCAATGCTAGAACTAAGAAGGAAAAACAGACTAGTTGATTTATTTGCTCTAACAAAACATGAACATTTTGTAGTATAACACTAGAAAAAGACTTACAGGTGAACCTGCAACTCCAGGGGGGCCACGGGGACCCATGGGGCCCTATAAGAGAGAAAACAAAGTGTTAAATAGAGATATACAAGTATGAAGCACTACTTATATTCTATATCATGTACGTTTTTGTAGATTCAGAAATCTAGACCGCTTACAGATATAACGCAGGTACAAAACGTGAATTATGATAAACGAGATGTACACAAAAGAGCTGAATATCACTGTGTAAAAGTGAGAGGTCACTGAGAACAGACTACAAATTATCTATTTTGTTTTACAAAATACATTTCTGTCTATTTTGTGTGAAATCATGAAGGACAGAGTTGAAGCAAAGTGAAGCTGACGACGTACTGGTAGTCCGAGTTGAGCAGGGCCGCTGGATTTCTCACTGCCATAAGCCATCTGGGAAAGGAAAGACTGTAGGGAACAAAGAAGATGAATGAGTGAGGGTTCGCTGAGCAGAGCTTTGTTTGTTTCGTTATGTAAGTTTAAGGTTTGTGCTCCTGCGAGCATCATTTACTACTGCACTACTAAAGGACAGTTTTTTTTTGTTTAATGTCAGAATATTAGCTAATAATACACTGTGTAAATGCTATAATAATCACCTGACACGTCACAAATACCTCATGTATGTCAAACTGTTAAAACGCATTTACAGAGTGCATCGTGTGCTTTTATTCCTGTCGACCCAGAATCCCCAATGGTGAGAATGATGGGAGCTGTTCACATAGTTGGTACTGAACTACAGAATCTTCATGCACTTTCATGCATTTATTTTATTTCTTTATTTTTTCTGAATGCCAAAGGAGAGCAGCACGCGACATGAAGCTCACTATGTGTGTTTTTGAATACGGGCCAACACGAAAAACTCTCTCAAGCTTAATCAAAACGATGCTGACGCAGTTTTGAGTCACAGTCTTATAATGTCAAAATTGAGTTGCTTACTCCGCCGCCGAGGCCAGGGGTTCCAGGAGGACCAGGAGGTCCAGGGAGTCCGTTCTCTCCGGGAGTGCCATCTCTGCCAGGAGGCCCTGGAAGACCCTGCGAAACAACAAGCGGAGAATCCATGAGCGGCATACAATCAGAACAATGACACAAACTGTGACGGGTTACACGTGATCATCCATTTAATCCTTTTCTCTACAGATTCCTTTGACAAAAACAGTACATAAGGCATATAAAACATCCTATAAAAACTGAAAAGGTAATGAGCAACACCATGTTTATCAAACAAATGCTTAATCTGCAAGTTGTTGCAAGATGTAATAGAGGTCAAAGGTCAGCTGGACAAGTAGAGGTCAGCAGGTTAAAAGCCTCAAATGCCCCATAAACAGACAGATTTTCACATCAATACAAACTTTTTATGTCTCATACAGTGCCGTTGGTCTGTTTTTAGTTGTACTAGTCTAACCCAGGTGGTTCAAACTATATAAATATAAATGCATTATTATAATGATAATGTGTTTAAAAACAAATACTCCACTCACTGGGTCTCCGTTTGGACCGACAGGACCCTAAAAATGGAAAAATTAGAAAATGTTAAAACACTTAATGCTGTAAATGTAAAGGGTGTGCTTTTATACATGGTGTGAAATAAATATATATTCTTTTTGTAATATATGAGGTGCATGATGAAAAATCCAAATAAATTCTCACTAACCACGGGATCAACATATGGAGGCTCAGGACCTGAATCGCCTATGGAATAAAATATAAACACATTTCAGAATTGTGCCACCTTAAATCAGCTCAAGTAAAGATATAGATACACTCAGAAGATTTATCCAGACTCTCAAAAATATGGAGATTCTTTCATTAATAAGATTAACAACCATCATTACTTCCTTTGATGCTTAAGAGTGTATAAGTAAAATGTATATATGCATATTTGAATGCACAGGAGCAACTGATCTACTATGCATCATGAACTGTTCAGAGATAATGTTCACGGAAGTACAAAAAAAAAGCATAATTAGCCAAAAGGCAATAAAAACATCCTTAATCCCTCAGTCCCATGCAAAAGCATCAGTGGTGAGAGACAATCCAGTGATGTGTTTGCACTCCACAGGTCTCCGACATGATGACAGGCCAATGAAAGATATTTCCCAGAGCATGCGGTTAAGTGTTTGCACACTTGAGGGCGACACAGAGCTAGTCTGACCGCAAGGTGCGTGTGACTGGGGCAAAGGTGGTGGTGAGTGTACCGTCGGGGCAGATGGGGCAGCATTCTCCATCGGGAATCTCTGGATCGGCACAGTCGGATGTATCCTCGCAGATCACCTCGTCGCACATGATGGTCCCGCTGTCGCAGACGCAGATTTGGCAGGGCTCAGGTTTCCATACATCCTTGTCGTTGTAATTCTGACCGTCCAATGTGCAGCTACCGAATGAGCCTGTAAGGACAACAGCCATGAATTAGCACAGTACAGAGTCAATCACATTCGCATGTCAGCAAACTACGGTGGGGATGATGTGAGGGGCAGACAGGTCCACACCAACATTTTATTTTAAAAGATTAAGAGCAGCGAAATGTAGCTAAATTGGCTTATCTCTAAAGTGACTTAAACTTCAATTGAAATGTTTTCAGTTCCAAATAAAAGAAAACATACACTTCTGTGTTACTTTCAAGAGGACAAAAATGGGATTTATAATCTGAAGGACAGAGTCTGACACTTCCAAATTAAACAATCATGATTATAGCACATTATGACCAAGCTAGTGTGACGCCATATTTATTATTTTCACTATTATTGTTTTAAAAAAGGAGGTCAAATGAAGCTAAAATGGCCTAATGGGGCGTGGTGCACATTGATGTGAAGGTAGGCCTGCATCCCTTCATTGCGTTTGCAGTATTAAAACCCACCGCTTGGTGGCGCCAAAGTCTTGGAAAACCACCGTCACGCCCCGATCACTCTCAAATGATGAAGAGAAAACCAGAGGTTTTCCCCTATCCAATAAAATGCTTCTTTGCCATTCTAAAACGCTGAATTGTACTTCTATAACCTACACTTGAGCTGCTGTGTAGGTTAAAACGGTCAAAACGTAAATTTCACGAGTGACGGAGCACCTAGTATAGTGTATAATCCAGAAGATAAGCGGTTATATCCCGTTATCGAACGATAAAAGTATGACAGAATACAAAAAGGTGTAAGAATGAGAGGATACATGACATTAAATTGTCTATCGACTCGTTCTTTCTCTCTCTCATCCGTGTCGCGTTTTTCCTTCAGCGCATCCTTCGCTCGAGGACATGCGCGCACCCGCGCAGAACATGTAACTGCACGCGCGCAGCAAATAAGCGCTCGAAGGAACACAATCCCACAAAATGGGGAAAAATTACAATTTCTAGAAGATAAAAAATGTTGATGAGAATGAGAAAAAGTTTTTTTTCCTCCTCAAGAAGACATTCCCGAGAAGTTTTAGACTGCAGCTGAAAAATCCCCCTCTCGAGTTCTCCAATCTCTTCTGTCAAGCATCTTTGCAAAAGCAGGAGTAAAAATCATATACTCACTATCATCCTCTCCTTGTCCTTTCACCACAAGCACCGCTGCGGCGAGCAGCAGGCCTAACCGGATATCCACAAAGCTGAACATGTCTAAATATTAGACATGTAGACTCTTTGAGGCAAGGGGAATCCTGTTTTGTCCTCAATCATAAACGTAGGGTCCGGTCTGTGTAACTCCAATCCAGACCCTAGCAGAAACTCCCTACTGCCTAAACAAATGTTTGACCCTGGCTTTTATATGCCAAAGTTTTGGGGAGGTGCTGAGTGCGCAAGATATCTGCTACATGTTCAAGTCAAAGCGAGTCCCTCCTTCAGCCAAGACTAAGGGCCGCCTTAAAACATGTCAAACTATTCCAAGTCCTCATTACAACGTGGACATTTTGAAACATGGAGAGGGATTCTGGATATATCGTGCTGGGAAACGATAACGGAATCTTTGAAATCGTGGGAGATGGGAGATTCAGTCTCGATTCAGCTGTTTCGTATCAACTTGGACAAGTTGGACTTCATCGGATGTGATCATTTCATGTTTAAGCATTTATTTAAGTTGCCAAATGACGATCATATTCTGTAGTTTCTTTATATGATGGTGAATTGAGTTACAGCTTTGAGGAACATTTATGATGTTGTGGAGGATTCACTGTAAAAAGAAAAAAAGAGTAGCTACAATCAACTTGGATGTTTCAACTTAAACTGACTTAAAAAACGAGTTGAATCTTGTATAACTTTATAAATTGCTTAACAATGTTTTTTGTGACATATTGATTGTATCATTTTTTACAGTGTTGGGACTGAATGAAGGATTAGAAAGTAGGGTTTACTGTTTTCTAACTTTCTGTCATCGTTTACTCACCCTCATGTCAGTCCAAACATGTCTGACTTTCTTTCTTCTGTAAAACACAAAAAGAAGATGATGGTTTGTGTGTTTTTTGTGTTGTTTTGGAGCACAACGTCCTTCACAGATAACAGGAAAGTCATTAAATGAGTAAATAATGACAATTTTGGGTGAACTCTCTCTTTAACATGGCCGTATAGACCCAAGGGAATATTTAAGTTTATGAACTAGTTGATTAAAAAATATGAACAACTACTAACAAAATGCATCTGATGTTAAAATAGCTCTCTTCACGATGATACCACATACACAAACGTCGCATCTAGTGCCACAGATAAGATGTGAAATTAATAGACAGCCATAGACAACAACATAACAGGAATATTTGTGCAAATGTCCATTGCATGTCTGAACATATAAGCAAAGCTGTGAGCCGTTAGCTTTTAGATGTGCAACATGTTAAACAGAGAGAAGACAGAGACAAACAGAGAAAGAGAGAGAGAAGAACATCTGGCATTATATCAAACCATACTCATTGCTCTGTGGACACGTTGCAACTTCAAGAGCCATGGCCCTGTCTGACCTGCTTTTCTCACAACTTTACATTTTGAAAATGCATCATCTGTTCAGTATCACTGGTTAAATTAAATGCAATAGGAATGCTGTGAGATGCTGCTGGCCGTGTGATAGTTCATATTCTTTTACTACTGCATATAACTGCGTATGGACTATAATGTGGATTGAGTTGAAACCAGTTTCTTTCAGAATGCAAAACAAAAGAGCTACTTCTCTTCACTAGCATTATTTGCAAATGCCTGGGAATAGATTGGCTCACATGTTAGCAAAGACTTCTGTCATCTTTTATTGTGCGGCTGGATATGGCAGAGTAGATGGATCCGCTCACAGGAAAACCATAAGTTGAATATGATACTGGTTTTATACGCTCAGGCCGAAATTTGAAACCCTAGTTACATGCCTTATCAAAGCTAAAATTAAAACCCTTTTTTGTGTGTGACCACCGGTCCAAAACAGAAATAGACATGTTATTGAACGCAACAATAAAATGTTTCTTTTTGCAGCTTCCAAAATGGTCCATATACAGTGAGGAAAATAAGTATTTGAACACCCTGCTATTTTGCAAGTTCTCCCACTTGGAAATCATGGAGGGGTCTGAAATTGTCATCGTAGGTGCATGTCCACTGTGAGAGACATAATCTAAAAAAAAAATCCAGAAATCACAATATATGATTTTTTTTAACTATTTATTTGTATGATACAGCTGCAAATAAGTATTTGAACACCTGTCTATCAGCTAGAATTCTGACCCTCAAAGACTTGTTAGTCTGCCTTTAAAATGTCCACCTCCACTCCATTTATTATCCTAAATTAGATGCACCTGTTTGAGGTCGTTAGCTGCATAAAGACACCTGTCCACCCCATACAATCAGTAAGAATCCAACTACTAACATGGCCAAGACCAAAGAGCTGTCCAAAGACACTAGAGACAAAATTGTACACTCCACAAGGCTGGAAAGGGCTACGGGGAAATTGCCAAGCAGCTTGGTGAAAAAAGGTCAACTGTTGGAGCAATCATTAGAAAATGGAAGAAGCTAAACATGACTGTCAATCTCCCTCGGACTGGGGCTCCATGCAAGATCTCACCTCGTGGGGTCTCAATGATCCTAAGAAAGGTGAGAAATCAGCCCAGAACTACACGGGAGGAGCTGGACAATGACCTGAAAAGAGCTGGGACCACCGTTTCCAAGGTTACTGTTGGTAATACACTAAGACGTCATGGTTTGAAATCATGCATGGCACGGAAGGTTCCCCTGCTTAAACCAGCACATGTCAAGGCCCGTCTTAAGTTTGCCAATGACTATTTGGATGATCCAGAGGAGTCATGGGAGAAAGTCATGTGGTGAGATGAGACCAAAATATAACTTTTTGGTCATAATTCCACTAAACGTGTTTGGAGGAAGAAGAATGATGAGTACCATCCCAAGAACACCATCCCTACTGTGAAGCATGGGGGTGGTAGCATCATGCTTTGGGGGTGTTTTTCTGCACATGGGACAGGGCGACTGCACTGTATTAAGGAGAGGATGACCGGGCCATGTATTGCGAGATTTTGGGGAACAACCTCCTTCCCTCAGTTAGAGCATTGAAGATGGGTCGAGGCTGGGTCTTCCAACATGACAATGACCCGAAGCACACAGCCAGGATAACCCAGGAGTGGCTCTGTAAGAAGCATATCAAGGTTCTGGCGTGGCCTAGCCAGTCTCCAGACCTAAACCCAATAGAGAATCTTTGGAGGGAGCTCAAACTCTGTGTTTCTCAGTGACAGGCCAGAAACCTGACTGATCTAGAGAAGATCTGTGTGGAGGAGTGGGCCAAAATCCCTCCTGCAGTGCAAACCTGGTGAAAAACTACAGGAAACGTTTGACCTCTGTAATTGCAAACAAAGGCTACTGTACCAAATATTAACATTGATTTTCTCAGGTGTTCAAATACTTATTTGCAGCTGTATCATACAAATAAATAGTTAAAAAATCATACATTGTGATTTCTGGATTTTTTTTTTAGAATATGTCTCTCACAGTGGACATGCACCTACGATGACAATGTCAGACGCCTTCATGATTTCCAAGTGGGAGAACTTGCAAAATTTCAGGGTGTTCAAATACATATTTTCCTCACTGTATATGTAAGGATTTATGTACTCATTTGTTTCATATTCAACTTTTTCGATCTGCCAAATAGCAACATTCCAAATGTAGGCTGCCTTAAAGGGGTCCTTGATTATAATTTCACCTTTTTTAAACTTTAGTTAGTGTGTAATGTTAGCCTGACGTCGTCATACTCAATTATAGTCAGAATATGAGTCTGATACTGCTCCATTGGGCTGTGATTCAACCGAACCAGGAAAGAAAATGCCTCTGCACTCAATTGGATAGACCAACAACCAATCAGAGCAACGGAGTAAGTGACGTGTTGAGTGACGCATAGTTGATGAAAGACAACAACTCCCAGAATGCACTTGCTTCGCTGCCCTACGAGGCCACTCCCAAAGCCACGGCTACTGGTTATCACTTGCCCATCATGACACCGCCCCACCGTCATTTTGATAGTCATAGTAATACAATAATTTTGTTCAGTTAGAGAACAAACACTACAATTAAAAACTGAATACGTCTTTTCAATAAAGTGTGAGTGAGCCGAATGAAAGTCACGTCACAAACGCAGCAGAGTCAGATTTCATTCATCACGAGAGAGAAGAGCTGAGCAGAGCTGAGGTAAGCATGGCTGTCATTCCTGACGCGTGTCCAGTCTGGCGCATTTTCATATCATGCCTATGGAAGCTTAACTTTCATAGGAATTCATTGAAAAGTTGAAACACTCACTTTGCTCCGCACCACTCCGTTATGAATGCCCGAGCCGAGTTGTCGTGTGCATTTACATTCTGTGAGCGAGATCCCTCCCCTATGGGTGGGTTAAAAACATGCGGAACTAGCTCCTACTAATGGCTGTAGTCTTTAGCCTCTGGCCAAAAAATCCTCAGATGATGCAAAATGACGATATTTGCGTCATCGGAGGAATCTTTCCAGAAATAAAATGCATAATTCTCTCGTCTCAGGGGGACATGAGGGGGGAAAGTACGATAATTCAAATATATACTACCGGGTTACTACTGATACAAAGCTTAATGCTAAATCACTGAAGTTACCCTTTAAGGATACACGGAGTACTAACCAACACAATCATCATTTCTGAGAGAAATAGTAAAGGTGAATGCATATATGAACAAGTTCTTCTTTTAGTAAACTAATTCAACCCAAGCGCTCTTTGGTGACGTGCATGATTACGTTACTGTTGATCATCTGTCCATTATTGTATAAAGTCCGCCCTGACAATTTCATAAGTCCGAACAGCTCTGGTTTGAGCATAGTTGCTCCACAACGGATAAAGTCCAGACCAAACTGCCCGACCTCAAATGTTGTGGGCGGGGCTAAGATCGGCTGGCATCCAGGCTACTGTAAAGTTGCTTGTTGAGCATAAACATCTGCAAAGTTACGACGCTCAAAGATCAAAGCAAAGGGAGATATTTACTTTTACAGAAATCGCTTTTTAAGGACTACAACAAACGGCTGGTAGGGACTACAACAAGCTTCTTCATGGGTTAGTGACATCACAAACCCTAACATTTACATAAACTCGCCCTCGGGAACACGCAACAGAGGCCATGTTGAGAAGAGGAAGGCCATGTTAAGCTTCATCCATCTTTCACATTTATTGATACAGTACGAACACAAATGCAATAGCATGTCATAAAAGCAAGATGACACCATGAGATATAACCGTAATTAAACTAAACTATACCTGTTCTCTCTTCATGCAGCAGATATTCTCTGGCTCTGTGCATCTTACAACAGATCCCACACCAGCGGTTTATAGATTATCATGAAAGAACATCCTAATTAATGACTGAAGATAGTTAACTCTTAAATTCATCAACTAACCGTTCAGATACGTCATGTCTCATTCCACATGTTGTCACTTCTTCTGGAGTCTCTCCATCATTGTCCGGCTCCGGTTTGATCATAAAAGGCTGAACAGTTTCTGACATTTTCAGTGTGTCTGTGTGAGGTAATCAGAGCTGCTAACATGAGCTCTTGAAGCTCCGCCCTCTTCCTGAAAGGAGGCCGGGAGCAGCCGCTCATTTGCATTTAAAGGGACACAAAAACGGCGTGTTGTTGCTCACCCTTAAAAATTGACAATTTTAACATGGTATAAAAATGATCTGTGGTGTATTTTGAGCTAAAACTTCACATACACACTCTGGGGTGAAGTTATTTTACATCTTGTAAAAAGTGGCATAATAGGACCCCTTTAAATTGTTGGTAAGTACATTCTCAGAAAAAAAGGTACAAAAGCGATCACTGGGACAGCTACACCATTACAAAGCTACACCTTTGTACCTAAAGAGTACATTTTACTATCTAAATGGTACATATTAAAAGCTTTTTAAAGGGGACGTCCCAGTGACATCTTTTGTACAATTTTTTCTAAAAGTGTCCCTTGCAAGATTGCAAGATCTTATAGCTACTTACTAATGTCATAACAAACAAGTGTGTCATATGAGTGTTAGAGTCTCTTGTTAATTTGAAATGGTTATTTAATTATTATTGAAGTTACAGCAAATGACAAACATCTCAAATCTCTAGGCAGTAGACGGCAAGTGAGCTTGTTAGGATTTGAGATAAATTTGTTCTTCTGGAACTATACACTTCTTTTGGGAAACTAGATTCCATCACTGTTGGTATCTTACCCTCCCAATGGTGTAATATATCCTTGCCAAGAATATGAGGGAAACTATTTTCATATAAAAGAAAGTATTATGAAACACATGCCACTAATATGACCATCTAAAATGGCTCATATTTACTCTATCATTCAAACGTTTTTGAAAGAAGTCACTTCTGCTCACAAAGGCTGCATTTATTTGATTAAAAATACAGTAAAAACTGTATTATGAAATACTATTACAATTTAAAATGTTCTTTACGATTGTAATATATATTAAAATGAAATTTATTCCTGTGATCAAAGCTGAATTTTCAGCATCATTACTCCAGTCTTCAGTGTCACATGATCCTTCAGAAATCATTCTAATATGATGATTTACTGCTCAAGAAACATTAAAGATCATAATCAATGTTGAAAACAGTTGTGCTGCTTTATATTTTTGTGAAAACCATGATGCATAATTTTCAGGATGTTTTAATAAATAGATAATTTAATAACATTATACTTTACTGTCATTTTTGAAAAATGTAATCCCTCCTTGCTGAATAAAAGTATTCATGTCAAAGTAATGATGTTCAGTACAAATAATTTTATTAACATGACAAATATAATAGAACGGTCACACTTTAGTCTAGGGTCCAATTCTCACAATAGCTAACTATAAACTATGACTTTGCCTCAATAAACTCCTAATTACTGCTTATTAATAGTTAATAAGGTAGTTGTTAAGTTTAGGTATTGGGTGATTATGGGATGTAGAATATGAACATGCAGAAAAAGGCATTAATATGTGCTTTATAAGTATAATAAACAGCCAATATCCTAGTATATGCATGCTAATAAGCAACTTTAATAGTGAGAATTGGACCCTAAACTAAGTGTTACCATATATATAATATATTGTGGTTCTTCTTTATAGTCTTGAATAAAAATTCACTGACAATGTCAAATGCATACTGGCAGACAACAAAGACATGAAGTGCAATTCTCCTGTCATCTTTAATTTTATTTAACTTGTATTCTAATGAGGTTGGCATTGTAAAAATAGTCATGCTATTAGCTGATTAAATTTTTACAGTAATAAACTGTTTTATTAACAAATGTGGTATGAGAGCATTTTTCTTCAGTAACATTGCCTTTTTTCATCAGACACCAGGCTGACATTTTATTATTATTATTATTATTCACTTTATTCAAGGTTCAATTGGTCCATCACCGTGCAAACAACACACGATCACTTGTTCACCTTCAAAATGTATTTACTTTCTCGACAGTGAGAACTTTTCCCTATTGGAAGATGTGAAAGACAGACAGTGCAGATTGGGGCAGGGCGAGGTTTAAATAGAAGTGGTAATTTTCTGTGCTTTTGTTTTACTGTGCAGTAATATGTGCCTCTGTGGCGAGTGTCTGGCAGAGATCAGACCGGTGGTTGGGATGGACATTTATACAAGGCCTGCACAGTTAGATAGAGTTTAAGGCTACTGTACAATATGACTAAAATATCACACGTCACCTTCCTTGAGCTTTTCCACCATTAATGAAGCTGCATTTCCTCTTCAATGCCTCCTCACAAACTACCAGACACCAAGCCACTCAAATGCTGATCACATAAAGCCAAAACACACTTTTAGATCAAATTTAAATAAGGATACAAACAAGGAAACAGCTACCAGCAACAATATACACACAACTACACCAGCCAAACAGGCAGTGAAATTCAAAACACTGAAACAAACAAACAATGATTTGTCTCAGATTGAACTAGACTCATATGTATAACAAGCTCTGCGGTTCTTTGGAGCAGAACTTGAGACAAGAAGCAGTGGGTCGATCTGAATTCAGATGTGTTCACATTAGTGCTGTAGTACTCAAGACCGGTCTTAAGACCATTTTTTGAAGGTCTTGGTCTTGTCTCGGTCTCAACCTCATTTGAACTCGGACTTAGAGGACTCTGGATTGTGTTTCAAGACTAGTCAAGACCTTGTCTGGCTATTACCAGACCAAGCTCAATCTTTTAAGATTGAACATTGGTCTGGGGATTCTGCTCTGTATTTTCTAGTGCACAAGAGGCGTGATAAACGAACATAGTTCAAATGACTCTGTACACAATTGGATAGTCCTTCAACCAATCAGACCACAAGAGGCGTGATCAACGGGCATAGTTCAAATGACTATGCAATTGGATAGTCCTTCAACCAATCAGACCATAAGAGGCGTGATCAACGGGCATAGTTCAAATGACTCTGTACGCAAATGGATAGTCCTTCAACCAATCAGACCACAAGAGGCATGATCAACGGGCATAGTTCAAATGACTATGCAATTGGATAGTCCTTCAACCAATCAGACCACGAGAGGCGTGATCAATAGGTATAGTTCAAATGACTCTATACACAAATGGATAGTCCTTCAACCAATCAGACCACAAGAGGCATGATCAACGGGCATAGTTCAAATGACTATGCAATTGGATAGTCCTTCAACCAATCAGACCACAAGAGGCGTGATCAACGGGCATAGTTCAAATGACTCTGTACACAAATGGATAGTCCTTCAACCAATCAGACCACAAGAGGCGTGATCAATAGGTATAGTTCAAATGACTATGCAATTGGATAGTCCTTCAACCAATCAGACCACAAGAGGCATGATCAACGGGCATAGTTCAAATGACTCTGTATGCAATTGGATAGTCCTTCAACCAATCAGACCACAAGAGGCGTGATCAACGGGCATAGTTCAAATGACTCTGTACACAAATGGATAGTCCTTCAACCAATCAGACCACAAGAGGCGTGATCAACGGGCATAGTTCAAATGACTCTGTACGCAATTGGATAGTCCTTCAACCAATCAGACCACAAGAGGCGTGATCAATAGGTATAGTTCAAATGACTGTATGCAATTGGATAGTCCTTCAACCAATCAGACCACGAGAGGCGTGATCAACGGGCATAGTTCAAATGACTCTGTACGCAATTGGATAGTCCTTCAACCAATCAGACCACGAGAGGCGTGATCAATGGGCATAGTTCAAATGACTCTGTACGAAATTGGATAGTCCTTCAACCAATCAGACCAACGAACCATCGCTTCTTTATCCGTCATTGTGTTAAACCTGCCAATAGTGCGGCAGGTGGATAAGCCGGTTTGTGATTGGTCCCCGCAAATTTGTTAGCCTGACAAGCCAGACACACATCAAGATGTTGGATCTGGGAACACACCATTGGCAGGGCTCAATCTGAGGGGCGGGATAAACGGTTGTCTTTCAAATTTCCTCTGCATGCTATAGGATAGCGCTACAACCAACCAGAGCAACGAAGAAGGTGAAGCGGAGCTAGTTGTTAGATTAAACTTTTGCCGTATCCAGTCGCCAAAACTCTGAACACATCTTCCTTTCTTAAGAATGACTTCAGTGCCGTTCTTTGTTCTTTTCTCAAAGAAAAGCTTAACTCCAAGTCTTCCAGAGTCGCGGCCAAAGCCGATTCGAAAGACCGCTGTTAGTCAGCATCTTTGTTTTCGAGTAGCACGCGGAACCGCCGAAACTCTGCCGTCATTATGTTAAGCCCGCCAACCGACTCTATACACAATGTGATTGGCCTGACTTTGGTTTTTCCAGCTCGCAAGCCAACAGAGAGTTGCTAGATGCCCTGGCTGCAAATTACATTTGCTGCCGCAAGGGTGCGTCTAGATTTCTAGGCTACAAATTTGTAACAAGCAGGATAGAAATATGTACAGGTTTCCAGCATGAGCTGCAGGACGAAATCAAATCGCCAGCAGATAGGGCTGGGTTTACCCAGTCTAGTCAAGACCACAACAGCTAGGATATTAATAAATTGCCAGTGCATTGTATGATTTATTTATTAACATCATAAATATAATTGGGTAATTTAATTTGATTGGTTACAGCTCTATAGTGTCTTATTCTAATTATATTTATTGATTAAAAAATTTCTCAGGCGGTAATGTGGATCTTTATGAATGTAAGGATTGCTGGTCTCAATTCGGTCTTGGTCTCAACACACATTGGTCTTGGTCTCGACTTTGTCTCGGATTAGATGGTCTTGACTACAACACTAGTTCACATGTGCATCAAAATGCTGATAACTGTCACCAAATTAGCTTATTGTTTAAAAAAAAAGAAAAAAAATGATATGAAGTGTCTCAGCTGAAGGAAATAATACATTATTTATCGGCTTTAAGTCGATAACGATAACATTATAGATGAACATATATCGGCTGATACCGATACGGTGGCCGATATATTGTGCATCCCTAGTTTCAAACAATACATGTGCATATTTTTTCCAAAATACATGTGCCTCATAATATTTAATCAAAATATCTTCCCCTTCCTCTTGCAGCGACATCTCTTCTCTTCTCTGATGACGAGGGCGGGGCAACCTGTCACTCACATGAGATCGACCAATAGCAAACCACAACCATATAATCAATTCTCTATAGACAAAATCAAGCCCCGCCCTACATTTGTTCTTGTTCCAGAATTTCAGTTTCTGACTTGACATGAAGCTCGGGATCACAGATGCACTGATATCTTGAACAACAGCTTGATTGCAAATGTGATATTGCTTTTAATAAACAACAGTTCAACAAACAATTTCACAATAGTGCCAGTTACTTTTCTACTGTTTTTGCAACACACAGAAGTGGCATTTCCTACCCGAATGAATCTACGTTTTTGAATGAATCGATTCAAATGATTCAATGAATAATGTGTGAATGATTCAATGACTGACCCGTATAAACAAAAAGCACTTGTCACCACCTATGGTCCTTTTTTCTATCGTTCTATCGATGTCTATTAAACATCAATAATATTTCAAACACTTTTTCTGTTACCTCAGTGTGGGTTTCTTTCATGAGCATTAGAATTTCTAGATTTCTAGGCATTGTATTTTTCGTGGCACTAAATAGACACACACAAACAAGCATGTAGCCATGCACAGACCAATGGTCAAGGTCAGGATTTTCGTTTAATAATACATCAAATTTTGTTTTGTTTTTCATGAAACCCTATCATACACCCCGAGAACACTTGGAATATTTGACATGTGTCTCATGGGATCATTCTTTTTTTTTAAAGCTTGATGCTGGTCGCTATTCACTGCCATTATATGGGCGAGCATGAGCAGTGGCCCATAAAAGAAGAACAAACGACATAAGAACAACACCAGGGTGAGCAAATTATGACGATTTTCATTTTAGAAATCCTTTAAATGTACTAACTGAACTATCATTACAAATTTGCAATCCATCCATCCATCCATCCATCCATCTTCTTCCGCTTTATCCGGGGCCGAGTCGCGGGGGCAGCAGTCTAAGCAGAGATGCCCAGACTTCCCTCTCCCTAGACACTTCCTCTAGCTCTTCCGGGGGGACACCGAGGCGTTCCCAGGCCAGCCGGGAGACATAGTCCCTCCAGCGTGTCCTTGGTCTTCCCCGGGGCCTCCTTCCGGTTGGACATGCCCGAAACACCTTCCCGGGAAGGCGTTCAGGAGGCATCCGGAACAAATTTGCAATAACAAATATATTAAAGTCCCCCTGTAGTCAATAATTTTATCACTTAAAAACTCGTCTTGATCAGCAAAATTACATATTAAATTTTTTTTTCCTGTGAAAAAAAATTATTCATGCCTTAAAATAGCTTGAATGTAACTCTACACCCTTGCTTCATTTAGTATATGCGGATTCATGAATATGCAAATGAGCGCCGCCTCCACTCACTCACACCAGCTCAGCGATCCAGTCGCTCAACTTTACTGTAGTAAACGCTGCACAATGGTATCGCTCTTTACAACGTCAGACACATAATGGTAATTCATATGATTATCCTTTGGCTTGACTACGTTATCAAACCGCTAATAATGTGTTGCTAATGTTACACAAACCCTGTTCATGTTCGCCATCTCAGTCTGCCTTCTGAAAATTTGAAAATCTGAAAACCCCTCTTGTTATCTGATTGTTGGTTTATTTGCCCCACCTGTTCTTCCCCATTACCCGCAATGTTTGTCCCCTATTTAATCTCATTGTGTCTTCAGTCATGTGCTGGTTTGTTGTCGTTGGTATGTCTCCTGTTTTCATGCTCCTTGTTCCCGACTCTGGTAGTTTGTCTTTGCTATGTTTGATTTTCCCCCTCGTGGGTTTTGTTTTGTGTTTATTTTGTATTCAATAAATACCCATTTCTTTGCACTTGAGTCCTCGCTCCCTCTTCATTTGTAGCACACCCTGACAGAACGAACCAGCCCAGGACTGAAGACACAATGGTCTCAATCAGCCCCCTAGTTCAGTAGTCAGGACACTGATCAGGACATAAGTCAATGGGCTGACTCCCTGATCAGTGCCATAACTACTGAACTGGGGGCTGATTGAGACGCACCCAATGAGATTAAATAGGGGACAAACAAGGCAGGTAATGGGGTAGAACAGGTGAAGCAAATAAACCAATAATCAGATAACAAGAGGTGTGGGGTCAAGACAAAAGACAGGAGCGTCACATGCAGGGCCTGAAATTAACACCCGACCACGTGCCAAATGCGGGTGAAATTTGCAATTGGCGGGTAACACTGTCAATCTACCTGCCACATTGGCAGGTAGCCAATGAGAATTACGTGATTCATTGGGCAGTTTGAGAGGATGCGACTACATTCATGCGATCGGAAAGAAGATGAGGCCCTTCTCTGACTACGTTTGGATGTGCGAGTATTAAACTGTTGGTGAGATGGGACGAAATAATGCAACGCTGACGTAGACTACAGTACAATGGCAGTTGCACAGATGTGTGTGCGTCGTGTGCGTGTGCATGTTGGGAGTTGGGAAGCGGTGAGAAAATGTCCGGTACGCGGTAACTTTACCAGTAATAATAATATTAATTTAGTTCTGTTTAACCGTACCTGAACGTGACTAAACCATCCATCAACACAGCCGCGTGTGATGTGTTCACATACGAGCTGCGGTAGGGCTATATCTGTGGACTGGATTAGCAGCAGTCAGTATGACTGTGTGACACGAGACACGAGACATCAATGAATAAAAAGATTTTAAAAAATGTATATTGTAAGAGTTATTATTACTTATATTGATTTCCTTAATAACTTGACAGCACTTAAATGTGTATTCGTACAAGTTAAAGAACAATTGGATTTTTGAAGGGGCAAGTGAAAGAATTTTACTAGACAGATTAAAACATCAATAACAAAAAACTAGGGAATCAACAAAATGCAAGAATGACTCTGCATTAATTTAGCGTAAGTGGCGATCAGTAGTGGATAATAATATATAGCCTAATGTATAATAAACTGACGGTAACAATGTTGCGCTGTTGACGCTCGCGCAGCCTCTCGAGGAGAAATCAATGTTACTGAATGATTCAGAGCTTTGAATGAATCGTTTGTATCAAAGATTCAATGACCTATTCATAAACGACTGCCTCATTCTTGAATAAATCAGCTGTTTGAACGAATCGACTCAATGACTCACTCATTAAAACGGTCACCTGCTGCCACCTACTGGTGCGTTACTTTCATATTTAAACATTCTTTCCAACTTTTCTTATTTGTATATTCAAAAATATTTAAAACAATCTCATAAACAATTTTAATGCAGTTGTAATTTTTCAGTGTAAATTATTTAATTTGACTGGTAACAGCCCTACGGTGTCTTATTATTCTAATTTAATTTATAGATCAAATTAAAGAATATAAACTGAAAGCTGAAGCATAGCCTATATTTAATAAGATTATGGAAAAAATGCCCTTCATAAAAGGTAAAAATATCAACGATATGCAGATTTAAATATGTCAAAGCTGATTAAACACTGTTGAGAATATTTCTTCAGAATAAATTATATTTACAACACATACACACAAAAAAATCCGGACAAGCACGTGAACACGCTTAAAAAAAGTGGCTGGTAAAAAGTCACTGTGGCAGGTGCATTTTTTTTAATTCTCCTGCCACAGTGCAGTGGCTGGTGGTCAAAAAAGTTAAATTCAGGCCCTGGTCACATGACACAGAAAATACCAAAAACACCACCTGTGCTAAACAAGACAAGACAGACATAATATACATCATATACATAATTCACCCGATATATTGCTAAAAGTACCCGATTTTTCATATCAACAGAAAAATATAACCTGCTTCTCTTGAGACTCGCCTTCTTCAGAGCCATCAGAGTTAATGATATGCTAAAGCCCGCCCACATGTCGATGTGATTGGTTACAAGGTAGTTTGTGACGTCATAAACACCAGCGATTTTAACCGTGCTTCTGAGACTGTCTGTGGTTCACTGCAGTTTTAAGGAGAAAACACTCAACAATGGTGTTGACTTATGAATTTGCACATGGTTTGTCTTAAAGCATATTAAAAACACCACATAGACGTATCAACAATATTAAAAATTTTATTTTGACCACAGGGGGACTTTAAAGGGGGGGGTGTGAAACACTCAGTTTTAGTCAATCTCATGTCAGTCTTGAGTGCCTATAGAGTAGTACTGCATCCTTCATATCTCCGAAAAGTCTTTAGTTTTATCATATTTATAAAAGAAAGATACGCTGTACCAAGTCTTTCCGGAAAAAAACGAGCGGCTGGGGGCGTATCGTGTAGGCGGAGCTAAAGAATCACGAGCGTGCGCAGCGATTTGCGTTGAGAGCTCAGAGCTGAGAAAGCTGTGACATCCTTAAACGTGGAAAAAACGTTATCCTAAATAAACCATGGAGATCAATCGGATTTAGCCATACATATATGATCCAGAATCAGATCTAGAGGCTGAAATTGAACAGGAGAAGCAGCAACGACTACAGCAGGACGCCTCTATGCTAAAACGTATAACTTATAATGGTACCTGCTTATAGCGGCTTGTCATGCGCGAGTTTTACAACATTTGTGTGTGTTTGGTTTATAAGGACAATTTGATTTATGGACTATCGTATGCGATTTAATGTTAGCAGTAGCAAGCGGAACGGTTTTGCAAGTCAGACTAGTGCGTGTTTACATAGAAAAACAATGGAATAGTAGCGCATTTGAATGAACTAACAACACAAAGACATTTGAAGCAGTTTTACTCACCGCCTGCTTCCAACCTTAATCTCTGGAACCGCTCCATCGTTCAGCATTAGACGAGCTACAAATCCGGAGTTGAACTGGGCCTTGTTTATAAAACGATCGTCGCCGAAATGCAGGGATCCCATTAACGCTGGGTTCTTTGGGAAGCGGTACAGGGTTGTCTTGGGTTTTCCGGACAACCAAAAACACACATCTTTGTTGACATTGTTGATTTCGTGACGTCCTATGACTGCAGTGCAGCCAGCTTCCCTAAAGCGGAGCACAGCGCTATAATAGGCGTGCATTTGCTCTCTCGCTCTAGTCGCGCACGCACCCTACCGGGAGTATTTTTGGCACAGAAATACTCCATCAAACATCCAACATTTTTTTAAAAACTTTTGACACTTTCATTTTAATTCAGGAAATACAACCCATAGGAGCGTTTAATAAAGTTGTGCCCCTATCGACAACAGGACACTTTCATTTTAATTCATGAAATATGACCCATAGGAGCGTTTAATAAAGTTGTGCCCCTATCGACAACAGGACACTTTCATTTTAATTCATGAAATACGACCCATAGGAGCGTTTACTAAAGTTGTGCCCCTATCGACAACAGGACACTTTCAATTTAATTCATGAAATACGACCCATAGGAGCGTTTACTAAAGTTGTGCCCCTATCGACAACAGGACACTTTCATTTTGATTCATGAAATATGACCCATAGGAGCTGTAGTAAAGCTTGTTTGTCCGGGAAGAAGGAGGCGGGAACCGGCGGACAATCAAAATAACTTTTAATTAAACAAACACAAACTAAAAGGGCGGCGACAGCCCCTCGCGGACGACTGTCGCCTACATACAAACAAACACAAAATGAAAATAATAAGCTGCAGCCCCTCACGGTCGACTGCAGCAACACATAACAAAACTAAAATAAAAGATAACACAAAGTCCAGGCCTGGTCCTCTCTCGTCCCTCACTGTCGTTGCTCCTCCTTTATAGTCCCTCACTCCTCCGCGAGAGCCGAGATCGCTGCGGCGCGCAGCTGGCGCTCATCCTCCCTGATGAGCGCCGCCTCGTCCCGCCCTCCCGGTCCCTCGGCCTCGCTGCTCGCCACAGGAGCGTTTACTAAAGTTGTGCCCCTATCGACAACAGGACACTTTCATTTTAATTCATGAAATATGACCCATAGGAGCGTTTAATAAAGTTGTGCCCCTATCGACAACAGGACACTTTAAATTTCACTGTCGTCGCTCCTCCTTTATAGTCCCTCACTCCTCCGCGAGAGCCGAGATCGCTGCGGCGCGCAGCTGGCGCTCATCCTCCCTGATGAGCGCCACCTCGTCCCGCCCTCATGGTCCCTCGGCCTCGCTGCTCGCCACATACCCCCAACGCCCTTCGCAGGCCGGGGGGTACTCCCGAGACTGCGCTCTACTCCCCCTCGCGGTGCCATGCGGTGGTACTGGACGGCCGGTGGACGGCTCGACGCTCCTCCGCCCCCTGGCGGCCGGCGGTGGCTCCTCCTGTCGAGGGCAGGGCGAGAACGCTCCTATATGACCCATAGGAGCGTTTACTAAGGTTGTGCCTCTATCGACAACAGGACACTTTCATTTTAATGCTTTGTTTCCTTTTTTTTGCGTCATATTTCGGGTTTTGCATAGCTCAATTGATAGAGCATTGCAAAATACTAAACACAACATCATGTAATCATGTGATCATGCAATCGTGGGTTCGATCCCAGGGAACGCATGTGCTCATAAAGTGTATATGCACTATAAATCACTGGGTAGGTTTAGGAATGGGGTGGATGTACACTCTAAAAAAAAAAAAGGTTCTATATGGCACCAAAAATGGTTCTTCGTCGTAATCATAGAGGGACCACTTTTGGTGCTATATAGCTCCATATCTTAACATGTTCTGTATATGGTAGCGGTGCTATATAGCACCTTAGTCAAAGAACCGGTGAAGAACCTCTGAAGAACCACTGAAGAACCACTGAAGCACCAAAATTGGTGCTATATAGCACTAAAAAGGTTCTCCTATGATTACGAGCCAAGAACCATTTTTGGTGCCATATAGAACCTGTGTAGTTGTTAATACAATTGGTTTTTGCTAAATGGAAATATGACAAATGGTGATAAAAAGTCCACACATTGCATTGAAATGAACACGCATTTTGATTGGTAGCGACGTAACACGACACAGTCATTATTTTTACGCCAGCTAGAGGGCGCATGACTTTAAAACTTAAATAAAGGTCATAATAAGGTGCTTGAAAAACGACCTATAGAGTAGTTTTTTTTTTGGAGGACAGTCTGTAGTAAAGAATCTTAACGTGATCCCTTTAAAGGTGAAGTGTATAGTTTCTTCGCCCATAAGGCCCTGTCCCAAACGGCACCTTAAAAGTGTCCATGAAGTGTGCCATTTGGGACAAGGTCTAACTGCACCAAACTAAATTAATGATTTTCAAACAAGACATCCCCTGTCTACCATTGGTCAGACAAATAGATAGCCCCGCCCTAATCTCAAATCATTGGTTTCTGTGTCAGCCTGATCAGAATATTCAATCAGAGAAATTGTTATGGTATTTTAACATTGATAAAACGACATCACTGTGGAAATGGAGTAAAAGATTTAGTACCTCACCCTTACAAAATGACGTCCCATACAGTATATTCAGGTGGGAAGTGGTATCTTTGTTTATCTATGCCATGACGTTTGGACAGTGCACATGCAGGGAGGTGGAGGGGATTCCTCAGACGTTCGCTTTTACAAGCACATGTTTCTACTTGCTGCACTTTAAGTGCTGAGAGACACCGTCCACTCCAAACCCTGATTCTTTTCTTCATTCTGTCCATTACTTTTTCTCACTCTTGCCATTCCTAATATCCAGTCGATCACCCTCTAAGGGCCTCAGATAGAGCTAAAAGTACGTAAAACTGCAAGAGAATAGTTTAGCGGTTGCTCAGTTGTTTAGAAAATGTCTGCTGGATTACGAATGCCTTGCGTGTCATGCGGAGTTCTGATCCAAATAACTTTGATTTTAGGCATTTAATTAACACACAATATTCACAATATGAGATTGACATATCACATAGCCTGTAATACATAAAATACTCAAAGTTAAAATCTAAAAACTTGGACTACATAGCCAGACGTCTCCACTGGTGATGCTAGAGCAAGATCTGTGTCTGACTAATGCTTTCCTGATACGCGTCCAGCTTTTGTTTGCAAAATGTTCAACCCCAGTCTGAAGCATTCCAGGACCTCTCTCACATGCCACACACTTACAAAAACGTTTCATCAAGGATGAACTTGGCATAGGCTTTGTCAAAATGAATTTAGTGTTTTGTTGGAATTCAGAGTAAACGCTTTTGATAGAGTAAAGCTTTTACCCTTGTGAAAAAGAAGCACACTTCAGCACACTTTTAGAAAGAGTTACTTATTATGGAAATAATATACTTGAGATACTTAATTGCATGTTATTTACAATAAAACTAACATGTATTAGAGTTTAAATGTATATTAAATGCCACTATTTTTTAAAATAGGCTCATTTTCCGACTCCCCTAGAGTTGAACAGTTTTACCGTTTTCGAATCCATTCAGCCGATCTCAGAGTCTGGCGGTAGCACTTTTAGCATAGCTTAGCATAGATCATTGAATCTGATTAGACCGTTAGCATCTCACTCAAAAATGACCTAAGAGTTTCGATATTTTTCCTATTTAAAACTTGACCCTTCTGTAGTTACATCGTGTACTAAGACCGACGGACATGAAAATGTCTCCATGGTTACAAGGCACGCTCCCTGTGTAAGCAGGTTGTCACGTTGGTTATGTTGACGGAAGTTAGCCTATTTTCAGACGCTGTGTTATATCATTGCGCCGCTGCACTCATGGGACGGCTCAAAGTTCCTTGATTATTACGCAGGAATGAGAGAATAGTTCCTAGCCATAATCGGCCTAGAAAAACCGCAACAGGAAAAATATCGAAACTTTGGTAATTTTTTGAGCGAGATGCTAACGGTCTAATCAGATTCAATGATCTATGCTAAGCTATGCTAAAAGTGCTACCGCCAGACCCGGCGATCGGCTGAATGGATTCAAAAACAGTAAAACTCAACTGTTTAACTCTAGGGGAGTCGGAAAATGAGCCTATTTTCAAAAATTATCAAAAAAACTTTATAGACTAAAATAACTAGGTGGTCAGCGGTACACGAGTGCTAAAAGAGTAACCCTTGACGCATGCGTATTGACGAATGCAAAGCGCAAAGGATAGAGCAAAACAAAATGACTTTTAGCGCAAGTCGACTTGCGTACCACTGACCGCCGGAAGTTTAGTCTATAAAGTTTTAAATAAGGATATTTTTCTTACACAAACGCATCGCTTCACTTCAGAAGGCCTTTATTAACCCCCCGGAGCTGTGTGGAGCAGTTATATGATGGATAGATGCACTTTTATGGACTTCAAAAAAGACAAAACCATTCACTGCCATTATAAAGCTTGGAAGAAACAAGACATTTTTAATATAACTCAGATTTTATTCGTCTGAAAGAATAATGTCATATACACCTCGAATGACTTGAGGGTGAGTAAATCATGGGATAATTTTCATTTTTGGGGTGAAGTATCCCTTTAAGCCTTGTCAAAAATTAACTTTAAACGTAATATTGAAAAACACACTACAATTAAAAGTGTTTTAGTATGTTAACACATCAAAAGCACATCATAAGATGATTAAAACAATGATTTAAAATGTACTTTGAATTAAAACTTTTGGTAACACTTTATTTTACAGTGTCTTTGTTACACGTTACATATATACTATAGTAATAACAGTAAATAACAATTACATGCAACTAACCTTAAACCTACATGTAGTTAATTAATATTGCTCAGTACTTAAATCTATAATTACACAGTAACACTTTATTTTAAGGTGTCATTGTTACAGTGTAATTATTAATTTAAGTACTGAGTAATAATAATTAACCCACTATAGGGTTAGGATTAGGGTTTGGTTGAGGGTTAGTTGCATGTAATTATGCATAATTTACGGTTCAGAGTTAGTACCTAGTTAGTGTCATTACTACAATAAGTACATAGTATGTTCATGTGAAATTGTATTTAATATTACATTATCTACAAGCACACTTTTTCACAAGAGTAAATCTGTAGTGCAAAAGTTGAAACTGAAATAGTTACAACTATAAATGAATGAATCCTGTGAGATAGCAACTTTTTTTACATTGAAAAATAAAGATAAATCAGTATTTCTGTTTTTGCATTGTATTTATTGTTCAAGCGTTCATTGATGTCAATCAGGTGATTTACCCTGATCCACCCTCTCTCTCTTTTCCCCTCCTGCTCTCCACCCCTTCACTCCCTAAGAAGTGATTTGTATCCTGAGGCCAGCAAGACAGGCTAAAGGTTACACAGCCTGAAATCTGGGAGATCGGATTCCAGCAAGGCTTCATTTAATGCTTTAGGATTGGCTGCTTCAGCTTAAAATGGTTTTAACAGTTTGGACAGTCTTAGTACTGTCTGATAGTCGACTGTGCTTGCCATGGTTTTACAGAAATCTAGGGCCAATTTTGAATCTCCTTCCCACTCCGAAGACATGCGGACTGATAAAGAGACATTAATCCTAGACAAACACCTGAGGGCAAACTCTACCTGGTGCAAATATCTCTTTCAACAAGTGTCTTCATGCTGCCACCTTGAGTTCAATGCACACTTACTTACAATACAGCAGAAGCTATGCATTGAATCAAATGAGAAAAGATTAACTCGATTACAGGGTGGAAGCCTTCTTCCGATTGCTTGGCAGTCTTGCATGTTGGAGAGCTGGAATCATTGTGATATGTAGTCATTTTGTAATCATATGGCTTTCACTCCCTCTGTCTTTAGACTGTAAAGTCCAAAGAAGCCCCTTCATTTAATCTCACAGGGCAGTATTTTACTGTCTCGGCGTACGTGGTGGAAATTTGGTGATGGGGATGATGCAGTTACGGACAAAATCATCTCCTGCCATGCCGACATGTTATTCTTTCTGCCTTTGAGAATCTTCTCTATTTTTACAAAACTGGCAGGAAGCTGAGGGTTAATGAAAGGCTGTATGAAATTAATTCAGAATCGGCCCACGACAACCTAGATTAGCGTTGAACTCATTACAAGGTCGCTGTGCACTTTTCTCAAACCACGTCACCAGCACAATTGTGAAGAAAAAAACGTGCGAGGAGACGGAGGAGGAGAAAACAGACCTCATGGATCTTGTTGCATGGCCCTCCTCCAACCCCACCCGATCTTGAACCACCCCGTTAAAGATTGTAAAAACGTTTTCTTGTTTTGTTCAGACATCCAGCAATGCACCACGAATGCACACAAATCTACATTGTGAAGTTATTACATAATATTACAAATTTACCTAAAATATATACCGATCAGGCATAACATTATGACCTAATATTGTGTTGGTCCCCCTTTTGCTGCCAAAAAAAGCCCTGACCCGTCGAGGCATGGACTCCACTAGACCCCTGAAGGTGTGCTGTGGTATCTGGCACCAAGATGTTAGCAGCAGATCCTTTAAGTCCTGTATGTTGCGAGGTGGGCCCTCCATGGATCGGACTTGTTTGTTCAGCACATCCCACAGACGCTCGATTGGATTGAGATCTGGGGAATTTGGAGGCCAAGTCAACACCTGGTGTGCTCCTCAAACCATTCCTGAAGCATTTGTGCTTTGTGGCGGCGCATTATCTGCTGAAAGAGCCACAGCCACCAGGAAATATCGTTACCATGAAAGGCTGTACATGGTCTGCAACAATGCTTAGGTAGGTGGTACGTGTCAAAGAGACATCCACATGGATGGCAGAACCCAAGGTTTCCCAGCAGTATTCCCATTGTGTCATAGTGCATACTGCATAGTCTTCCCATAGTGCACCTGGTGCCATGTGTTCCCCAGGTAAGTGACGCACACGCCCATCCACGTGATGTAAAAGAACACATGATTCATCAGACCAGGCCACCTTCATCCATTGCTCAGTGGTCCAGTTCTGGTGCTCATGTGCCACTGTTGGTGCTTTTGGCGATGGACAGGGGTCAGCATGGGCACCCTGACTGGTCTGCGGCTGTGCCGCCCCATACACAACAAACTGAGATGCTCTGTGTATTCTGACACCTTTCTATCAGAACCAGCATTAACTTCTTGAGCAGTTTGAGCTCCAGTAGCTCGTCTGTTTGATCGGACCCCACGGGCCAGCCACACGGGCATCAATGAGCCTTGGCCGCCCATGACCGCTGGTTCACCACTGTTCCTTCCGTGGCCCACTTTTGATAGATACTGACCACTGCAGACCGGGTTGCTGTCTAAAATATCCCACCCACTAACAGGTGCCGTGATGAAGAGATAATCAGTGTTATTCACTTCACCTGTTAGGCATAATGATATGCTTGATCGGGGTGTGTGTGTGTGTGTGTGTGTGTGTGTGTATATATATATATATATATATATATATATATATATATAGCAATATGGCAGCAACTCAATGCATTTAGACATGGTCAGGATGATCTGCTAAATTTCAAAATGAGCATCAGAATGGGGAAGAAATGGGATTTAAGTGACTTTGAGCATGGCATTGTTGAATCTAGGGCATTATATACAGCAGACATGACTGTACACTATTCGACAGTTTGCGGTCTAAGATTTTTTAATGTTTTAAAGAAGTCTCTTATGCTCAGGCTGCATTTATTTGATCAAAAATACAGTAAAACTTATTATGAAATATTATTACAATTTAAAAGAACTGTTTTCCAGAGAATACATTTTAAAATGTAATGTATTCCTGTGATCAAAGCTGAGTTTTCAGCATCATTACTTCAGTCTTCAGTGTCACATGATCCTTCAGAAATCATTCTAATATGATGATTTGCTGATTAAGAAACATTTATGATTATTATCAGTGTTGAAAACAGTTGTGCTGCTTCATATTTTGTTGTGGAAACTGTAAATACATTAAGGATTCTGTCTTTATTGCCACTTTTGATGCATCCTTGCTGATTAAAAGTATTAATTTCTTTCAAATGTACTGACCCTAAACATTTCTCTCGTATGGTCCATCTTATTCTCATTAGTCGCTGAGGTCTGTAGACACGCCCACTGGGTCTCGTTCTCCTCCTCAAAGTTCAACCCCCTCCTTCATCCCCAGTCAGAGACAGACAAAACCAGAAAGAAACAGAATGGAAAATATGACTGAATTCTACCCAGACTGCAGATAATGTGAAGCTGGAATTCATGACACAACCCACTGCAGGGGAAAAGACACCGAGGAGCTAAAGACATTGGAAATAAACACATTTCAAACGGCTAAAAACACTTGAAACTTCAACAGACTCGAGGAATGTAATTAATAAATGAAGTAAATAAAATAAAGTTGATTCATTATTTATTATTAGTTGATATATTTGGTGATTTTCAGATGTTGTAATGTTTGGGAAAGCTTCAGGACGATACACTACATCAGGCTCAACACATGACAGATGGTGTTTTTTCAGTGTTATTCTTCAGTCTCTTCCAGACACAAGTTCCAGCCGCTCTGGCAGACATTTTCAACATCGGAAACTTCTGCCCAGAGAAACATCTGAAAAAGAGCTTTCCCACTTCTTCTCTAATACATTGTTCCTCACTCTCTGGCCGTGTTGCCTTGTTTTATCATGAACCGTGTTTGTTGTGCTGTTTGCATTACTGTCAGTAGCAAACAGCTGGAGGATACACACTATTATCGCTTTCTCTTTTGTGTGTGTTCTTTGTAACTCAACTTGTAGTGCATAGTGCTTGCAACGCCAAGCTCATGGGTTTAATTTCCTCGGGAATCCACATACTGACGAAAGTTGCTTTGGATAAAAACATCGTCCAAACGGATAAATGAAAGTCATCTCTCACATTGGGCCACGTGTCTAAACATTTGCTGTGATTCAGAGGTTTAAAGACAAACAGTCATTTCATGTCCTTTGAGGAGGTCTGAGAGATTTTCCCTGTCCAAATCCCTCCCTACTCAAAATGGGGATGACCAATTCAAGCTTCAGTACGTCAGCATGAGCTTCTCCAAGACCTCAACCAGATCAGACATCTCCTTGATGTGACAACTTATAAATAATGATGATGATGATTAGGGTTCTTAACATTATGGAACAATATTTATTATAGCATTATGTAACTGTATTGTATTGTATTGTATATATATAGTATTATATAAGTGTATGTATGTATAATAATATATTTAATATATAATATTTTAGTCTTTAATTTATTTATATTATTTATAAATATATATATATACTATATTACATAGTTATATAAAACAATTATAAAAAATATATATATATATATATATATTTTATTTATTATTGTTTTATATAACTATGTAATATAGTATGTATATATATATATATATATATATATATATATATACACAAATATATTATATAATACAAATATTATATATATTATATATCTTTATTTATTATTGCATTATATAACTGTAATATATATATATATATATATATATATATATATATATATATATATATATATATATATATATATATATATATATATATATATATATATATATATATATATATATATATATATATATATATACACCTAAAGGATTATTAGGAACACCATACTAATACTGTGTTTGACCCCCTTTCACCTTCAGAACTGCCTTAATTCTACGTGGCATTGATTCAACAAGGTGCTGAAAGCATTCTTTAGAAATGTTGGCCCATATTGATAGGATAGCATCTTGCAGTTGATGGAGATTTGTGGGATGCACATCCAGGGCACGAAGCTCCCGTTCCACCACATCCCAAAGATGCTCTATTGGGTTGAGATCTGGTGACTGTGGGGGCCATTTTAGTACAGTGAACTCATTGTCATGTTCAAGAAACCAATTTGAAATGATTCGAGCTTTGTGACATGGTGCATTATCCTGCTGGAAGTAGCCATCAGAGGATGGGTACATGGTGGTCATAAAGGGATGGACATGGTCAGAAACAATGCTCAGGTAGGCCGTGGCATTTAAACGATGCCCAATTGGCACTAAGGGGCCTAAAGTGTGCCAAGAAAACATCCCCCACACCATTACACCACCACCACCAGCCTGCACAGTGGTAGTAACAAGGCATGATGGATCCATGTTCTCATTCTGTTTACGCCAAATTCTTACGCTACCATCTGAATGTCTCAACAGAAATCGAGACTCATCAGACCAGGCAACATTTTTCCAGTCTTCAACTGTCCAATTTTGGTGAGCTTGTGCAAATTGTAGCCTCTTTTTCCTATTTGTAGTGGAGATGAGTGGTACCCGGTGGGGTCTTCTGCTGTTGTAGCCCATCCGCCTCAAGGTTGTGCGTGTTGTGGCTTCACAAATGCTTTGCTGCAGACCTCGGTATGATATAATTATATAATTTTAGTTCAAATTATTTCTCCACATAAGGACTATTTTGTTTGATTTAATTTTCTTCAAAGTCCTGTTAATTTCAGTGGCATTTTTCCTTTTTTTTATTATTATTATTTTTTTATGGCAATTGCCAGATTACATTTATGCATTTAGCAGAAATTCACATTGATTAAAGAGTTGATCATGACACTAGCAATGTCAGGATTATGGGTTCGATTCCCAAGGAATGCATGAACTGGTCAAATGCAAACTGTACCTTAAATGCATTAAAGTCGCTTTGGATAAAACAATCTGCTAAATGCATAAGGTGTTAAAGTAAATTGCCAGAAAATTTAAAGTCATCATTACAAATCTGGCAGTGGCATTCCTGAAATCTGCCTGTGGGCAGGCGAGGAGAATCCTTGTTTTTTTCTTCTTTTTGGTATTTATAAGAATTGAGGACTTGAGAGAGCATTGGAGATGTGTGAGCAGAGCAAAGGGAATTAGCTCAGCGCTGTCTGGAAACCTCATCATCCCCTGACGCCACCGCACAAGCACTCATAAATACTGCTGCAGGACGAAGCACAGGCAGCTAGAGAAATGCAGGAGGGAAAAAAGGAGTCAGGGACAGAGAAAGCAAAGCACGAGAAAAGGCAGAGTAGAAGGCATGACAAAGACCACAGCTGAGAGAGGGAATGGTGGGAGAATCTACTAGTTTGTATGTGCACAGAATAAAGAGACTTGCCTGGCACACAGATGTGGGGCAACTGTCTCATGAAGCATCTGGAAAATCCTGAACAGGAAGAGAAGCAGATTGAGTCTGAGTCAGACCTCGCAAACGTACACCACAGACACACTGCAGCCCATCACCCACAAATCTCACTCTACACAGCAAGAAACAGGGACACATCCAGAATGGTGGAATCCAAGCAATCTCTCTAACAGATGTCCAGTAGCTAGATGTATACGGTTCATGTACAGCTTTCAGTGTGTGCTTGATGTTCACTGATAATGTTGACTCATATACTCTAGTTTTAAAGCATTTTTTCTTGTTCCCCTTATAAGATTAGTCAGTGTTTCTTGACATAATTTAGTTTCAACAGAGAATTAAGACTTGTATAATTAAGTGACCTCTAAAATGATTGGCTAATCTCCCCAATTGCAGTCATTCACACTGTTGTTCAGTGTGGACCAGATTTCTGAATGAGCACTGAAATGTGATGGCAATATGATTTCTAAATGACCCGTGTTTGCATCTGATTCTGCATAGATGGCTTGCATTGTGAAAGTTAGCTACTTTTTAAATAGAGTGCAGCAGTGCCAAATATTGTTTTTAACAGCCTTGCTTCTGGAAGTATTTTTCCCCATTCATTTTTCTCATAAAAAAAAAAAAAAATCTTTGTTTAAGACTTTACAAGCAATGAACTAAACCGCTACGAGTAGAATAACATTACAAACATTGATTTGAACCAAAGATTTGTTTGGAAATTGAATAAAACGACAAAGAACGGAAAGAAAAGTTAATGAAAGAAAGAAATGAATGAAGCATTAAGAATGATATTCAAAATTAAAATGACAGAAATAAAACTATTGATTTAAAGATGCTGATTGTAAAGAAACATAATTTTACGTCTATTGCAATATATATTTACACCGATCAGGCATAACATTATGACAGGTGAAGTGAATAACACTGATTATCTCTTCATCACGGCACCTGTTAGTGGGTGGGATATATTAGGCAGCAAGTGAACATTTTGTCCTCAAAGTTGATGTGTTAGAAGCAGGAAAAATGGGCAAGCGTAAGGATTTGAGCGAGTTTGACAAGGGCCAGATTGTGATGGCTAGACGACTGGGTCAGAGCATCTCCAAAACTGCAGCTCTTGTGGGGTGTTCCCGGTCTGCAGTGGTCAGTCTCTGTCAAAACTGCTCCAAGGAAGGAACAGAGGTGAACCGGCGACAGGCTCATGGGCGGTCAAGGCTCATTGATGCACGTGGGGAGCGAAGGCTGGCCCGTGTGGTCCGATCAAACAGACGAGCTACTGGAGCTCAAACTGCTCAAGAAGTTAATGCTGGTTCTGATAGAAAGGTGTCAGAATACACAGAGCATCTCAGTTTGTTGTGTATGGGGCGGCATAGCCGCAGACCAGTCAGGGTGCCCATGCTGACCCCTGTCCATCGCCGAAAGCACCAACAGTGGCACGTGAGCATCAGAACTGGACCACGGAGCAATGGATGAAGGTGGCCTGGTCTGATGAATCACGTGTTCTTCTACATCACGTGGATGGCCGGGTGCGTGTGCGTGGCTTACCTGGGGAACACATGGCACCAGGTGCACTATGGGAAGAAGGCAAGCCGGCGGAGGCAGTGATGCTTTGGGCAATGTTCTGCGGGGAAACCTTGGGTCCTGCCATCCATGTGGATGTTACTTTGACACGTACCACCTACCTAAGCATTGTTGCAGACCATGTACAGCCTTTCATGGAAACGATATTCCCTGGTGGCTGTGGCTCTTTCAGCAGATAATGAGCCGCCACAAAGCACAAATGCTTCAGGAATGGTTTGAGGAGCACAATAACATTATATATCCAGTGAGGAAAATAAGTATTTGAACACCCTGCTATTTTGCAAGTTCTCCCACTTAGAAATCATGGAGGGGTCTGAAATTGTCATCGTAGGTGCATGTCCACTGTGAGAGACATAATCTAAAAAAAAATCCAGAAATCACAATATATGATTTTTTAACTATTTATTTGTATGATAGCTGCAAATAAGTATTTGAACACCTGTCTATCAGCTAGAATTCTGACCCTCAAAGACCTGTTAGTCTGCCTTTAAAATGTCCACCTCCACTCCATTTATTATCCTAAATTAGATGCACCTGTTTGAGGTCGCAAGATCTCACCTCGTGGGGTCTCAATGAAACCTTAGAAAGGTGAGAAATCAGCCCAGAACTACACAGGAGGAGCTGGTCAATGACCTGAAAAGAGCTGGGGCCACCGTTTCCAAGGTTACTGTTGGTAATACACTAAGACGTCATGGTTTGAAATCATGCATGGCACTGAAGATTCCCCTGCTTAAACCTTAAAATGTGGTCAGATGAGACCAAAATATAACTTTTTGGTCATAATTCCACTAAACGTGTTTGGAGGAAGAAGAATGATGAGTACCATCCCAAGAACACCATCCCTACTGTGAAGCATGGGGGTGGTAGCATCATGCTTTGAGGGTGTTTTTCTGCACATGGGACAGGGCGACTGCACTGTATTAAGGAGAGGATGACCGGGGCCATGTATTGCGAGATTTTGGGGAACAACCTCCTTCCCTCAGTAAGAGCATTGAAGATGGGTCGAGGCTGGGTCTTCCAACATGACAATGACCCGAAGCACACAGCCAGGATAACCAAGGAGTGGCTCTGTAAGAAGCATATCAAGGTTCTGGCGTGGCCTAGCCAGTCTCCAGACCTAAACCCAATAGAGAATCTTTGGAGGGAGCTCAAACTCTGTGTTTCTCAGCGACAGGCCAGAAACCTGACTGATCTAGAGAAGATCTGTGTGGAGGAGTGGGCCAAAATCCCTCCTGCAGTGCAAACCTGGAGAAAAACTACAGGAAACGTTTGACCTCTGTAATTGCAAACAAAGGCTACTGTACCAAATATTAATATCGATTTTCTCAGGTGTTCAAATACTTATTTGCAGCTGTATTATACAAATAAATAATTTTAAAAAGTTTTGGAACATCTGCCTTTACTTGCACATGAACTTTAATTACATCCCATTCTTAATCCGTAGGGTTTAATATGGAGTCGGCCCACCCTTTGCAGCTCTAACAGCTTCAACTCTTCTGGGAAGGCTTTCCACAAGGTTTTGGAGTGTGTTTATGGGATTTTTTGACCATTCGTGTTGAAATGGGGCCATCCCCAAACTGTTCCCACAAAGTTGGGAGTGTCAAATTGTCCAAAATGTCTTGGTATGCTGTAGCATTAAAAGTTCCTTTCACTGGAACTAAGAGCCAAGTCCAACCCCTGAAAAACAACCCCACACCATAATCCCCCCTCCAACAAACTTTACACTTGGCACAATGCAGTCAGGCAAGTACCGTTCTCCTGGCAACCACCAAACCCAGACTCGTCCATGGGATTGCCAGACAGAGAAGCGTGATTGGTCACTCCAGAGAACACGTCTCCATTGCTCTAGAGTCAAGTGGCGGCGCGCTTTACCCCACTGCATCCCACGCTTTGCATTGCACTTGGTGATGTAAGGCTCGGATGAGCTGCTCGGCCATGGAAACCCATTCCATGAAGCTCTACACACTGTTCTTGAGCTCATCTGAAGGTCACATGAAGTTTGGAGGTCTGGAGCTCTTGACTCCCCCGCTCTGTCATTTACGTGGCCTAACACTTCGTGGCTGAGTTGCTGTTGTTCCCAATTGCTTCCACTTTATAATACCACTAACAGTTGATCGTGGAATATTTAGTAGTGAGGAAATTTCACGAATGGACTTATTGCACAGGTGGCGACCTATCACGGTACCACGCTTGAGTTCACTGAGCTCCTGAGAGCGACCCATTCTTTCACAAATGTTTGTAGAAGCGTCTGCATGCCTAGTGCTTGATTTGTACACTTGTGGCCATGGAAGTGATTGGAACACCTCAATTCAATGGTTTGGAGGGGTGTCCCAATACTTTTGGCAAAGTAGTGTATATTGTTGAAATATGGACCGACAGCTTCAACAAAAGTGTATACCATCGCTTAACAACCTTGTAGCTCATAGTAGGTCTGTCTTTAATGGTTTATAAGTGATTAAAATATTTTTATTTCTGGAGCCAGACTGTTGCACTCTTTTCAAAACAAAAATCTCTTTAAAATACTATAAAAGTTTATATACAACATGATGTTACAAATAATTTAAAAGACTTTAAGTGTCTGCAATATATTCCTTCACCTAAAACAGGTGGTGCTCCCAACAACTGAGACAGGTGTCTCTAACAGGAACCGAAGACTCTTAAGGGATGATTTGATTTGGCAGTTATTTTGTGTAACTTTGTAAGTAAAACCTTACAAGAGAGAAATTCCCTGAACACAGCCAAGTCCTGTTGCTGTGTTGATGCGCTGTGAAAGGCGAGCCAGCAGCTCTCCATTCCTCAAACACACAACTTGCCAGAGAGCACCACTAAAATAATCGATGCTTCCTCCTCTCTATACCGGTTCCCAGTCGCTGTCTCTGTTCCTGATGGATCTTTTCTGTTCACTTGAGCACATCAGGTAGATCCATCTGTCTCTCTGGCTGCTCCCACTGCAGCTTTACATATCAGCCACTTACATATCAGGTTAACACTGCCATGAAGAACCGGCCAATCATAACAGAGCAACAGCTGCTGTGTCCCGCCCACTTTGATGCTTGTCACACGGCTTGACCCACTATATTATTCTGGAATTAGGAAGAAGACTCACTTAATCCATGAGAGCTGATCCAGGAAACTGTTGAACTTTATGAGAGGAAATTATATCAGATAAAGCAGTATATTATTTCATAATATTTCAGATGCACTTGATAGTTTTTTGTGATACTCCATATATCGTCACAGCTGGTTAAAGAGTAGGGAAGAAAATATCTATTTGTGATACAATGCTCTTTTTTTTTGCATTTGTATTTATGTTTATTTAAAAATGCATAAAAATTCAAACCATATACACTTGAATACACTTCCTTCATGATGAATGTGTTCACGATTCTCGCTTTTTTGGAAAATCACAATTTTTGTATTTCACACATACATGCATACATACAGTCAAAAAGGCAGGTGCAATGGTCCTGGGATGGTAATACAATTTAATAATAAGCAGTGAAGGATTTTGCTTTACAGTCTTTCTCAATCACTTTGGCACATTTTTCCAAATAGTCTGTTTTCTGGAACATCAGAACTCTATAGCATGTCTGCAATATGTAGTAACTCACCCAAAACATTTCATTCATGCTTCAAAACCTAGTTATTGTGTCTGTAAATTGTAGACTGGGTAAACCCAGCCTGATATGCCGGCGATTTGATTTCGCCCTGCAACTCAGGCTGGAAACCTGTACATTCATTTCTACTGCTTCTGTTACACTTTTGAGCCTCTCTCGTGGAACGCTTGGTTTTTATGGGCGTGCCGCACTTAAGACTTGGAAGTAAAAGCCCACTGCTATGATTGGATAACAGTTTTGCATAATAATGAGTTTGGCTCCCCCGTCACAACCCATTCTCACTCCCAAGGCGTCAAATTCCGAAGCATGGTCAAGTGCCTTCCGCGTCACAACGAAGACGCTAAAGTCACCCCTAGGCGTCACTATATCGACGAGCTGGGTGCTCCATTGATTTCAGTTGTTTACCCAATGCGTCAGATCAAGACGCATTTTATTCTTTGCATTTGTAAAAGCATACATGATTTTATTCATATTTAAAGGTTACTTTTATATTTTGGAGCAGCTAACCCCACTCCTACCCTAAACCTACCCACTCCTAAACAATATAAAACACACAACAGGCAAATACAAGTACAGTCACATGTATTTATTGCAAAAACTTACCAACAACAGTATAAAAGTATTACCTCGTGTTGCATTCCAAGGCTTCTGAAGTCACACGATGTCTTAATGTAAAGAACAGAGTTGATCTTAATGTTTTAATCGCTGAGATGATGATCCCGCCGCTCCGTTAACACACTCATTCATATCTCATTCAAATAATACACACGCCTCTTTAGCATGACGCGATCGGTCACAAGACACACGAGAGCCAATGACATTTTACAATCAAAGCTGACGTAATGACGCAATTGGTCACGAGACATACGACAGCCAATGCAATTTCACTATGAAAACTGACGTAACGGGCGGCAATATTTGAAATTGTATGTGTTCGTGATCTTCTGCGGATGGAGACGCTGATCGCTTTTGGGGATTTCCTTCACACAAATCAATCGCTTGGCCTCGGAATATTTGTAGTTTTTTTATAAATTGTGCATGCAGTCGACTCTGCCTGTTATATCTGCGTTTTATACCACACAAATGGGTAGGTTTAGGGATGGAATGGGGTTGGGTTACATGTTAAAACGTGTCTAGATAGCGTACATAAAATGATGCTGGCTGATTAAATTGAGAATCAGTCCAACATGTCATAATGGCAAAATCATAACCCAATATATGATCAGCATGACGATAACTTTCCCATGCCCAACGCGTCTGTGTCTGACGCCAAAGGTTTCTCATTGAAATGAATGGAGCACTCAGCGCGTCGATATAGTGACGCCTAGGGGTGCCTTTAGCGTCTTTATTGTGACGCGGAAAGCACTTGACCATGCTTCGGAATTTGACGCCTTGGGAGTGAGAACGGGTTGGGGTTTAACACAATGACAGATAGAGAAGCGATGGGTCGTTGCCTGTTGATCACGCCTCTTGTGGTCTGATTGGTTGAAGGACTATCCAATTGCTTACAGAGTCATTTAATTTATGCTCGTTGATCACACCTCTTGTGCAGTATAAAACACAGAGCAGACTCCCCAGACCAATGTCCAATCTTAAATTGAGCTTTGTCTGGTGATAGCCAGATAAAGTAAATTGGCCAATGCCATCAAAATAAAACGTGTTTTTGTCACCGTGTGAGGCACACTGGTCAAAATCTTTAGATGTTTTTTCACCATGGAAATATTTGTTATATACAAATTTCATGTTTTTTTTTTCTTTTCTTTTCTGCTTTCTATTCTATACTATAATGTCAGTTTTGGCTAGTTGAATGTGTTTTTGGATCACACTGAGCTTTTTACCCTAAATACAGATTCAGGCAGTAGGTAAAAACTGACTGTAGTACACGAAAATAAAATGAGCATACGTATTTATACAGTACATATATTTTTTTGAAGAAATGTGTTAAATGTAAGATTAAAAGTCACAGTTTGTTCATCACACACTCTATTATGTCTTTCTCTAACACACATTTCAGTCATGACAACTCTGAGAGTGAATCATTTTCAACCAGTATTTATTAGCATGGGGCATGGAAAATACAAAGGCTTGATTTTGGCGGATGAGATCTGCTACGCTGCTTCTGAGCAAATACAATTTGTTCAGCTTAGTCAAAATATCACACTAATGCTGAGTTCAGACTGCATGATTTTCAAACTGGTCGGATCACTGCTCTTTTCACACTGCATGGCTATCTGGGGTAGCATTCAGTCACTGCTGTGTTCACACTGACCGATAGATCGGCGACAGGAGGTTTCACACTGCATGAATCGCTGGCAACTCTCTACGGTGCGCAAACTACGCTTCACAACCAAACACACGTGAGAAGTGAGAACGCGAGATCACGCTTGCATCAGCCCGGAGTTCTCAAGCGAGACTTGAATTGGTATTAAAAATATAGACTGTAGAAACTTGCGATCCAAATTGACTGTGCACTGATTTGCAGCGAAAAGGAGAAGAAGAAAAAAAGATTATGGCGGAGGAAATGGTTGGAGACACAGGGAGCAAGGATTGTGTTCTGCAAAGAGTAAATCATTTTGCAATATGCTGCCCTTGCGGCTGGTTTGTGCTTTGTTTCTGTTTGATATAATTGTAAATATATTTATTAAAATACTGATGTTCTGGTCTATAACTCCTCCCCGAACCTCCCGCTGCCCTGTATCTTGCTCTCTCATTGGCTGTAGGTCATCGCAGATGTATTTTTCAGTCAGAACACATTTCACACAGCAGGAGTTTGAATCGTGACAGGTCCAGATATTTAGCATGCCAAATATCTCACGGGTGTCAGAGTCTCTCTGATCGTGTCTTTGATAGTTCACACTGTGTGATTGTCACTCCCGTGCACAAGCACTGATTTGCCTATGATTTCGGGCATTTGTCTGCGATTTGGCGAAACCTATCGGCGAGTCAAAATCGGGCAGAGTGAACTCTGAAATTGCAAGAATGGTAGAACCCCCAGCAGATCTCTACAGGTGGAGCTGGGGAGGAGGAGGGCAGATAGAAGAAGTTCTCATATCGTGCAGCGTGCTGATCGCAGGCTAGGGTATGATATAAATAAGTCTACGTGGATTAGGAAGTGTATCTGATTGGATGGTGTCATGGCATTGAAAGATCAAATCGCGTTCATTTGAGTTTCATGCCTGAACTTTTATATCTTCCTATTGCTCTTCAATAGCCCTATTCGGACGGTAATTGTTTCTCGTGGGGTCATAAGGTATTTACAGGGGCTAGTCTGTGATTGTATTGCCGTCCGAATCCAGAATGTCAGTGTTTGACATCCACCCGCGTAAAAATCCCCGGACGAATTACCTACTGTTTTTAGACAAACACTATGGACGAGTGGTAATGTAATTGTCATCTGAATCCACATCTTTGAGTTTTCAAAAAGAGATTGCTTCAAAATTCACTGTTTATATCCTTTTTGACCACATTTATGCTTCGCTGTAATTTGGATGCATTTGAAAGATCTAGCCTACACTTTTATTACTGAAATGCTGGAAAGTATTTACAATAATCATTTTTTATTACCGCTCAAAAGGGAAGAAAAACACGAAAACATTTGAAATGGGCCGTTATTACGGCAGTAATTAACGTTATATATGTTAAATTAGCAGCATTAGGTTTGTAAATAAAGAGGCTGTATTAACTTATTTCCACTCATTTCCACATTTTTATTACATCCTATCTTCCTATTTTTTAAACAGGAGATTACAATAATTAATAATTTCCTATTATTAAATTAAATATGAATTTATTCTTATTGTTCCAAGCCGAAATTTTATTTAGAGCAGACAATCATTCGACTGACCACGTGAGCAGCGCATTCCCAGGTTCGTATCATAAAACTCAGTCCTCCACCGTGAATAAATCGGCATACGAACGGACAAGTTATATCACTGAGTTGGCATCCAAATTAATTTTTACGGACGTCCACGTGAGAAACAATTACCATCGGAATAGGGCTTATGACAGGAATTATCAGCGTTCATGCAACACAATTCTACAAAAATATTGTGTGTGTGTGTGTGTGTGTGTGTCTATGTTTGTTACAATTTAACAAACAATCCATGTCATAAATATTTATAGATTATAATGTGTCTGACAGATTTTGATAACTGAATGGATCATTTTGCATGTGATGGCTCACATGATGAAAGAATGTTTATAAGTTTATAAGAATGACAGTTTCACTGAGAATCAACTCATCAGTTTTGATCAACAAGCCATGTGCATGTAGTCATTGTGCAAATTGAAGACGATTGTACTAACTCTTTTGCACACGTGAGCCAAAACTAATGCAATTACCTTAAATCAATAAGAAATTCTAATCTGATGTGAACAAGAAACAAATTGTTCAGAGATATTAACTTATAGTTTTGAGAGAGAGAAAAAAGCGATTGAGAAACACTTTGCCTGCCGAATGAAGTAGGGCTGTAACGATTTGACCAAAAATAAAAACCTCGATTAATTGAACATTTTACCTCGATTACGAATAATGAACGATTATTTTGCTTTTTTTTTTGCTTTCCATTTTTTGCCCTCATAAGTTTGAGTAAGTTCCTGATAAGGTTTTTACTGTGCATTTCTTTGTGATTTTAAAACACTTGAAGGAAACGGTTCACTTTCAGCAGTTATTATTGTCTATGGGGCAGATTTATGCTGGTTGTACATCAGATAAATTAACACAGTAGGCCTACATTAAAGGTCCCGTTCTTCGTGTTTTTTTGAAGCTTTGATTGTGTTTACAGTGTGCAATATAACATGTGTTCATGTTTCGCGTGTAAAAAAAAACAGTATTTTTAACACAATTTGCTTATCTGTATACCGCTGTTTTCCCTCTCCTAAAAACGGCTGATGAGTTCCTTGTTCTATGAAGTCCCTCCTTCAGAAATACGTAACGAGTTCTGATTGTGTCAGCGGTTCCCGTGTTGTGATTCGACAGCAGCTTAGCGCACGTGGAAAGGTCACGCCTTTTAACGGGAGATAAATGCGCTTAATGATCTCTACAGCGTCCCTGGGAAAGCCAAACAAAGGTGATTTGACTCCGGGATGAAAATAACAGCGTCTCGACGACATGGCGACAAACACACTCAAACGCAACAATTCCTTTTCTCCACGCGACACTTCCTCTTCTCCACGTGGGACAGCAACAAGACCACGCCCCCTTTTTTTGCGTATTCTTGTGGGTGGAGGTTAGTCTGTTCTACTGACGTAATTAATGAAGGAAGTACCAGGATGTAGTCCAAGCCAGCCGTTCGCTGTAGGCTTTGAAAGGGAACTTCTGTTAAATAAAATATCTCGCTTGGCATTGAACTTTGAGCTTTATAATTTTACAGGTATTATTTATGCTCTAACAGCAACATTACACACTAACTAAAGTTTGAACAATGGGATCACGAAGAACGGGACCTTTAAGTTTATTTAAATGTATTAATGAGAGAGTGATTGTGTGTGTGAATTACTCATACCGTCTCTATTCATTATGGAGCTGTGGTTTGTACTTACTTCAAAGGTATTAAAATATATGCCTATAACGGTTGAGTTTCTAAGCTACTTTAGTCATTTTACTTTAGTCACAGGACAGCGCTGACACTGCGTTTCTGCGTTGCTCTCTGCACGCGATCTTCGCGTGATGTGCAAGCTTCTGTCTGAGTGTTCGTTTGTCACAATATATCAGGCATTAGTTCAACATAATACACATCTGATGGTCTAAAATCGCTTTAATGTTCAAACTGGCAGGCCCTAAAACACATACAAATGACAAAGCTTTGTGAGGACGCAGGTGAAAGAGGTCTGCCAGAAAAAAGCTGAGCACTGAACGGATACGTTTTCCGTATTGTTGTTTTTGAATGGGGCATAATCGCTTTAAATGTTCAAACTGGCAAGCCTTTAAACGCATTTACTTGACAAACTTTATGAGGACGAAAGTGAAAGCGATCTGGCTTAGTTTATTATTTCAGATGCCTTTTTAAAAGACTACAATTGAAAAATATTATATATTTTATTGATTTAAAGTAGATGATTATGTATACAGAAACAACATTTTATGTTCCACCGGTGGTGATGGTCTAGTGGGTTAAACCACTGAAGTTACTGGTTCGATCAAAGCAGTCGCCACCACCATTGTGTCCTTGAGGCAGGCACTTTACTCCATGTTGCTCCAGGGGGATTGTCTCTGTAATAAGTGCACCGTATGTCGCTTTGGATAAGAGCGTCACAACAGACTGGGCATAAATGTAAATGTAAATGTTCATTGCAATATATGCATTAGTTGCATTTAAATATTTGTGCGAAGGAGATTTTCTAGTACTAGTAAAAACCATTTAGTACAATGAAAAGTTGATCTGTTCCAAACAATAATCTTGATAAATCATGTCCCACTAGAGTCAATGAACACACGCTGTCCGTCCCTGTCCTGAGGAGATTAGAGCTCATGTTGCACAGAAAGAAGGTAATAAGAGAAGGAGACTGGTTGGCCAATAATGCTGTCAAGAGAAAACTACTGATACAAGATGCATTAAAGGCACGATTGGTAGCTCTGTTATTTCACATGTAAACACATTTTATTTCTCTATAGTTAGTATGTGAGCATTCAGCACAGACACTTTTTATCTAAATATTTCTGTTAATCTTTACTCTAACCCTGTCAAAGTCAACAACAACAATCTATTTGACAAGATCTAAAATAGTTTTAGAGTCATTACATCCAGATCTGCAGAAGCAGGACTCAGACATATTCCTCCCTGAGCACTGGAGAATAGAGCAGAAACAGTGACTTCAATGGAAAAGAATGTACAGCGCTCTCTTCACCCTCCCCAAACTCAGGCAATATGTTCTCTTTCTCTCTCTCTCTCTCTCACTCACTTTCGCAAACCCACAGTTTTGCGGTGAATAGGAAGGACTGTAATGTGCAGTGGTGACCACAGTCTTCCCTTAACTTTTCCTCTCTCTCACTCACTGTTTTTAGTGTTGCCACGTCCGATGCACTGTGAGTGACGGGTTGCGTTCACTGACCCGGAGAAAAGACTGTGCACTTTCACAATCTTCAAATGGAAAAAAAAGTCTATCTCCAGTTAGGTGTCTTTAGGAAAGGAGGATACACTAATGTTTTCATAGCTCTCCATCACAGTGAAAATTATAAAATGTTTCCCACTTTTTTAGACACATTCACCATATTTAGTCTATTTCTGCTTTGAGAGAGAGAGAGAGAGAGAGACTTGGTGTACACCATATGTTCTGATGTGGGACTAGAAAGATAATTTATTTTCATTACCATGGAAACCATAATAATCATTTTCAGATGTCCTCAGAGTGCAGCAGTGTTATTTTAGTCACATTTAAATACTGCTATAGTTTTCATTAAAGTGCCCCATTATGCTTTTTTTTATATTACCTTTCATGTAGTGTGTAATATTGACGTTTGTGAATGTAAAAGGATTTAAAGATAAAGTGCACGACTTCCTGTTATCAACCTACGAAACAATTTAACACATTTGCATAATGCCAGCCTATGGTCTAGTCTACTTTGACCTGCCCTCAAACACTGTCGTTGTAGCTGAGACTGGAAGAGACTGGTTTGTGTTTTCGACATGTTGAGAAGACGCTGTTTTCTCCATTACAAAAGCAAATCCACTTTGATGCACTCCTTAAGGATAAGGGCTCAGACTCGAATTGATATGGAAAAACCAAAGGCATCATTATGTTTGCATCACTGTGCTGAAAATTGAGCTGAAATTCAGATGTGGTATAATGGCCGTTTGGTTTCTGACACGCGTTGTAAGTGGCCGACCAATCACAACAGACTGGGCCGTCTAAACAATCAGAGCAGAGTAAACCAATCACAACAGACTGGGCCGTCTAAACAATCAGAGCAGAGTAAACCAATCACAACCGACTGGGCCGTCTAAACAATCAGAGCAGAGTAAACCAATCACTACAGGCCGGGCCATCTGACCAATCAGAGCAGAATAGGCAGTTTTCAGACTCTTTGAGAAATTAGATGATGTGCAATAAATATTTAAGTCCCCCTGCAGTCAAAAACTGTATCCCTTAAATGGACCCACATTATATTAGGTGGCCTTAACTACTATGTACTAACATTTTAATTAAAGGGGTGGTAAAACACATTCTTTCGAAGGCTTGATTGTGTTTGTGGGGTGCACTGTAACATGTGTTCATGCTTCGTTTTTAAAAAATTCCATTATTTTTCATATATTTTACCTTTATTCTACACTGCTCTGTCCCTCCTTGTAAAAACGGTCTGATGGTTTCCGGGTTGTATGAAGCCGGTCCCTCAAAAATACGCAATGGGCTCAGATTGGTTAGCTGGCCCAGTGTGTTGTGATTCGCTAACCGCCTAGTGCACGTTTGTCAGAAACGTCACGCCCCTTACCTTTACCGGTAGCCTGTGCTTTGAGTAGTATTAGAAACGATGGCGTCAATAAAACCATACCAATTTGAGCCCGAATCAGACCCAGACAATTTTAGTAAAGATGATCGAGCAGAACCTGTTCAGTCCTCAAGAGTAAAGACTGCGGATCTATAGTGATCGCTACTGAATGGCACCGTTACTTTTGTATTTTTAGAACGATTTACCAAATATCTGTCGCAAGAACTATTAACACAAAACGAACACTAAACATTGGCTTTACTATAGTATCCAAATCAAACACAGAAGCATGTTTAGCATGCCTGTAGATAAACAATACATAAAAGCTCTAATCAAAGAATAATTTACACTAATGCAAAGTTCGCTGTTGAGATTTTAAAGTTTGTAACGTTAGGTGTTTGTCGGATAACGTTAAGTATGAATGAGCATTTAACAAACTGGTTTGCAGAGCCAAATGAGCGTTGTCATCTGTTTACTTCTTTGCTACAACGTACAATTAACAATACAAACTATTACAGGAAAACACATTGACGAAAAATAAATCATACTTACAGGTTGTGGCCCGTAAACAGCTTCTGTTTTTAAATCCATCTTTCAGGACAAGCCGTTGTAAGAATCCTGCACTGAACTCCTGAAGGTTGTGGAAGCTTTCCTCCGTGAAATGTGCAGCGGGAGCCGCACGCGCCCGCCTGTCTCGCGCAGCTGAACCGCGGCTCGTGTATTGCAAATACAGACGAATATTGTCCATTATGTCACATTTTCCGGTCTTCTCCTCCGACCCCTGTCTGTCTCGTGCTTTGATTTATGATGGGCAGCATATATCTGCTGCAAATGCGACCGTGTTCCCCGCTGTCTCAAACACGCATGCATATAACGTTGTATGTTAAATGCACTGCAACGCACCCCCATCCCTAGGAAGGCTGAACAAAGTGGACCTGCAATCCGGATGAAAATAACAGCGTTTCGTCGGCATTGGCAACAACACTCCAGCCTAATAACTATACCACAACAACTATTCCCCGTGGCGATACAAAATGGCCTCGCCCCCCCTATTTAATATTCTCGGAGGAGGGGTTTATGTAAATATTGGGGCTGGTGATGTCAGAGACCCTGGAGGAATGTGTAGTAGTCCCTACCGGCCGTTTGTGTAGTCCTTAGAAATTGATTTCTTTAAAAGCAAATATCTCCCTTTGCTTTAAACTTTGAATGTTGTAACTTTGCAGATGTTGTTTATGCTCAAACAGCAACATTACACACTAGCTAAAGTTAGAAAAGTGAAATTAACTCTACACCAGAGGTGCCCAATCCTGTTCCTGGAGATCTACGCTGCGTCACAATGCGCCTACTTAAAGGGATAGTTCACCCAAAAATGAAATTTCTGTCATTAATTCCTCACCCTCATGTCGTTCCAAACCCATAAGACCTGCATTCCTCTAGTAGACCAGGCATACTCTTTTCAACTTTGGGACACACTTATTCTAATCTCGCATACTATATAGGTTGGATGCACATCTGTACGCAGGGCTACCAGCCTGCGGAGTTACAAGTTATGAAAATAATGTTAGAATAGTGAGACTGACATATAGCCTGTCAACATCTCTTGCTGAACCAGGACAACACGTTTTTCTCAGGCACTCTTTAATTAAACTGCATCTGACACAATGTCAATAACTTTCACACACGTCTTTCAAAATAAAAGCCTCGCATCAGAAAAAAAACATTGAATTACGTTTGTTGTTGTTACGTTTGTTGACTGTTGACCCACTTCTTGTGACCCACCAGCTGAGAAACACTGGCATATACTGTAGTTACAGTCAGAAAACTGTAAAGATTTCCTGAGGAAGACATCATCTTTGTCAACAGTTTCAATGGCTTTTTCACTTTTTAGACATAGTCATTGCTCAGATTATGGATAGGCTTCCATAATCTTAAAAAGATGCGCTATAAATTGATATGACCATGAAGGCCCATTTCCTCCTCAGAGTTAGAAAAAATAGTTATTGGGAGAAGTTTAAAATAAGAAAAGTCATATTGTGAGATTTAAAGTTGTCAACATTACAATAATACTGTTGCAATTACAAGGAATACAAAATCGCAATAGCAAAATATAAAGTAGGGATGCATGAAACATTTGGCCAATATATATTATATATATAGGGGTCATGAATTGAGAAATCAACTTTTCATTTAGCCTTTGATATATAAAAGTTAATCGTGATATAAGAATATCCTGTAAGTTTCGGAGCTGAAAACTTCCTTGTTAGTCAAAGAAAAGCTTTTATTGACACTGGTTGTGGAAGAACACAGCCACTGCATAAGCTTCCTTCGGATTCTAATATTAGGAATGTGCGGTTGAACTTTATTTTTAATGTAGTTCCAGCTCAGATGGGTAAACGTTGCACGTTTGTTCGCTTCATTTCACCGTGGAATCGATTGTAAACAAGACACAGGTTGAGACTAGATTTGCAGACATATTGAGATTAAAACACAATGCTGTGTCTTCTATATTGGATCCGACAGGAACGGTGCAACACACTTATGTGAGAAAAATGTTTTTTTTAAAATATGTAATAGTATTGCATTGTTACAGATCGTTGATATGTACTGATTATGTTGCAGAAGTTTTGAACATGCTGATTTGTCTGCAGTGAAGTTTTGCTGATGCACGTACTTGGCTTGTGTGTGTAAGTGATGCACGGTTCGCGGATATATTCACTGATCGGGCGGGCCAAGTAATAAAAAATAACATTAATTTTAAATTGCAGGTGGATGAGAGATAAATCATTGTGTTTGTTTAATAAAGACATTTTGCGAGCCCTGTGGATTCCGGTTGCCGTTTCTCCACATTGGAAGTTTTCAAAATAATTCCCCACATGTACTGACGGGCAACCCGTTCTCACTCCCAAGGCGTCAAATTGCATGGTCAAGTGCTTTCCGTGTCACAATAAAGACGCTAAAGGCACCCCTAGGCGTCACTATATCGACTCTAGGGCTGTAATCAACCAAAGAATATCCTGGTCGACTGAAGTCCTGAAATTTTTGACTAAAAATCGACTTAAATTGACGTTAGGAAAAAAACGTTACATTAATTAGCTGCCCACTGTGTGCAGTACTTGGTAGCCTTGTTGTCTGCCTAAATTAATTATAAATAAACATAAAAAACTAGTAGGTTATTTGCAGTATATTAAATCGTTTTTGACCTGATTATTTTGCACTGAAATGAGTCTGACACACGAGTCTGTCGGCTCTGACAGCGCTGCATCACGTGCACCATCATAGCCTATGATTTCCGAAAATATAGTACTATGTTGTGAACTAGTGATATCATCACAAGAACTTTTGAGGAATATGCAACATCATTTAGACAATTGTTTTTGTCATATGTATTATACTAACTGACAGACACTATCATTTCAGCCGCTCTGTGCAGCTCGAACACAGGATCAGCTCAGCTTCGCGGCTGAGACACGAATAGACTATTAACTTAAAGCTTTTACTCTTAAACACAAAAGGCACGTCCACTTTAATAAAAAAGGAATATTTATTAAAGGTCCCGTTCTTCGTGATCCCATTGTTCAAACTTTAGTTAGTGTGTAATGTTGCTGTTAGAGCATAAATAATACCTGTAAAATTATAAAGCTCAAAGTTCAATGCCAAGCGAGATATTTTATTTAACAGAAGTTCCCTTTCAAAGCCTACAGCGAACGGCCGGCTTGGACTACATCCTGGTACTTCCTTCATAAATGACGTCAGTAGAACAGACTAACCTCCGCCCACAAGAATACGCGAAAAAAGGGGGCGTGGTCTTGTTGCTGTCCCACGTGGAGAAGAGGACGTGTCGCGTGGAGAAAAGGAAGTGCTGCGTTTGAGTGTGTTTGTCGCCATGTCGTCGAGACGCTGTTATTTTCATCCCGGAGTCAAATCACCTTTGTTTGGCTTTCCCAGGGACGCTGTAGAGATCATTGAGCGCATACATCACCCCGTTAAGAGGCGTGACCTTTCCACGTGCGCTAAGCTGCTGTCGAATCACAACACAGGAACCGTGACACGTTCGCTAAGCTGCGGTCAAATCACAACACGGGAACCGCTGGCACAATCAGAACTCGTTACGTATTTCTGAAGGAGGGACTTCATAAAACAAGGAACTCATCAGCCGTTTTTAGGACAGTGAAAACAGCGGTGTACAGATAAGTAAATTGTGTTAAAAATACTGTTTTTTTTTTACACGCGAAACATGAACACATGTTATATTGCACACTGTAAACACAATCAAAGCTTCAAAAAAAACACGAAGAACGGGACCTTTAAACAAGCCAGATCAAGAGCAGAAAAAAACGCTCTCACAATTAAATAAATAATATACAGCAAACTAGCCTTCTTCAATCTGTTTCTCTTCTCCAGTGGGTTGGGCTAATCCAAAAAAAGTGGAAACAAGGGGGTGTTCTGAAGACAGACTGTTACCTGAGAAACAGGGCTGCTCTGAAAACACCCCCATTAGCAATAAGTGCTTTCCACCTGATGAAATGAACGTGGCAAAACCGACAGTACAGATCCACTTTTGCAGCACGACTGAAGCGTGGTGTTGTGACGCTTCCCCTCATGTGTATGTTGATGAGCGTTCCTCAAGTTTACCGCTATGGACGTGCGTTTGAGCCAGCGGGGAATGAAAAACAAAGGACCAGCGAGAGACTTCTCTTCACCAGTGGGTTGGGCTAATCCAAAAGAAGTGGAAACAAGGGGGTGTTCTGAAGACAGACTGTTACCTGTGAAACAGGGGTGCTCTAAAAACACCCCCATTAGCAATTAGTGCCCTACACCTGATGAAATGAACGCGGCGCGGCAAAACTGATGAAATGAACACGTCAAAAAAATCGACCAATCAGAATTTTGGTCGAGCCAGAACGTATCGACTAATAATCGACTAATCGACTGGGAGATTACAGCCCTAATCGACTCGCTGAGTGCTCCATTCATTTCATTGAGAAACCTTTGGCGTCAGACACAGACGTGTTGGGCATGGGAACGTTATTGTCATGATGATCATATATTGGGTTATGATTTTGCCATTATGACATGTTGGAGTGTGATTCTCAATTTAATCAGCCAGCATCATTTTATGTACTCTATCTAGACACGTTTTAACATGTAAACCAACCCCATTCCATCCCTAAACCTACCCATTTGTGTGGTGTATAAAACACAGATATAACAGGCAGAGTCGACTGCATGCACAATTTATTCAAAAAGTACAAATATTCCAAGTGTTCCGAGGCCAAGTGATTGATTTGTGTGAAGGAAATCCCCAAAAGCGATCAGCGTCTCCATCCGCAGAAGATTATGAACACAATAATTTCAAATATTGCTGCCCGTTACGTCAGTTTTCATAGTGAAATTGCATTGGCTGTCGTATGTCTCGTGACCAATTGCGTCATTACGTCAGCATTGATTGTAAAATGTCATTGGTTCTCATGTGTCTTGTGACCGATCGCGTCATGCTAAAGAGTTGTGTGTGTATTATTTGAATGAGATATGAATGAGCGCGTTCATGGAGCGGCGGGATCATCTCAACGTTTAAAACATTAAGATCAACTCTGTTCTTTACATGAAGACATCGTGTGACTTCAGAAGCCTTGGAATGCAACACGAGTTAATACTTTTATACCGTTTTTGATCAGTTTTTGCAATAAATACATGTGACTGTACTTGTATTTGCCTGTTACGTGTTTTATATTGTTTAGATGTTGGTAGGTTTAGGGTAGGAGTTGGGTTAGCTGCTCCAAAATATAAAAGTAACCTTTAAATATGAATAAAATCTGAATAAAATCATGTCTGCTCATACAAATGCAAAGAATAAAATGCGTCTTGATCTGACGCATTGGGTAAACAACTGAAATTAATGTAGCACTCAGCTCGTCGATATAGAGACGCCTAGTGGTACCTTTAGCATCTTCATTGTGACGCGGAAGGCACTTGACCATGCTTCGGATTTTGACGCCTTGGGAGTGAGAATGGGTTGTGACGGGTGAGCCGAAACTCATTATTATGCAAAACTGTTATCAAATCATAGCAGTGGGCTTTTACTTCCAAGTCTTCAGTGCAGTACGCCCATAAAAACCAAGCGTTCCAGGAGAGAGGCTCAAAACCGGGGCAGAAAATAGCCTATTACTTATTCATTATGATGCTTTTGATTGTAAAAACCACGCAAACGTAATAAGTTGACCCCAGACAACAGTATAAAAAATAAAAAAAGCCAGTTCATGACACATTTAAAGCTGATAAATAATGGATTATTTCCTTCAGTTGAAACACTTCAGATGCACACTGTTCATCACCATGATGGTTTTGAATTGCTTGAAATAGGGATGGCGAAAACTAAACATTTTCTTGACCGACCACCGAGCCTCATTAGCCGGTTGAAACCGGTTAACCGATTAGTTAAAAAAATATGCTGCGCTATTTGAAATAACAGCCGCAACTCGCGAGCCGCGCCTGCAATTTCGCAACTCTGTCGCATCTCTCTGCCGCTCTGCCTCCCGCTCTCTCACACACACACACACGCACACACACACTGTCCAGGCGCCGTCGCCTGCCTTCCACTCACGTCAATTTTTTTAAAATCCCCTACAGCGCGAAACATGAGTCCCGCAAACGCGGCGCTGAGGAGCTTGTTTGTAATCGGAGGACAAATGGCTCCTTAGTTTCGAAATGGTTTGGGCACAAGGTGATCGCGTTGAAAATAAAGGCTATTGTCTAGCGTTAGAAGCTCATTTGAAACATTGCCGCGACTCATTTAAGATAATGACAGCTCCGAAGAGACGCCGCTTTAGTTCGAGGTAGTGCTAACAATAATAAAGAAAGATGATGATCAACACCTTATGTGTTACCACTGAAATGTAGATATTTAGATGATGTGCTACTACTGTATTTAAGCACTGTATCTAGGGCTGCAACGACGCGTCGACGTCGTCGATGACGTCGACTACGAAAATACGTCGACGTGCGTGAAATGCGTCGACGCGTCGGCGGCACATTATTTACGTTCTAGAATAGAACAGAAGATCTAGAATAATGGCAGCTTCTGCTCCCGGGCATAGTGAAAATGATCATTTATCATATAAAGCCAGACCGCGACATTCAAAAGTGTGGGAGTACTTTAAACAGAAGCCGAATAAAACTGTGCTTTGTTCGCTCTGTAACGCCGGTTTCACACTGCGCGCGGTGGCAGAGCAGGAGCTGTGCGCGTGGAGAGCGGGAGCTTTCACACTGCAGTCAGTGTTGCCAAGTCCGCTTTTTTCCGCGGAATTGGGCTACTTCTACACTGTTGCCGCGGGCTGTGTCTCATGTCCGCGGGTTGAAGCAAAAAAACACACATATTTAACCCCCCGAACGCGATGTTTACCAGAGAACCTCCCCGAAACGCGATTGGGCTTGTTTTGGGCTAGTTTTGAGTAACGAATGGGTGGGTTTTGTTGTGTAAACCTGGCAACCCTGCTGCCAGTGTTCTCTCGCGCAGCTGAACGCGCCACGCGTGTATTGCAACAGACGGTCACATTTTCCTGGGTTCTTCTCCGACCCCAGTACGTCTCGTGCTTTTATTTATTATGGGCTGCATATATCTCCTGTATATGCGACCTGGTACCGCTCTGTCCCAAACACATATGCATAATAACTTGCTGTATATAGGTAGTTTACATGATTAAAGTAACATTACAGTTAAGATGTGCCTCTAGCTTTAATCATTTAAATGTGTCTTTGAAGTTTGGGCAAAAACTTCTGGCAGCTTTAGTCGTTGTTTATGCACATGTATCTTCAAAATAGACGACTAGTTATACATTAACACTATGCTGAAAGCTCCTGTATGTGAACCTTTTGCAGATAAATACAAGTGCATTTTCGTTTACTACTGACACAAATCAATAAGTAAATCATACTCAACTACTATAGTAAACAACTTTTCCTAATTAGGCCTACTCTGTATACATTTTATGATGAATGATATATTCATTATATATTATGTTTAAAAAGCTTCTTGTGTTCATATATTTCATTATAAAATGGCATACTATGTACACTACCCTTCCTGAAATACAATTAATATTGTCATCATTCATTGATTTCATGTTAAAATAATATACAAATTCACTACGCTCTTTGAAATACAATAATCAGTAAAAAAAGAATAATAAGATTAATCTGGAAAAATAATCGTTAGATTAGTCGACTAATCGGAAAAAATAATCGTTAGATTAGTCGACAGAAAAAATAATCGTTAGTTGCAGCTCTAACTGTATCACACAAGTTGCAACTTACATCTGAAGCTGAACAATGAAGCTTTTGCTGACGCGTTTCATGCATTATTTATGGTGTGAGCACATTCAAGCGGTTCAGAAAATATTCATCTGTAATATCGGTTATAAATAATAAATACAAATTATAAAGACACATTTTGGCTAAGTTGTTTATTTCCGAGTGTTATGCTGCCTTCACGTGCTCTCTGAATTATTGTAAATAGGAGTTTCCTAGGTAAAAATTGCACGTGAACGCGCTCCACCCCTCGAAATATGAACGAGATGAGTTCATACTTCATAATCACGACTTTAGAAGTGGGAATTGTCAAATTTCCGATAGCACGTGAAGGCAGCATTACTTTCACTTACTTTTGTTATTTCCAAGCTGGTAAACTGAAATATTGCGCATGATTTGAGATGTTTTCCACGCAGGTTGTAAGAGAGGCTATGACAGTTCATAACACAGCAAGCGTTCACCATTCTAATGTGTTTTTAACTGTATAATACAAGTTTTAAAGTCTACCTCCACTATTACTCATTCTCTAATGTAGTGTCTGTGTCCTAAAGTCCGCGAATGCATTGTGTTGGTGACGTCACGTTCCCATTCTCTATAAATAGCCTAATTTAGAGATCACTTTTTTTTTTTTTTAACCGACAACCGACAACTTTGATCGGTTAACGTTGATACGGTCAACCATCGGTCAAACGGTCATCGGTTAACATCCCTAGCTTGAAATATGATTTAAATCACTTTAAAAAGGAAAACACAGTTCAGTGCAACATGTGCAGCGCAAGTGTCTCATATAGACTGCATAAAATTATAATGAGAACATTGTAATTGTTTGTTTGGGACATGGCTTTTGTTTTTGTAATCAGGCTCTCAAAAATTATATAAAACTTTTGATTTAGATTTATCGGCCAATATATCGGTAATTGCTTTCAAATGTAAAGAATTATCGGTTATCTGTATCGGCCAAAATTGTAATATCGGTGCATCCCTAATATAAAGTCGCAATTGCAAAATGCAAAAACAATGTTGCATTTGCAAAAAACAAAGTTGCAATGGCAAAATATAAAGCCATAATTGCAAAAAATAATAAAAAAATTACGAGAAATAGTTGCAACTGCAAAACAAGTTGCAATTTCAAAATATAAAGTTGCAATTACCTTTGCAAATAGCCTTTTTATACTCAAAGGCTGAAACGGGTTTCCATAAATGACACTTTGGAAGGGCACATGAATTTGATCTGCATGTTTAAACAGTCATTGTAACTGCCTTACAAATCACATTCTCCCACATAAACACATGGGAACTTACTGTCTTTTTCATGGGAGAGTGAAACAGTGAATCACAAGAGAACGTATGGACACACTATAATACAATGAAGCTGTGAGGGTTTAAATTATAGGCCAGTCATGGTCAGCCGAGGTCCCAGACACATACACACACACACACACACACTGCCACAGGGAAAGTGACAGGGCACAGAAAATATCATTGTGGACTAACTGGGCATTTGGTTAAGGCTCAGTAAACTCTGCCTAAAATGTACGACCAAAATGAGAGGCTGTTAAACCAAACAAGGAAAAAAGTGGCAAAGCAGCTCTTTAAAAATGTTTAGAGGGACGTGTCTGTCCCACACACCCACGGCGGGGAAAGACTCTCAGAGCTTTCGTTTCTGGGAGCCATCCAGTCAATCCAGTGAGAGAGAGGTCAATTTCTTCTCCTTTTGTCTCACAGGTTAAGTCATTTGATCTGAATGTGTATCGCTGCTTAAACATGAGGTGCGTCTGAAATCGCATACTGTCTTAGTAGGTACTACATTTGAATTTACTTTGACACGTTAAAAAAAGTATAGTATGAATATGGGTAGTATGAAAGAAATTCGGACGTATGCACACTTCAGAATCTCGGGGGAAGGATAGAAACACAAACTACTGTTTTTCGAAGACTCCTGTATGTATTCGGACATACTACTCTTTTTGTTTTTCGCATACTTAATCATAGGGAATGGACGTTTTTAATGTAATTTCAACATAACCTTTCAGATTTGTGTATTTTATGCTCTAAACATTTGGAGATTAAAACGAAGGACAAATTCATGGACGAAGTAAAAAAAAAAGAGAAGAAGAAAGACTAGTAGGAGGGGAGGAGTCTTTGGAGAGACGGAGGGAAATCTGGGTTAGCGAGTGAGATCTGGGTGGCATAAATCGCACATGAACCTTTGAACCCTAGAAGAACCTAAAGGAAAACACATTTGAAATGGATTCCTCTCAAACAAGCGGGACAAAAAGAACTGTCTAAATTAGACATTAGAAAGTTTGAGAGTATCTTCATCTTTATATCAGACATCTGCCAGGTTAAATGCTTTTTGCAGGCAAGCTTCTCGCGAGATGTTTTAAAAGCCAGTGATAACTCCAGATGGTTTCAGGCTGCGCGCTTATAACGAGCGTGAACATTGCCAGTGGAAAAACATCCTAGTTTCTTTTGGAATCGCACCAAGACGTGCAGCTTTACCTGAGTGAACCGACAGACCTGCTCAAAAAAGTAGAACAGACTCATTTTTCCTTTTATCTTTTGACATTTTAGTGCCACTCTACCATGTCACTGGTTTAGGATTTACTTTAAAACAAATGCTAGTAAATTGAGTAGCAAATTCCACAAACAATGACAAAGAAACAGCGAGTAACATTGAATCAGATGAGCAATTTTGAAGTAAAAAAAAAAAAAAGTACAGTGTAGATATTGATAAGAATTCAATTAATTCGGTAACACTTTAGTTTAGGGTCCAATTCTCACTATTAAGTTGCTAATTAACATGCATATTACTAGGATAATGGTGGTTTATTAGTAGTAATAAATCACAAAATTCTACATCCCATAATCCTAAACTTAACAACTACCTTACTAACTATCAATAACAAAGACTTATATATATATATAGGAAGACGGTGCACTCCGATTACTTATGAATGGGAGAAAGTGCAACGCCCAATATGGCAAATAAGCTCCTCCTTCTAAATGAAAGAGCCAATCATTGATTAGTAAAGTCATTGCGTCACTGCAGCTGCCATTAGAAGCTTGTTTTAAGATGCACGCTTAGGACTGTGCATGCGCATTAGCTTTGCCCAGACAGTTTTTTGTCATGATTCGAATGATTAGAAACAAAATTTATGTCAGATTTCATTGGTGATTTCTAATATGAAATTTAATCGTAAGCTTGGTGAACAGTTTAAAAATGTGATGTTTCCCTATTCATTGAGATAGGAGCTGCACTTGCATGCCCGAGAGGCGTTTCAAAGATGGCCGCCGAGTGAAATGACTTATCTTAAAGGGACTTTGTTAATAAGCAGTAATAAGGAGTTTATTAAATGGGAAATATGATGAAAATCTGACCTTTTCCGTGTTTAAGTGCTATAATTGGGGTCCATGGTGCATCTACCAACCCAGAAAATGTGAAAAAGGACAACCCAGTAACTTTGTTTTGGTAAGCCTTTTTCTACAAGCATGGGCCGCTCAGATTTCTCTCCCCTTCTGACATAGGAAGGGGATCTATTATAATATTACCGCCCCTTAATCTGCACGTTTCCACCCACGCCGCTGACAGACTCGTCCGTATTAGCATAGTTTCCTCCCTCAGCCAGTTGTACACTGTCCACCATTTTCTCCGCTCTCGAGCATCTAAAGCGACAACAATGTCTTGTAAGCATTGCAGGTGAATTGCCTGAATGAGGGACAATTCAAGGCACGTTTTGCTGAAAAGTTAAAGCTCAAGGATGGATCAGCACCAACTGTTCATGATCCAGCTTACAGTTTCGGGAGCGATACTGGTCACGGCAGTAACGAAAGAGAGAACGCACATTGTATAATGCTTTATTGGAGTTGTTTTACAGATATAAAGTTCACCAGTTTATTAATCACCCCTGAAAAGGCATAAGGTCTGTATATATTTGTTTACTGTTAGTTGTAAGGAGTGTTTCTGTGTTATTCGCTGATGATAATTCAAGGGAGAGAGATGAATAAGACTTTAACGTGCACTTCTTGAACTGTGTATTCAGCTCTTAAGGTGATTTTCTGGAGTGAAAACAGGCGTTTCATCTCGTGTGATGAACAATAAACTTCATAAAACTCACCAGTAGAGTTTTGGCCATCATTCGAACAGGGTCCTCTACAATATTCTTGTACTAATAGTGGATAAAAGCAAGAGGGCAACATAAGTTAAAACCGTAATTAAACTAAACTATACCTGTTCTATCTCCATACAGCATTTATTCTCTGGCTCTGTAGGCATTATTGTCCGACTCCGGTCCGAACTGAACACCATTAGTTTCTGACATGTTCTGTTATTGCATGAGCTCTTGAAGCTCCGCCCTCTTCTTGAAAGAACAGGCAGGGACCACCAGCTCATTTGCATTTAAAGGGACATACACAAAAACTGTGTTTTTGCTTACCCCAAAAAAGTGGCAATTTTAACATGCTATAACAATTATCTGTGGGGTATTTTGAGCTAAAACTTCACATACACACTCTGGGGACATCAGAGACTTATTTTACATCTTATAATAATAATATAATAATAATAATAATAATAATAATATCCCTATATACTGATTGGCTTCATCACTCGGTCTCCTCTCCACCATAAGCTGGTGTGTGGTGGGCGTTCTGGCGCAATATGGCTGCCATCGCATCATCAAGGTGGACGCTGCACATTGGTGGTGGTTGAGGAGATTCCCCCCATATGTAAAGCGGTTTGAGTACCCAGAAAAGCGCTAAATAAATGTAACGAATTATACAAAATATAAAACAGGGGTGTCCAATCCTGATCCTGGAGGGCCGCTGTCCTGCAAAGTTTAGCCCCAACCCCAATTAAACACACCTAAATCAGCTAATCAAGGTCGTATTAGGGATACTAGAAATGTGTTGGAGCTAAACTCTACAGGACAGTTGCCCTCCAGGACAGAGTTTCGACACCCCTGATATATCATTATAATATGTCCCCTTTAAGGCAAATGTCATAGTTACTAGTGAGAATTGGACCCTAAACTAAAGTGTGACCATTAATTATTGTCGTCATGAACTGTGAGCAAAGAACAGGGATCCTTTATTTAATACATTTAAATGGGAAAAAGTATTTTCTGATCAATTCTTGTTTACCAGTGTCACATTCATGTTATGGTAACAAAAGCACTGCTAAATGTAGTTAAATCAAGACAGGTCCAAACACAGGGTTTTCAATAAACTCTGTCTGTAGGTCATAAAGTCTTTCCCAGCAGGTTTACTGTAGTTCCCCGTGAGCCAGTAGTCTATAAAGATCCTGCTGAATGAGTGAGTAATTAGGACCACACATTCCAGTATATATTCATATATTATATATATAATTTTTTACTAGCAAACATTTCACTAATTCCAAATTCTGAATTTCTGATTTGAACTTAATGTTCTGATTGTCCCTGCTGCGCTGTCTATAAAGTATGTGCTGTGATTGACAGCAGTGCTTTATATATTGCGGGCAATCAATGCATATGCAATCCCAGACCGGAACATTTGTGAGGAAACATTTGGAAACACAAAATAAACGCAGGCCTCAGGTGGTAAATGGAGTGTGGCTCTCGACCAGAACACTTGCCAGAACTGCTTACCGCTAGTGAATGATTCCACTTTGAGACGCCTTCTGTTGGCCAGAGGAAGAAACACAGCTCAGCCCGACAGCCTTTAGAAGTGGGGAGAGGAGGAGCCTAAGGGAATGAGAGACATACAACATGACTGAGACAGCAAATGTGTGTGAAGGGGGATTTTCTAATTACTCATTTCATTATTTATTATATTACACTCTTTAAAATAAAGGTTCCAAAATGAACAATTATTAAAAGAAGCATTGGGAACACTTTACTTAAGCCTTAAAGCATTATACCTAATAATGCACTGTATAGACTCTTATGAATACCGTTATAATACTTATCTATTAATTCAAACGCATGACAAACAATACATTTCAGATGTTAAAAAAAAGGAATCTGAAAATATTATAATGCATTTTAACTTTGGTTACAATTAATTGAGAAAAGATGTAATGCATTATAATGTACATTATGAATACCTTATAATGCATTATGCATAAAGACTTGCCTGAAGTGTTACCGAACCCTTTTTTTCTTATTGTGAGCTACATTTTAGAAACTTTTTCCACTATAACGAAGGTTTTATGGAATGGAAAGGTTCCATGGATGTTAACTGTTATTCACAGAACCAAAGATACCAATAAAGAAGCTTTATTATTAAGAGTGTACTGAGCTCAAACACATTGTTCTTACATAAAGATAAAAAAAGTGCATAGTAGTACAATGCCAATTTGTAAAATTATTAATATGCCTTGATTTCCAATATCTAAAATAAAGTTTTATGATATATAAAATATCTAAACATCATTAAAAGAAAAAAAAAAAGGTAATACATTTGAATCATAAATCAATAAATTAAACATAAATATAAACTACCATTCAAAGTGGGGTTTTTGGTAGCATTAAATTGATGACATTTATAACTTTATAAAAGGTTTCTATTTCAAATAAATGCTGTTCTATTGAACTTTCTATTCAAATAATCCTGTAAAATCAACATTCATCATGAATTGTTGATTGTTCATGAATCAACAATCAACGTTTTCAACATTGATAAATATCATAAATGTTTGTTGAGCATCAAATCATCATATTAGAATGATTTCTGAAGGATCATGTGACACTGAAGACTGGAGTAATGATGCTGAAAATCCAGCTTTGATCACAGGAATAAATTACATTGTAAAATGTATTCAAATAGAAAACAGTAGTTCAGAAAATGAGTGTTTTTACTGTATTTTTAATCAAATAACTGCAGCCTTGGTGAGAAATTTGTATGGTAGTGCATGTTTGTTTTCAGATGATACATATTAAATTAAGTTTATTTGACTTATTTTTCTAAACATAAAACAATTTTGCTAGACTTAAGCTTAAAATAAATTGCCAATGAGATAAGAAAACATAATTCCTGATGATATAAAGTCTCAAACTGCATCCAATTGCAAACATCACTGATATACAAGCTATGCACGTATGTATCTTCAGGTTATGTTTATGTCACAGACAGGCGCTCTACATGCTAAAAAAAACTCCTGCATCTGTGCTACTTATGGACATAAACGGGAGACAACAGGTTAAGAGTGTAAAAGCCCTCGAAATTAGCCAGCAGGTTAAAGCGCTGGGCTGACACGCCTCCAGTGATTTACAGCCTCTCTGAACTCGGCACGTACAGATGGGAAGCAGAAATCTGTGTTGTCAAATATCTCGCAGGAAATACCAGGAAAGACACACAGAAGGGTCTGGATGGAAACTGGAAAAGGCGGAGATGAGCGCACAGCAGTGCCAGGGCTGAAGGGACACACTTGTCTGAGACTGAACAAGATAATGTGAGAGAACATGCCAGTGCAGAGGACGCTGGATTGTCTGCTATAAAAAGACAGTGTTTAAACACATGATAAGTTGCAGATAACACTTGGGTGAAGGTCACATGATCAGGGTAACACAATGCACTCAGCTTCTGCACTTCATTTTCTCTATATCGTCCCAGAAAAATAAGACAAAGACATGGTGGAAAAATAAGCTCACATGTTCTAATATAGGATGGGCGGAGCTTTGGCCATATTTAGTGGAGTCATTTCTCAGACCGCAGCATGGCTGTGTTTTTGGTCTTTTTCTTCCCCTTGTCACATCATGGAAAGTCTGGCCAAGTGCTCTGGCCCCTGCTGTTTTTCACTGTTTCACACCACACAAGGGTCTAAAATCAGAACAGTAAAGCTCTATATTAGTTTGTAATTTAATGGTAAAAGACTGTAAAAATCTCCGGGAAAAAGGCATTTTGGGGGTAAAATATGTGTTATTTTGGCTGGACTGCTAAATTTCGCATTCCTGGGTCTGTATATCACATAATTGGGGTCGCTTCAACCCGCGGACTTGGCAACACAGTGCAGTTGAGTTCTGTTGACATTTGACAACTAACATTATGCGTCGTTCCGTTGCTCTGATTGGTTGTAGGTCTATCCAATTGAGGTCTTTCCTGGTTTGGTTTAAACACGCCCCATAATCACAGCCCAACGGAGCAGATCAGACTCATATTCTGACTAGAATTGAGTATGACGACGTCAGGCTACAGATCTTAAGAATGAAATTATTCTTAACTGCCAATTTCTTCTTATTTTCTAACTTAAGAAAAAATATAAGAATATTTTGTATTCCCAAAAACTTTTCTTAAGAATGTTCTTATCTTTTTTCTTATGATTGTTCTTAAGATAAAATTTAAGAAGTATTCATATTCACGAAAATAATGTTCTTTAAAATCATCGTAAATAACTTCTATTTACAAAATGGAAGTTAGGATAACCTCCAACCTATCTTAAATACCAATTCTACTGTTAAAGTGTCACAAATTGTAGTTTTAAGACATTTTCGGGCGAGAAAATACTTATTTAAAGATTAAATCTGTGGTTTATTAATAAAGAGAGCACCTATTTTACAATTTTATCTGGTGTTTTCGGAGTTGTGAGATCCAGGCGATCACCGGGTGTTCAGCGCTGGTTAACCCCGGCGAGAGCAGCCTTTCCTCGGCTAGCCCTTCTGCCGTGGGCTCTGACGTCTCGGAGATATGATTCGTCTTGTGTCGATCTATCGGCCGATCTTTGGTTGCCATAGCGATTTTAGCGAAAATAGCGATTTTACAGACACGGCACATTAAAAACACATTGAGTGATTAACTCCCGTCAAGCCAGTCACAACGAAAACAGTCTGCACACTTACGATATCTACGGTAATCTGCATGAAGCGCAAAACGACGAGCTTTGAGATGTTTTTCATTCAGCGAGTCTTCAGTAATACCTTTTAATAAAATAACACCTTTTATTTTCTTCTTATGTAAAAAATTAAGATGTTCTTAAGAAAATATTTGAGAACTTCTTAAGAATTTTTCAAGAATTGCACTTAGGAACATTCTTACGAACTTCTTAGAATTTATCTTAAGAATTTTCTTCACTTCTTTCTTAAGAAGATTTCCGTGAATCCGGCCCCGGATTTGTGCGTCCTGTGGCATTTTCTGGAATATCTGCACTGGTTTCTTTGGCAATGATTTTGTGATGGTATGCACAGAGTAAAAAAACCCACAGAAGGGGTTTGAAATACAGATGTTGTCTTCAGATTTGTAAAAAAAAAAAAAAATTGGCAAGTATGATTGGACTCTAATCAGACATGCACAAAAATCGGATTAAACAAGGCCATCATGTGTCTCATCTACCACTTGTATCATTACGGTGGTTATCAGTGTGTAATACAGGTACAAAACGTGTAGTATGTAATATTAACATAATATCAGTTAATCAAATGTACTGTCATTCACATTGGACCTCATTCATGAAACACGAGCAGAACAAATTTGTGTGTAAATCGTTCGTAAAGCCGCTCTGACATAAATTTTCGGATTCACGAAAATGTTCATATTTTCAAAATGTTAGTTGGTACAAAAGAAATGTACACCTGCTCCCTAGCACGTGTAAATGGTGCGTAAAACATTTGAACGTTCGGTCTTCTAATTTAGGCAAACTGATGACATTGCATTTAGATGCACATGTACCATAATAATATTTCAAGAGTTGATTTGCCCCGTCTTTTGTTTTGTTTTTTTGAACTGTTCAACGTTGGGTAATAGGCAGCGCTCGTCACTGTCACTTTTTACCAAGCCGTCCAATCACAGTGGAGGAAGGGCGGGACAAAAACTACACCGACTGAACAACAATAATGGAGAAGTTAATACTGCTTTTTACGGCATTTTTTATATTCATTAATATTCTTCAAAATGAGATACTAGTAACACATTACTGCCATGGATATTCTATATCATATTCATAGCAATCAAAGTATCTCAGCTGGAAAAACGCTGCCCTTGCAAAGCGCTTTCAAGCGCCACCAGCTGGCCGTTTTCAGAAGAGCACCAGGTGTTTTTTAGCTGGCTAAAAAAGCTTTGGTGGACACACGATAATTGAATATTTATTGCTATGGTCAGTTAGTCTCTTTAGCGAACCTGAGAAAGAAGTCCAGAAGATTCCACAGCGTTCCTGGACACGTCATTTGCAGTTGTAACTCATGGGCGGGGATTATGCTAAATATGAATGAGCGTGCACGCACGTCCCATTTACAAATGATTGGAATTCATTAATATACACACACGTTTAACTACCGAATCCATGGTATACGAAGCATTTGTGAATCTGGAGGAGAGTTTTCGTAAAGGTCCACTTTACGCGCAAATTACTCAGAATTTGCTCATATATTTATGAACGTTTCATGAATGAGGCCCAATAAGTTTAAAGGGGACCTATTATGCAAAATTCACTTTTACATGGGTTTTGAACATAAATGTGTGTTGGCAGTGTGTGTACACAACCGCCATATAATGGTAAAAATCCACCCACTCATAAGCAGCGTCTCAGAATAAGCCGTTTCTATGCAGTGCGACGTCACATTGCTCAGGCCCCGCCCATGACTGCTGACAGACTCCGCCCTATTAGCATAATATTAGCCCCTCAGTGAGCTGTACACAGTGGGCCATGTTTATCTCCTCACCAAAGCATTTAACAGCAGCATTCATTAAAGCTACTTAAGTTATTCAGTCAAGAGCAGTGAGTGATTTTCTGTTTTTCTTTTGTTGTTTGATTCAGATTAACAGCATATTTAGCAGTAGGTGCTGCATATTACGCTGATGTCACTTTAACACACAGATCTAATATACACATGTGATTTCTTTACCTCCTGTTTATGTTCACAGACATAACCGACTGTGTTTGTGTGAACTCTGTGTGTTTTTGACATAACCTTGTGTGTATTTGACAGTTTAAGCGCAATAAGACGTGAAAGAGAACTTAGTTTAATACTCACGGGACGCGTCTGATATCCAGCTTTCTGTGTGCGTGCTTCGGGTGTGCGCTCAGAAAACTATATATCTGAAGTTTAGACTGATATGGCTTTAAAACGCATGCAGATAATAATTTTGCATGATGATGAACTGCAATGTCACATGAGCGCACACACATAGAGATGATCAAAACCAAAGCGATATTTTAGTTTTTGACAGAGTATCCGAGGCACAAGCTGTACAGGCTCCACCCCTTCTGGATAGGGGGCGGGTAGCAGCAGCTCATTTGCATTTAAAGACACATGCACAAAAACAGAATGTTTTTTTCTTCCACTCAAAAATGTGCATTTACAACATGATTAAATGAATGATCTGTGGGGTGTTTTGAGCTGAAACTTCACAGACACATTCTGGGGACATCAGAGACTTATATTACAAATATTGTAAAAAGGAGCATAATAGGTCCCCTGTAAATTCAGCCCTGGCATCCACCAGTGCCGTTTTTCACCATAAATTTCACGGATTAATTTATAGATGATAATTTCAAGTTAATTCATAAAGACTCTGAAAGTGAGTTGGAAAGCACACAGGAGATTGTTTCCGAATCATGAAACTTAAGGTTTCAGTATCTGCTTCTCATTAGTTTCTCACATTTTCCCATTTCTATGAGGCCAAACTCATCATGCATGCACACATCTGTCTGAAAGAGAAGTTCAGATCTACTGTCATATCTGTCTTTGTTTGATGTGTACAGTCACTTTATCATTTAGGTTCAAAATGCTGGGGAGGGGTGGGTGGGGGGTTTGGAGGAAGAGGAGAAAAGGGTGGACCATGACGTCTCTGTCCTCTGAAGCTTGCAAACACAAAAACTATGCAACATAATTTGTCAAGCCTGCCACATCATCATTGTTGGGAGGGAGAAGCGGCCAGCAACACACCACACAATGGCTCTGTTCCCAAACCTACGAGCTGCCTCGCTGTCACTCCCTACATAGATAGCATCCTAAATGTAAGAGAACTTTTTCACATTTTCTATAGTGGAAGTCCATATGTGACCCTGGACCACAAAACCAGTCATAACGCTGCATTCACACGGGGCGTCGGCGTTAACGCTTGACTGAGGGTATGGCTGAAGCTTGGAGCTGATGCGACCGTCATAGTGACAACAGCCAATCACATTACTTGCCTAGTCTGTGAGACGAAATGGATGCCGATTTGGTTGCCTGTCAATGAATGATAAACAGAGTACACAGACACAATACAAGCACAATACATACCAGATTCACCAACCGTCTCTGCCACCTCCTTCCAGGCCTGATCTCTCCGATTTGTGTCCCGGTATACAAAGATTGGTAGTACAGAACCGGGTGAGTGCCCACTGCAATTATAGGGTATTTGCATAGGACGATCTGATTGGATGACGCCTGCGTTGCCGCTTGAAAAGTTGAGAAATCTTCAACTTCTGCCGCTTGCAACGCAATTCAGTTCGGCAATGCATGACGTCACCCATTCAAAGTAAATGAGAAGCGCTAACGCCGACACCCCGTGTGAATGCAGCGTAAGGGTACATTTTTTTAAATTGAGATTTATACACCAACTGAAAGCTGAATATATAAGCTTTCCATTGATGTATGGTTTGTTAAAGGACAATATTTGGCCGAGATACAAGTATTTGAAAATCTGAGGGTACAAGAGAAAATCTCCTTTGAAGTTATGCATATTACATATTATATATATATATATATATATATATATATATATATGGTAGGAAATTTACTAAATATCTTCATGGAACATGATCTTTACTTTAAAGAACAATGGATCATTTTGACCCACAAATATACCCATGAGACGCATGACTGGTTTTGTCACATGTCAAAGAGTGAAAAATATATTACCCAATATTTTTAAACTCGATTGAAATCAATTGTTAGTCAAGTGTCCCTATAACTAGATTGATTTGATCAACACTTTTTGACATTGTATGAACTATTATTCATTAACCATCTTAAGCGAGCGTAAAAACTTTAAGCGAATTCAGTGATATTTATATTATAAGGGGGTTGAGTATTATCAAACCTTTTACAATCATATATTGTAAATACAATTGTTGTTACAAATGTTGTTGTAATAATGCTTCCAAAAAGTTGATTCTGCACTAATTTGATCTCATATTTAATGTTTTTTTTTCATATTTAATGAGAAAGCTCATTTCGGCCGCCTGTATCCGGGATCTTGTCCTTTCGGTCATGACCCAAAGCTCATGACCATAGGTGAGAGTAGGAACATAGATTGACCGGTAAATCGAAAGCTTCGCCTTTCGGCTTAGCTCTTTCTTCACCACGACAGAACGGTACATCGACCGCATTACTGCAGAAGGTAATTGACCTTGTTAATAGGATGAATTTCTGGAACTGCCGTCTGGAGCAGGCACTGCCACGGACTGTGAGCGCTGCTGCAGAGCAAGTGGGAAAACACGGAGCGGATAGCTGATTTTTAGTGGAACATAATGCTTTTATGGGAATTCTCCAATACTTTGGGGGTGGGGGAGAGAAGGGGGCAAAAGGGGCACCTCAGACGATAAGGGCAGAGGGGCAGTGGCTCGAGCCACTGGGCCACCCCCCTGTGCACGGCCCCGATCATAAGCCCCGTTTCCACCGAAATTACCTGGAACAATTTGTCCCAGGAACTCATTTCGACCTTTGCAAATACACTTAATAAAGTTTGAACCTCGTCGTCTGTCCATCGGTCATATTTTTTAACTTCCATTGTTGATTCGAATAGCAAACGACTCCTACTGCACACACCGCATCAGCAACAAACTTTTAAAAATAGGGATTGAAATAAAATGCTGCATCGAGTCGACCAATCAAAATGCTGCGTGAACTCAACCAATCAGCATGTTCAGCACCCAAGTCCCACCCCGGAAAGTTCATGAACTTTGAAAAAGTACTACCTCACGAGCAGGGCCGTTTGGAGGGGAAAAATCTTTACCCAGAACTTTATTTAGACCCCGGTTCCTGTGGTCGAAGTACCACCCCAAAGTCCCTGGGGAAAGTTCCCGCAGTGGAAATGCGGCTATAGCTATTGATAATAGTCATAAATGTCATTAGAATGATTTCTGAAGGATCATGTGACACCGAAGACTGGAGTAATGAAGCTGAAAATTCAGCTTTGATCACAGTAATAAATTACCTTTTAGAATATATTAACAAGAAAACAGATATTTTAAACTGTAACAATATTTCACTGTTTTTACATAGTGACATCTTTCAAAAACATCAAAAAAATCTTCAGCACAGGATTAGTTTTTCAGTGCAAAGTGAGAATTGCTTGGTGGTCCGAACTGTTTTCAACACACTGTATAAAAGACAGTGGCATAAGGGAGCATTGAAGCATACTAATAAAGGGTTATAAAAGAAGAAACCCTTAAATTAGGATGAAACACAGGCTTGTGAGGAAAGCATAATCATCATGCCCACCTCTTTAAATGTCAACAAAAGCTCAATGGCGCTACACAAATCTCACCGCTTATAAGAGCTCTCAATCTATTTTTAGGCTGACATCATGACTGTTTACATCGTCTTGACCCCAGCGCGATGGGTAGACATTGAGGTAGGCTATTCGACACCGAGCATCTGTCCCTCCCCCTGCTCGAAACGAACATGTCGAGACACTGAGCAGGCAGCATTCCTATATCACAGTATTCATGCATCCTTAGTCATCGCCACACAGAGGAAACCTGATATATACATAAACAGAAGACACTGTAAATGAACGCAAATGATGATCATGAGATTTGTTTTTGTGCAGTTTGTTAGAGTTTTCACTCAGAAATTACTAGTAGTTTCACAATTCATTAACTCTTTCCCCGCCAACATTTTTGGAAAAAAAAGTTGCCAGCATTTTTGATCATTTTCATAAAAGTTTCATGGTCCCCAGAATATTTTGTTGTATGCTCTCTAAAAAATTCTTGGGTTATTTTTTCTACCCAAATTCTGGGTTGAGCCTAATTTTTTCAGTGTTTGAGTAGTTTTTGTGTAACCCAGATCCTGGGTCAGACGTAACAACCCAATGTTTGAGTAGTTTATGTGTAACCCAGATCTTTGGTCAGACGTAACAACCCAATATTTGAGTAGTTTCTGTGTAACTCATATCCTGGGTCAGACGTAATAACCCAGTGTTTGAGTAGGTTATGTGTAACCCAGATCCTGGGTCAGACGTAATAACCCAGTGTTTGAGTAGGTTACCACCACAGTGACATCTTTTGTACCTTTTTTTCTGATAGTGTAGAAAGATTGAAATACTACGCCAATAATCTTGGTTTACTTACAACTTCATGTTTTATGGTGTATGTATGCATATATTTATGTTTGGTTTGGTTGTGATGTAAAAGCCAAAACCCAGAACGTGGCGTCACACTGCCACATCCTCAAAAACTCATTTTGGAAAGGCAAACTAAAAGAAACCAGTCCATCCATCCCTCTCTCACCAACACACACAGTGTGTTTTTTGCCTGTCTCCACCTGCCCGCTACATTAGTCGAGTCAGATCCTGGGTCAGACGTAACAACCCAATGTTTGAGTAGTTTATGTGTAACTCAGATCCTGGGTCAGACGTAACAACCCAATGTTTGAGTAGTTTATGTGTAACTCAGATCCTGGGTCAGACGTAACAACCCAGTGTTTTAGTTTATGTGTAACCCAGATCCTGGGTCAGACCTAACAACCCAGTGTTTGAGTAGTTTATGTGTAACTCAGATCCTGGGTCAGACGTAACAACCCAGTGTTTTAGTTTATGTGTAACCCAGATCCTGGGTCAGACGTAACAACCCAGTGTTTGAGTAGTTTATGTGTAACTCAGATCCTGGGTCAGACGTAACAACCCAGTGTTTGAGTAGTTTATGTGTAACTCAGATCCTGGGTCAGACGTAACAACCCAGTGTTTTAGTTTATGTGTAACCCAGATCCTGGGTCAGACGTAACAACCCAGTGTTTGAGTAGTTTATGTGTAACTCAGATCCTGGGTCAGACGTAACAACCCAGTGTTTGAGTAGTTTATGTGTAACTCAGATCCTGGGTCAGACGTAACAACCCAGTGTTTGAGTAGTTTATGTGTAACCCAGATCCTGGGTCAGACGTAACAACCCAGTGTTTGGGTAGTTTATGTGTAACTCAGATCCTGGGTCAGACGTAAAAACCCAGTGTTTGAGTAGTTTTTGTGTAACCCAGATCCTGGGTCAGACCTAACAACCCAATGTTTGAGTAGTTTATGTGTAACCCAGATCCTGGGTCAGACGTAACAACCCAATGTTTGAGTAGTTTATGTGTAACCCAGATCCTGGGTCAGACGTAACAACCCAATGTTTGAGTAGTTTATGTGTAACCCAGATCCTGGGTCAGACGTAACAACCCAATGTTTGAGTAGTTTATGTGTAACCCAGATCCTGGGTCAGACGTAACAACCCAGTGTTTGAGTAGTTTATGTGTAACTCAGATCCTGGGTCAGACGTAACAACCCAGTGTTTGAGTAGTTTATGTGTAACTCAGATCCTGGGTCAGACGTAACAACCCAGTGTTTGAGTAGTTTATGTGTAACCCAGATCCTGGGTCAGACGTAACAACCCAGTGTTTGGGTAGTTTATGTGTAACTCAGATCCTGGGTCAGACGTAAAAACCCAGTGTTTGAGTAGTTTTTGTGTAACCCAGATCCTGGGTCAGACCTAACAACCCAATGTTTGAGTAGTTTGTGTGTAACCCAGATCCTGGGTCAGACGTAACAACCCAATGTTTGAGTAGTTTATGTGTAACCCAGATCCTGGGTCAGACGTAACAACCCAATGTTTGAGTAGTTTATGTGTAACCCAGATCCTGGGTCAGACGTAACAACCCAATGTTTGAGTAGTTTATGTGTAACCCAGATCCTGGGTCAGACCTAACAACCCAGTGTTTGAGTAGTTTATGTGTAACCCAGATCCTGGGTCAGACGTAACAACCCAATGTTTGAGTAGTTTATGTGTAACCCAGATCCTGGGTCAGACGTAACAACCCAGTGTTTGAGTAGTTTATGTGTAACCCAGATCCTGGGTCAGACGTAACAACCCAATGTTTGAGTAGTTTATGTGTAACCCAGATCCTGGGTCAGACGTAACAACCCAATGTTTGAGTAGTTTATGTGTAACCCAGATCCTGGGTCAGACGTAACAACCCAATGTTTGAGTAGTTTATGTGTAACCCAGATCCTGGGTCAGACGTAACAACCCAGTGTTTGAGTAGTTTATGTGTAACCCAGATCCTGGGTCAGACGTAACAACCCAATGTTTGAGTAGTTTATGTGTAACTCAGATCCTGGGTCAGACGTAACAACCCAGTGTTTGAGTAGTTTATGTGTAACCCAGATCCTGGGTCAGACGTAACAACCCAGTGTTTGAGTAGTTTATGTGTAACTCAGATCCTGGGTCAGACGTAACAACCCAGTGTTTGAGTAGTTTATGTGTAACCCAGATCCTGGGTCAGACGTAACAACCCAGTGTTTGAGTAGTTTATGTGTAACTCAGATCCTGGGTCAGACGTAACAACCCAGTGTTTGAGTAGTTTATGTGTAACCCAGATCCTGGGTCAGACGTAACAACCCAGTGTTTGAGTAGTTTATGTGTAACCCAGATCCTGGGTCAGACCTAACAACCCAATGTTTGAGTAGTTTATGTGTAACCCAGATCCTGGGTCAGACGTAACAACCCAATGTTTGAGTAGTTTTTGTGTTATCCAGATCCTGGGTCAGACGTAACAACCCAATGTTTGAGTAGTTTTTGTGTAACCCAGATCCTGGGTCAGACGTAAAAACCCAGTGTTTGAGTAGTTTATGTGTAACCCAGATCCTGGGTCAGACGTAACAACCCAGTGTTTGAGTAGTTTATGTGTAACCCAGATCCTGGGTCAGACGTAACAACCCAGTGTTTGAGTAGTTTATGTGTAACTCAGATCCTGGGTCAGACGTAACAACCCAGTGTTTGAGTAGTTTATGTGTAACCCAGATCCTGGGTCAGACGTAACAACCCAGTGTTTGAGTAGTTTATGTGTAACCCAGATCCTGGGTCAGACCTAACAACCCAATGTTTGAGTAGTTTATGTGTAACCCAGATCCTGGGTCAGACGTAACAACCCAATGTTTGAGTAGTTTTTGTGTTATCCAGATCCTGGGTCAGACGTAACAACCCAATGTTTGAGTAGTTTTTGTGTAACCCAGATCCTGGGTCAGACGTAAAAACCCAGTGTTTGAGTAGTTTATGTGTAACCCAGATCCTGGGTCAGACGTAACAACCCAGTGTTTGAGTAGTTTATGTGTAACCCAGATCCTGGGTCAGACGTAATAACCCAGTGTTTGAGTAGGTTACCACCACAGTGACATCTTTTGTACCTTTTTTTCTGATAGTGTAGAAAGATTGAAATACTACGCCAATAATCTTGGTTTACTTACAACTTCATGTTTTATGGTGTATGTATGCATATATTTATGTTTGGTTTGGTTGTGATGTAAAAGCCAAAACCCAGAACGTGGCGTCACACTGCCACATCCTCAAAAACTCATTTTGGAAAGGCAAACTAAAAGAAACCAGTCCATCCATCCCTCTCTCACCAACACACACAGTGTGTTTTTTGCCTGTCTCCACCTGCCCGCTACATTAGTCGAGTCAGATCCTGGGTCAGACGTAACAACCCAATGTTTGAGTAGTTTATGTGTAACTCAGATCCTGGGTCAGACGTAACAACCCAATGTTTGAGTAGTTTATGTGTAACTCAGATCCTGGGTCAGACGTAACAACCCAGTGTTTTAGTTTATGTGTAACCCAGATCCTGGGTCAGACCTAACAACCCAGTGTTTGAGTAGTTTATGTGTAACTCAGATCCTGGGTCAGACGTAACAACCCAGTGTTTTAGTTTATGTGTAACCCAGATCCTGGGTCAGACCTAACAACCCAATGTTTGAGTAGTTTATGTGTAACTCAGATCCTGGGTCAGACGTAACAACCCAGTGTTTGAGTAGTTTATGTGTAACCCAGATCCTGGGTCAGACCTAACAACCCAATGTTTGAGTAGTTTATGTGTAACCCAGATCCTGGGTCAGACGTAACAACCCAATGTTTGAGTAGTTTTTGTGTTATCCAGATCCTGGGTCAGACGTAACAACCCAATGTTTGAGTAGTTTTTGTGTAACCCAGATCCTGGGTCAGACGTAAAAACCCAGTGTTTGAGTAGTTTATGTGTAACCCAGATCCTGGGTCAGACGTAACAACCCAGTGTTTGAGTAGTTTATGTGTAACCCAGATCCTGGGTCAGACGTAATAACCCAGTGTTTGAGTAGGTTACCACCACAGTGACATCTTTTGTACCTTTTTTTCTGATAGTGTAGAAAGATTGAAATACTACGCCAATAATCTTGGTTTACTTACAACTTCATGTTTTATGGTGTATGTATGCATATATTTATGTTTGGTTTGGTTGTGATGTAAAAGCCAAAACCCAGAACGTGGCGTCACACTGCCACATCCTCAAAAACTCATTTTGGAAAGGCAAACTAAAAGAAACCAGTCCATCCATCCCTCTCTCACCAACACACACAGTGTGTTTTTTGCCTGTCTCCACCTGCCCGCTACATTAGTCGAGTCCTCAATCTTGTCTGGTTTAAGTGTGCTCCCCTTTGAACCCCTGATCACTTTTCTCAACCCCCATTCACCTCCCGTCATCGAGAAAAAAAAGGCTTGGATCCTGGAGAAGCCTCGCCTTCCTCTCCCTTGTCCTGCCACACCCAGAGCTCCACCACAGCAGACCTCACATCTAATCAAAAAGTTTTTCTTAAAGGGACAGTTCATCCCAAAATAAATATTAATTTGAATTTCATGAATTGTTTGATCTGAAGTCATTTAAAATCAAGATTATCCTAGTGAATAAACAAATGACTTGAGCTTTAGTTTGTTCCTCACACAAAGCTATCGTATGATTTCAGAAGACTTAAAATACAGTGCACATGTAATATGGACAATAGGGCCCTATGATTTCTGATATTTGGAAAACACGGACAAAATTACGGAATCCAGTCATAAAAATGGAATTTAATGTATAACATGGAATGTCACGGAATAAATCATATTGCTATATGATTAAAGGTGCACTATGTAACTTTTCCGTCCGCTAGAGGTCGCCTATTCAAAACAAAGGCGTAGTTTGATGACGCCATGTTTGAGCGCAGAATCTTGGGACATGTGGTCTTCACCTCACAGCCGGTGGGAAAGAGTCGGGATAGGACTCGGGCAGAAATCATGTTGATGGATGAGATTATTATCGTTACTGTAGTGTGAAGCAGAGCAGGACCGAGTGTTGTGGAGCTGAGGAACCGCTGGAGCGATTGTTAATAAGATGAACGCAACACACGCCTCACGAGCAGCGGGACTTTTATTATGACACAGTCGCCGGCGCCATTTCCGCTTTTCCGGTCATGAGTATGAGGTAACGCAGCTCTGTTGATCATATTAGACACATCCGAGTGTGTTGATGATGTTATGACGTTACTCGGTGCGTTCGCTTGGCAGCTGCTATGACACTTGTTCGCACTGCAGTGAGAGTAAAGTGTTTCTGCAAAATAAAACCAGAAACCGAGGGGAACGCAGATATGACGCCATCGACAGGCCACGCCCTCACATGTCCCGGTTCCCTGGTTAAAATTGCAATTACAAATAGTTGGAAACATTTGGGATATTGTAAGTACTCAACTGAACAAAATATATAACACTGGCCTAGTGGTTTTTGGATATTTTACTGCAAAAATGTTACATATAGCAGCTTTAAGCCATACTTTTGGACTAGTGTCTGTGAAAATTAAAGTCTGAAGTCTGCATGTTCTGCGTGTTTACTACATACTAGGGCTGTCACTTTACTTTCGAAAATTGATTGCACAATCGATCGGACCAACCAACACAAGTTTCGAAAACGAAAATAGGGAATTGATTTTAACCAATCATGTACACTATTAATTTTAAACGAATTAAACAAATAAAAAGATAGATGTAACAAAACTCACAAACAAGCAGAAAAATAAAATAAAGAATCCCGAAAGTGCAGTAGGCGTTGCAAAAGCTAAAAAGAAAGTACGAAATACGCCCACCTTGCGCAGCTGGTAATGAAGTACTTGAGTGTCCCTGGGACATCAGTGCGGTCGGAGCGTTTCTTCTCAACAGCTGGACATATAGTGAATAAAAAGCACTCTGCTCTGGACCCCGAAAATTTTGATCGACTAGTTTTCCTGTCCAATAATTTGTAATAGGCCTTGCCTTATTTGCACGTTTCATTATACGCCTGCCTAAGTGTTGGTTACGTTCAATAACAAAAACCCCACATGGCCTGTTCTCAAGTAAGTCCATTTAAAGTTTCATTTTTTGAACAGTTGTCTATAACGGATTGGATCATTACGTAAAATAATTTTGGAGATTTTTGAATAGCCTAAATCATAAATGCAGCCCTGTTGTAGACTGCGACAGATGTTTCTAGTCCACTGTCTGATTTGGAGAATGTAGTGGCCCTGCGTGTTTATCCTACATGAATTTCACGTTCAATGTAGGCTAGTCCTTCAGTGAATTTTTAGTTTTATTTTCAACCTCTTTTCATGGGCTACAATCGCCTACATAGGTGAAATTTGTTTGACATTTCTAATTGTTAACAGCCATGTTTTTCATTGATGTTATGGCAGTCCACTCTGCTTATTGTTTTTCGAGAATGTTGCACTTCTGTTTGTCATTGTGCATGAACAGAGGTTAAATTGGGCCGGAGCGCAGCTCTGCCTCCTCAGGTCCACAACACACCCTGCTGGAGCTCAGCTCCGTCTCCTTCAGCACAAAATATTGTTATTAGACTTTAATTATTGTTTGTCTCCTGGCAAATACAGGCTAAATGGAATTATCAGACGTCAATGCATTAATCGCTGCGTTCTCTGGTTCAGCACCGCACCCACAGCCATCAAGGTAAAACCGTCACAATTCTAACAGTGAGTTACCATGGAAATCCGCGAACGGCTAGAGCAGCGGTCGGGAACCTATGGCTCGCCAGGTCTCTCACACTTTACCAACATATATAACATTTTACTAACATGATCGATAAAAAGATTAGACACTCACATCAACAGAGATCCGTTCTCTGCAGAAAAAAGCCAATTACAATTCCCTTGTACAGCCTACCGAAGTTAATGACAAGTTTATGATAATATTCAAGTTGTGTGTTCAGTGCTGTTCGCGAGTGTCAGGATAAAATAATAAAAGCATGATAAGTCACGAAAGACAACTGAATTACTGACAGGATGCTGTGCGCGCGCTCCGAGCGCAACACGGACAAACGGACAAGCATACTAGCCTTTGTCTTTGGTTGCGCGCCTAAACGGCCAAATAAACACAGAAATATATCGAAATGCCAAGTCGAGTATTCACATAAACATAGTAGATGCAAGCACTGTGGGCGTTCACACACACGAAGAGGATTTATACTCATCAGTTGGTCAACCTCACAGTAAAAGCCCTGCATAATTAATTCCATATTGCAGCTTATTTATTGTTTGCTGCATAATTGTTTGTTTTTAGTTATGGACCTAATAAATATAGCTGCAAGCAGCCATTATCGGGGCCAAGCGCAAAGAAGAAGACAAGACATGCCAAAATGGCTGGCAATGTCAGATCAACTGCAGCAATGAACAATTAAAGACCTATTAAGGTGATTTTAGGCAAAATAGCTGTAAAATGATAAATACAGTCAATAACAAGCGCAAAGAAGAAGACAAGACGTGCCAAAATGGCTGGCAGTGTCAGATCAACCGCAGCAATGAGCAATTAAAGAACTATTAAGGTGATTTTAGGCAAAATAGCTGTAAAATAATAAATACAGTCAATAATAATGATTTAATGATTTATCACTTTCAACCAATAGGTGGCACAGTTACAAAATTGATGTGGTGTGGTCAGAATAAGGGAACAATGACACTTGCAAAGATTGGTGTCAATATAGTGTCAATATGTCATTGCAGAGATCTAGCCTCAAGAGGCCTTTTCATTATAAGTATGGACCACATGGCGGTGCTTTTTTGAAACCTTTTAAGTACCTTAGAGGCATGGTGCTGATGGAACATACCAAGTTTCGTAATGATACAACAATTCATTTGTAAATTACAGCATTTTATATCATAATACTGCATTGTAGTCAATGGGAATTTCATGTTTTGTTCTATTATAGCGCCACCAAGTGGCACAATCCTACCATTTTTTTTATGTGTCCTCGGAGTGAGCCCATACATGTCTGTGTCAATTTTGGTGAAAATATCTTGTTTCGTTTTGGAGTTATAGACATTTATATGTAAAAACACATGAAAAATGACTGACACCTGACTTTGATTAGATTTTACACCCCCTTACTATCAATATTTTGACATTTGGGCATTAGCGTTTAGCTATCGACCTATGTTTTCAAACTTCTGACGCTGGTTTTGTCTCGATCGAACTAGCGGTTTCGAAGATATCAGCTAATGTTTTTAAAGCGCTAAATTACAACGCTGCACAAACCATATGCTGAAACCTAGCAAGTCTGGTATCGTTGGACTCGGTGAGGATTCAGGAGACTAAAAAAGTTAGTCCCATGAAGATAAGTCAACCCCACCCAGAGTTATAAGCGTTTGGGGAAAAAAAAATCTACACTAGGTGGCGCTGTTTTGAAACTTCTCAGGCTCCTTCAGGGCATCGTGCTGATGACCCATACCAAGTTTCGTAACAATCCGTTCATGCGATCATAAAATACAGCATTTTAGCACGTAATTCAAAATGGCCGACAGCCAAAATGGCCGATATGGTAAAAAGCGACTCGGCATGCCGTCCTGAATCTAACAAGACCACTTTTATGATTTTTGGACAAACAGTTCAGAAGTTATAAGCAAAAATATCATTTTTTTGTATCTCTGGACCAGTAGGTGGCGCTGCGTCGAAACGCTGCATGTTGCCTCAGGTCATGCTTGTGATGACATGTACCAAGTTTGGTTTGAATACAATAAAGCGTTGCGGAGATTTTGCCTTAAGTGTGTTTTTGCAACCGCTACATAAAATTAGTTTGTACGTTTATCAAAAACGATTTAACGAATCAACTTGCTTTGCAAGATTTTTTTGTCAGCATGGTCTGAAGATGATCTGGTTCAATTTTCGTGCAAATCGGATGAACCGTCTAGGACGAGTTCGCAAAAGTCGTTTTTTTGGAAAATTCAAAATGACGGGGAAATTATTATGACGGAAAATGACGTCATATGCTGCAATCGAATTGGCTTGAGCTCAGGAATCAGAGGAAAAAAGAATTGTGTTTCTAGCCCTTATGGTTCAAAAGTTAATAGCCTAAACATGAGTCAAACTTTGGACTGATGGTGGCGCTAGAGGAAATGAGTAAGAGACTCCAAATTTGCTATGGTGACATTTCAGACTGTCCTCTATGAGTGTGCCAAATTTCAGAACTTTTTACCATACGGTTCTATGGGCTGCCATAGACTTCTTGGCGGAAGAAACGGAAGAAGAAGAATAATAGGAACGGGAACGGTTTCAATAGGTGCCTTCGCACCTTCGGTGCTTGGCCCCTAATTACTACTGTTGACATTTTATTGAAAAAAATAAGCTTTTTAATAATAATAATTTTATATAATTTTTTACTGTGGCTCTTTTGGAAAAATGCATTTACCAAAAATGAAAAAAAAGTCTCTTTGGTCAAAAAAAGTTCCCAACCCTTTTCAGGGACACAGACGAAAATGAAAAGATTACAGTCAAAGCTCATCTTTAGGGGGGTATTGTCAAATAAACTGCCCACTGACATGGTTTTGAAAGCCATGGGTTTGGCCTTCAAACTTATTAAAAATGCACATATGTAGATCAGAGAAATCTAAATTTTCTCGGGGGAGCATTCCACCGAACCCCCCTAACTACCTCAAATTTGGGACCTGACACCGGCGCGATTTTGAATGGCCATTCACCGTAAATAAGGGCTCCCCCTCCCTACAAAAGCCAATTTAACCACTGTGCACGAAACTTCACACCAATAAATCATCAGAAATATTGCTGACTTGTGCGTCTCAAGCGCCCTCTTTACGTTCGTCCTAATGCCTGTTAGTTGTCTGTGGATTGGCCTATATTTGGCGTTGAAAATGGAAACGTCTTTTTTCAATCAATTCAATGAACACTTATGTCTCAAAAATCGATTTTTGAGATTTGTTCACAAAAGTGACAGCCACACACTGAAGCAGGCGTGTCACGCTCGTGGTGTTTTCAGCGTCTGCGTCTGACTATGTGAGGACATGAACACATGAACACATGAACTTCATCTCCAGACTCACTTCACCAGCTGTTTCACCAATTCATTTGAGAAAACTATTGTCAGATACACACAGAAACTCAAAGGCCTTTACTAGAACCCGCCAGAATAAAAGGAATTAGAACAGAAATATAATACTATTGTACAGTAGAACGTAACAATAATGATAATACAGGTTATTAAAACATTATTCTTTAAAATCATAAAACCATAAACATAAAAAGTTGTATATTTTTCTGAAAAAATTAAATATTTTATAAGGCTCTATTATATTAAAAATCTTCATTAATAATTAAATTGTTCAACTTTTATGACTTCAATTGATTAGACATTCTTTTGTTTATTAAAATGTAATTAAAATGGCCAACAAAAACTGATTTCATAGATCCCCAGGACCAATCATATGGTACTTTTTATGATGGTTTTGTCATTTTTGGATCTCGACAGCACTACTTTCCATTATTCACATTCATTGCATGGAAAGGAAAGGAGCAGCATGGATATTCTTCCAAGCATCTCCTTTTGTGTTCTACTGAAGAAAAAAAATCATAACATGAGGGTGAAAAAATGGTGCCAACCAAAAAAAAAAACAAATTAAAAATTTATATTGAAGGCCAACAGAATGAAGCCTTCTTAACAAAGACTGTATCATGTTAATGTTAAATGGCCCTGGGATCAGAAATGGGTTTTTTTAATGGGTTTTCATGGGGACATGTTTGTCCTTAATGTCCTGAGTGTAACTATTTTGTGTTACTACACTGTAAAAAAAATAAAATATTTTTAAAAAAAAGTTACCTGGTTGCCTTAAAATTTTACGTTCATTGAAATTTGAGTTAATACAATGAACATTTGAGAATCGACATCACCCTTTATTCAAATATTTTGTAAGCATTTTGCGTAATTGTGTGTTTTATTTGTGATAATGCAGTGATACATGCCAAATTGTGCTATTTTCATGATTTAATCACAACATTTTTTTTTATTTATGTGGTTCGGATACAATAATATTTTGAGTTTCTATTTATTAGACCAATTTCCTTCATTGTATAAACTCAAATTTTTTATTTCAATGAACTCAATATTTTAAGGCAACCAGGTTACTTACTTTGTTATGTTTAAGCAACAATATTTTTTTTTACAGTGTAGTGTAAAATACATTTATGAAATTAAATGTTAAAATTCCAATATAAACACACTTCTGCCAAAATGTATGCAGTTGGCATTAACACAGACAAATGATCAAAGTAAGAAAGGGTTAATAGAAAATGAATGCATTCTTTTTCGATAGAAATGGGACAGACATCTTGAGCTGGTGTGGGAAAGTGTTGTTTACTGGGAGTAAAACAGCAGGTAAAATTAACAATGATCTAAACACCAGACCCGTAAAAAAAACTAAACTGTATATTTCTCATTGGCCAATTAGGAAAATGAATATCAATCCCAATTTCTCAGTAAATGAAATGTGTCTCATGTCTTTTTTTCTAAGACTAGCCAAAGCAAGTCTTACTTTTTCCATCCCCTCATGCGAAATCTGATCCCTTTCTTTTCCCTTGTCTTTCTCCTGCAAAGAGGTCGACTCATTTGGAAATGCTGGTCTGAGACCTAGTCTATTCTTGAACTCATTCTCCCAGACACAAAGACATTGATTTTCTGCACTGCTTTTAAAAAAATGTTTTATCCTCATTAATGATCATTTGGTTGATTGCAACATTTTTGACTGATTTCAAAAACCTAGAGAACTGGGATAGGGAACATAACTTCCTCGCACAAGCGTTTAAGGTTCAGAAACATCTTGAAGTGCTTAAGCAGATGGAGGCTTCAGGCACTGGTCCGCTGTGTCAAACATGTTTTGATAACACAACATTATGACTAAAGACCGAGGCAAAATGGCTCCTATACAACACATACAATGTGCTTTAAAACACTTTATTTTGCCGCATGAGCAAAACAAGACTGAAACAGCCACATGTATAGACCTTAAAACCACTGATGTCATTTTGTAGTGAAAGATGCTCATTGAAGAGCTTGTTTAAATGCAGGAGCTCATTGCTATTGTGTGATGAAGCTATAAGACATTTTATGCCTGCTGGTGTTTCTTGCTTTGAGAGGTAATTGTCTGGTTCAAAATCTAAGAAGCGAAACTAGTGAACGTGGACAGGTCACCACGTCTTTGTTTCATTCTCCGCCCTGTTTCTGACTCACAAAGACATTTTTACTCGAGAGAACTGTTCTCTGGTGTAGATAAAGCAAAGATTGTGACTTAGTCTTTCATCCCAGCTAACAGAGAATATATGCTCTAAGTGTTGCGCTTAAGTTATAAAACATTATTTTTCTCAGTATAATGCATAAAAGAAAACAATTATAACATTTAACCCCCTAACTGTCACCCCCACTTTTTGAGAATAGACATGAAAATGCACTATCCAAACTTAAAGGACTGTAATTAGAGAATGCTTTGGAATATAGACCTAAATTTGGTCTTGTTTTAAAGAAGACAATCGGCAGATTATTGCTGAAGAAAGCAATTTAAAATATGAAAGTATGAAAAAGTTATGGAAGTTTAAATATACTGTAAATGAAAAATACTGTACTAAATATTTTTGGTTTTATATAAAATGTATATTTTACAAAAAAAACTTACTATAATCAAAGCTATATGTCTAACTAAGTTGTGTTCCAAATTTGAAGTTGATATCACAAAAATTGAAGTTCCCATGAGATTTTGTTTAGGCGAGTACCAAAAATAGCCACCAGGAGTCATCCATATTCCATTTTGTTATGCATTTTCCTGAAATTTCTGCCCAAATATCACTTCCATCACAAAACAGACACCAAATATGGAACCTTGAGACTCAGACCTTTCCGACGATATCTGTTCTGTCAAGATTAGAAAAGTATATAAAGTAGTTCAATTGTAAAGTAGTTAAAATTGATTTTGTAATATGAAACATGACACCGCCCACTAGGGGAGGAGCCGTTTAGAGTACCACTTCCTTGGTAACGCAACGTCCAATTTCAAAACGGCTTTCACAGGATGAATTATGAGTCCGTAAGATTTCAAATAATACCTAATTTATGATAATTACTAAAATATATGATACGAAAAAGGCAATAAAAAAAAAGAGCGCCAGTTAAGGGGTTACATTTAAATGTAAATATTTTATTCTATATAATATATATTTTACAAAATATTTTTTACTCTAATTACTATAAACTCAAAGCCATGTGTATAACCAACTTGTGTTCCAAATTTGAAGTTGATATCACAAAAATTTAAGTCTCAATTTTGTTTAGGCGTAATACCAAAAATAGCCACCGGGTGACACACACATTACATTGATTGTTTTTAATGCATTCTCCTGTAATAAATAAATACATTTCGGTCCAAATATCCATTATATCACAAAATACAGAACCTTGAGACTCCGATGGTTGAGCTTGAGACCTTTTCGATGATGTGTGTTTTGCCAAAATTAGAAAAGGTTTTGATTATAAAGAAGTTAAAATAAATTCTCACGTCTCCTTTTTACCCAAATCTACAAAATTCAATATAAACTCAAACCTTCCTCATAAAATTCACAACAAAGAGTTGTGCTATCCATATCAATGTTACAGCACTGTTCTGTAACTGAATGTGTATTTTTTTTTACTTTATTAAGTTTTCTGAGCTATGAAAGAAATACCTAAAAACAGAATTAAACAACACAAAATGTCCAGCTAACAGGGAACGTTCTCAGATTGTTCTGGCAAAGTTAAAAATAAACAGTTATCTGGTATTTAATAATGATGTTCTCAAACAGCACAAAAATGTTATTAATGCATTGCACTCAAATACATTTACTTCAATTTACTTATTTAAGATTTACACGTTTCAATTAATAGTAAGAATCCATCAAAATGAATTGAATAATCCTTACATGTTTTAATTGAATAACTGATTAAGGATTGTTTTGATTTTTCAATTAAAATATGCAAGGATGATTCAATTCAATTTGATGTCATTTAAATGTAAATTTAATCTTAAAAAAAAGTGGAAAAGTGGAACGTTTTTTCGTGAAATGTTCTATAGTTGAACATTCATTTAATTTAATGTTTAATCCCTTAACTGTCACCTTTCGCCTTTTTCATATCACATATTTTAGTAATTATCATAAATTAGGTATCATTTGAAAGCTTATGAACTCAAAATTCGTCCTGTGAAAACCGTTTTGAAATTAGACATTGCGTTACCATAGAAACGGTATTGTCTATTATTTTAGTGGGCTCCTCCCCTAATGGGCATTGTGAGGTTTCATATCACAAAAACATCCTTACGATTGTAACTTCTCAAACTTTTGTTGTCTTTTTCAAAATTTAAGCTAGTTACCATTCAAACAAATCTTCATTATGTTAAATGAATGCATTAAAATTAAAATTAAAATGAATTAATTACATTAAAATGAATGGTTCATGATCTGCTGTATCTCATGGAGTCTGTAGATGCAGACTGGAGTGGTTGCATTGGTACAGAGTCAGAAGGACACTTTGAGAGATATTTTAAAAATAGTGAATGTAAAAATGACTGTAAACTAACCAACAGATGTTGGTCTTCATCACCATCAAGAGCCATGTCATTAAAGTTGACACTATAAAAGGGTTGTGGTTATAAGTACGAGATGTGGAGATGTGCAGTTTTTGCTGGGAACAAGAAATGTTTCTGGTTTTCAACCTGATTTCAATCTCAAGCACAATGCTTTCTCAAGTGTTTCAGAAACATTGCTAATGCTTATCATTGCTAATGGTGGGATTCTCAATGCTTCAACATGTTTCCAATATGTGCACACCTAAAACTTTCCATCTGCAGAGAAGGGTTGCAAATGACAGCTCCAGATGGTTTCAGTAGCAGAACCAGACTCTCTCACTGCCTCTCTATCTCCCTCTGTTGTCTAGAAAGTGCCAGTTTCAGGACAAATCTGGCACAAATACTGCTCTTCTCCAAACTAAACTCAATTTCCCCTGAGGCTATGAACTTTAGTATTGTAATTTTATCTAATTAATTGCAAATTGCATGCTGAGACAAAATGTCAAACGTTTTGTGTTACCTTTGCTTGTTTCATGAATTGCTTTCTTTTATCATTTTTTTCATAAGGGCCCATTCACACCAAGGATGATAACTATTACTAGCCTAGAAATCTAGACATACTAGACTGGGTAAACCCAGCCTGATCTGCCGGCGATTTGACTCAGTCTGGAAACCTGTACATTAATTTCTACTGCTTCTATTACACTTTTGCGGGAACCAATGGTGGGTTTAACACAATGACGGATAGAGAAGCGATGGGTCGTTGCCCGTTGATCACACCTCTTGTGGTCTGATTGGTTGAATGACTATCCAATTGCTTACAGGTAATTTATGCTCGTTGATCACGCCTCGTGCAGTAGAAAACACAGAGCAGACTCCAATCTTAAATTGAGCTTGGTCTGGTGATAGCCTAGAAATCTAGACGCACCCTAACGGCAGCAAATCTAATTTGCAGCCAGGGCGTCTAGAAACTCTCCGTTGGCTTGCGAGCTGGAAAAAACAAAGTCTAGTCAGGCCAATCACATCGTGTATAGAGTCGGTGGGCGGGCTTAACATAATGACGGCAGAGTTGCGGCGGTTCCGCGTGCTACTCGTAAAAAAAAAGAAGCTGGCGAACAGCGGTCTTTACAATCGGCTTTGGCCGCGACTCTGGAAGACTTGGAGTTAAGCTTTTCTTTGAGGAAAGAACAGAGAACGGCACTGAAGTCATTCTTGAAAAAGGAAGATGTGTTCAGAGTTTTGCCAACCGTATACGGCAAAAGTTTAATCTATCAACGGGGCTCGACAATAAGGACTGCCCGATGGCCCGGGGCCAGGGTGATAGACACTCAGGCCAGTTGACGGAACGGTCACCTGCCCGCTCGGGCCAGTGCTGCATCTTCACTGATAATTTGCGCATTTGTAAGCCTTGCCTATTTAAATATTCAAGCGTAACGTACATAGACGAGAAAGTGCCAGTGTCTCTCAGTTTGGTTCTCGCACGGCGCAACACTAGCTTAAGCGCACCCACGCCTCTCAACAGTGCGCGAATATTCACACAAAATGGTCAAAATGCCTTGTCGAGTATCATCATAGTTGGTTATGTCTTTTAAATGAATGTAAACATGAAATTTGCCATCACCGCCAGTGTTTTTGTCATTTTCAGAAGTTTCATGGCCCACAGAATATCTTGTATGAATATCTAAACATTCAATATATCAAAACAAAGAACAGAGCCTCTGCTTTATTCTAGATTCATGCATTCTTTTTTATCAACACCTGAATGTGGGTATGTTTCATGAAAAAAGCTGAGAAAATCGCGTTTTTGTCAAAGACTAACTTAAATCCAAATCGGATTCAAAGCGATGATCAAAACACAGATGGAGTAACTGTTAGATGGAGTCTATCAACACCCCAAAGGTTCACAGTCCTAGAGCTCATCCTGGGGCAACATTTCATTCAATAACATTAGGCCGTTTTGATTTCGATGCCGTTAATTGCTGATGATCGCATTATTTTTCATTATTCGTACTCGTTCAGGAGATGCGTAATAGCGCCCCCTGAAAACCAGAAAATAACTTTTTCATTTGTATGTTTGTTCTGTTGTATTTCTTAGTTGATCGTAATTATTTTATTTGTTCTTATTTCATTACTGACTGTCTTTAACAATATTTAAAATGTATACGAGTAAGGCTTTTTGGAGTCAGCCTTATTTATTAAGGTTACATGAATCAAAAACAATAACTAGGCCTATTATTTTATTTATTTAAAAAAATTGTAGTGGGGCCAGTAAAAATGTTGGCAGGGCAACTTGGGCAAGTAAAAAAAATGTAATCACTGGCCCGACTGGGCCAGTAGAAAAAATCCTTAGCGTTGAGCCCTGATCAACTAGCTCCTTTACCTTCTTCGTTGCTCTGGTTGGTTGTAACGCTATCCTATTGCGTGCAGAGGGAATTTGAAAGACAAAAGTTTATCCCGCCCCTCGGATTGAGCCCAATGGTGTGTTCACAGACCCAACATCTTGATGTGCGTCTGGCTTGTCAGGCTAAACTATTACGATAAAGATATAGTTCTAAAAATTGCTATAAATATAAACGAATAGCTAGTCCACAGCACAACGAAATATAACGAAAACACAGCAGAGAAACAATATCACTTTCAGAACAACTTTTTTTTTACAGCTGACGAACGATAAAAACATTGACAGCCAATCAGAAACCATCCTGCTTTAAAGAGCTTGAGCATTTAAAGTGACAGACAACAAAACCGCAGCATGCATTTTATGTTTAGAATAAATTATTGTTCGCTTGTGTGGACGCTAATAGTGATCTTTATAGCATTCGTTTATGGTGTGAACCATACATTTTGTATTAAATAGCCTATAATAATAAAATTAAAATGCAGATATGTTGTAGAATATGAACTTTACATAGTATTTCATATTGCAAACAAAGGACTTACTATCAAATCAGTGTCAATAAGCAGCATTTTTTGTCATGTCCTCACTTTACTGTATATAGTCCTTCAACACTAGTCACAGGAGGTCAGATGCGTGATCTCTTTCCTCTGCAATAACAGTGACATCTACAAATGTTTTGTGGAGTCGAGACTTCACAGTAAATTGACTTTCACTAGTTTGCGTGTGCATCTAATCCTTGAAAGTACCCAGAATAGCACAAGCACAGACACGTATCAGTATCACTGACGGGTAAAACATTTTTTCAAGACTCATTTGTGTGTAAGACACTTAATGTGAGCTTCCACAGCTTATTAATGAGTAGACAACTTCCCCACACAATGATTTAGGTGCTGTGCATCATGACAACATTCGTGTGAATTTGAATGATATTGACACTCTGGATTGATATCCGACAAAATATTGTAGGATGAGAAAATAAGTCACAATAATCACATTTATGTAACAAAAGAATCAAAATTTAAATGTTGTATATTAATGCACCGTGTGTTATATTTAATAAATTCAGATTACATAATTCCCAGTAAGACACAGTCTAGAATAGAAGCAACGTTTTCATAATTGGCCACAGTACCTCTTGTGGTCTGGGCATGTTCCACATGGGAGTTGAAACCATGATCTGAAAGGTTCGAGTCTTGAGTGCGCCACTCATTTGACGCAACTCGGGAGCAGTTGATCGGATTAGCATGCTAAGCTAGCTAACGTAGGGCAACAAACACAGGCACGGTCAACATCGGAGAGAGGTATTTGTCAGGAACGGTAGGGAATATCAAAAATCCAGTCAGTCATTTCTCCGCAGCTCAGTCCAAAGATCATCTGATCAGATTTTGGAAAAAATTGGATAACATTTTTAATTTACTTCAAAATGGCAGGAAAATTAAAAGTAACATATCGCCAGAATCGGCATAAGCCAGGGGATGTATTGACAGAGAAAACAAAACTTGGACAATGTTTTTAAAAAGTTATAGGCGTTTTTGCTAAAATCCTTATAGCTCTATAACACTAGGTGGTGTTGTGTTCAAACTACTCAAGTACCTTCAGCACATGATCAAATGTTGTGCCGATATATCAAATAGTTAAAAAAATATTGCAATGTATGACAAATTTCAAAATGGCAGACCAATGGTTCGTTCCTGGCAAAATCGATATCCACGTATTCAAAAGTTATGAGCAAAAATAGCAATTTTTCAGATCTCATGACCTGTAGGTGATGCCGTTTATAAATTTGGCATGATCCACCCTCAGATCATGGCTCTGGTGAAAAGTTTCCTTTTGATAGATCAAACTTTGGCCGAGATATACCATCTGATCTAGTTTTGGGTCGCCATCGTTAACTTCACATCATAACTTATAAAAAAAAGTTATATCAAAATTCTGTTCAGTCATTTCTCTGCGGCACGTCCAAAGATTAAAATTTGAAGGAAGAGAAAATCTTTTCAAATTGGCCACTACTGTAGTGGGCGGGGTCTTCATGTAAGATGTTGAATGTGATCTGTATGATGAAAAGAATCAGGTAAGATTCATTTCAAAGGGTTAAAAAGTTATAAACATTTGAAAAGGGACTGGTGGTAGCGCTATAGAGACCCCAAATTTGGTCAGATTACTATTCATTACCATTTCTACAATTGTGCCAATTTTCATAATTTTCCTACTTACGGTTCATAGGGCCGCCATAGACTCTAATGGGGGAGGAATAATAATAAAGGTTTAGAGGAATACTAACAGAAGATGCTACAGTCATTCCGGCCTTTTCAGACAGCAAAGAAAGATTTTCAGACTGTCTGGTCGAGAGTTTGACAATGATTTACTGGCTTTGTGGAAATTCAACATTGTGTTCAGTTATTTACGAGAGGCTGTTGCGTGATTTACGGTGGTCTGGCGTTGGTCATGTCTTGAGATGTGAACTACAGACAGAACCTGCTTGAAACTGAACTACTTTCAATGCCTGTACTCTCTAACTCCATCAAATACTTGGTAACACTTTAGTGGGCAACACATATTCACAATTAACTACGACTTCTGCCTCAATAAACTCCTAATATACTGCTTATTAATAGTTAGTACGGTAGTTTTTGTAGCGTTCAGGTTTAGGTATTAGGATTAAGGGCTGCAGAATAAGGCCATGCAGAATAAGGCATTAATAGGAGCTTTATAAGTACTAATAAACAGCCAATATCTTAGTAATATGCATGATAATAAGCAACTAGTTAATAGTGAGAACCATAAAATAAAGTGTTACCAAATGCTCTATGCAAACAGATATTAAAGCACATGTACATAATGTGTACAATATTTTAATAAATGATGAAAATGTATACAAAGTAAAAAGTAGAATTTACATTGGAATTAACAGGACACACTACACTGTAAAAAAAATCCCTGTAAAAGTTACGGTAAAGAAATGGCAGCTGTGGTTGCCAGAGCTTTACCGTAGAAAATACGGTAGCAACATTTTAAGGTTTACTGATTTAAGTTAAATTTACAGTACATAACCGTATTTCATTAACTGAAATAATGTTAAATTACCAATCTACTGAAATACTAATATTTGTTAGGCACCTTTGATAATGACAACCACCAATCAGAGTGGAGATGAGAGTCACATGATGAAACAAAGCTTTTAGGAAGACAATACTAATATAGAGAAATCCCTCACACAATTTAACAACAATAAATGTAACATAAAACCCTAATGTACATAACTGATTAGAAAAAAATAAGAAGAAACAGTTATTTCAACGGAAATGCATCAAATGTGAAGTGTCACGCAGGGAATTCTGGGATTGTCAATTTACAGTTTTTACTGCAAATTACACAACGACTTGTTCTTTTTCACTTCCAAAAACTGTAAATTTAACGCATTTTACTATAAAATTAGATTAAATGTAAGGTTAGATCTATTACAGTTATTCACCGTATATAGTACGGAAACTTTCTGTTAACTATTTTAACCGTAGCATTTTTACAGTCTTTTACCGTTAAAATCACAATCATTTTTTACAGTGTACTTTTCATAAGTTTGGGGTAAGATTGTTTTTTTCAGCATTATTTAGTGTCACATGAAAGCTCAAAGCATTTATTCAAAATAGAAATCATTTTAAAAGTCTTTACTGTCACTTTTGATCAATTTAATGCCTTCTTTCTGTATAAAAGTATTCATTTCTTGAAGAAAAAACTACCGAAAAGGTAGAGTATGTGTACTTTTACTCACTGGCAGTAAAAAGTATGAATTGTATGAATCTAATAAACAATGAACAACTAATATAATTGAGACAATATCTATATACACTCACCTAAAGGATTATTAGGAACACCATACTAATACTGTGTTTGACCCCCTTTCGCCTTCAGAACTGCCTTAATTCTACGTGGCATTGATTCAACAAGGTGCTGAAAGCATTCTTTAGAAATGTTGGCCCATATTGATAGGATAGCATCTTGCAGTTGATGGAGATTTGTGGGATGCACATCCAGGGCACGAAGCTCCCGTTCCACCACATCCCAAAGATGCTCTATTGGGTTGAGATCTGGTGACTGTGGGGGCCATTTTAGTACAGTGAACTCATTGTCATGTTCAAGAAACCAATTTGAAATGATTCGAGCTTTGTGACATGGTGCATTATCCTGCTGGAAGTAGCCATCAGAGGATGGGTACATGGTGGTCATAAAGGGAGGGACATGGTCAGAAACAATGCTCAGGTAGGCCGTGGCATTTAAACGATGACCAATTGGCACTAAGGGGCTTAAAGTGTGCCAAGAAAACATCCCCCACACCATTACACCACCACCACCAGCCTGCACAGTGGTAACAAGGCATGATGGATCCATGTTCTCATTCTGTTTACGCCAAATTCTGACTCTACCATCTGAATGTCTCAACAGAAATCGAGACTCATCAGACCAGGCAACATTTTTCCAGTCTTCAACTGTCCAATTTTGGTGAGCTTGTGCAAATTGTAGCCTCTTTTTCCTATTTGTAGTGGCGATGAGTGGTACCCGGTGGGGTCTTCTGCTGTTGTAGCCTATCCGCCTCAGGGTTGTGCGTGTTGTGGCTTCACAAATGCTTTGCTGCATACCTCAGTTGTAACGAGTGGTTATTTCAGTCAAAGTTGCTCTTCTATCTGCTTGAATCAGTCGGCCCCCTCTCTTTTCTGACCTCTAGCATCAACAAGGCATTTTCGCCCACAGGACTGCCGCATACTGGATGTTTTTCCCTTTTCACACCATTCTTTGTAAACCCAAGAAATGGTTGTGCGTGAAAATCCCAGTAACTGAGCAGATTGTGAAATACTCAGAGCGGCCCGTCTGGCACCAACAACCATGCCACGCTCAAAATTGCTTAAATCACCTTTCTTTCCCATTCTGACATTCAGTTTGGAGTTCAGGAGATTGTCTTGACCAGGACCACACCCCTAAATGCATTGAAGCAACTGCCATGTGATTGGTTGATTAGATAATTGCATTAATGAGAAATTGAGCAGGTGTTCCTAATAATCCTTTAGGTGAGTGTAGACAATTTCTACTATACCTAAATAGTTGTTTAACATATTACAGGCACATTTAATACACTGTGAGAGAGAAAAAAATAATTGATAACATCTGACCGTTTTAAAGGATACAGGAAGACAAATGATAAAGAGACTGAGCATTTTCTACGGGAAAGAGTGAATCATGACTCATAAAATAAGTAGAGGGTAAATGCAGCTCAACCATAATCCTCTCTGCCTTTAAAAAAGTCTCTTCAAGTCATAAAAAGATCCTTTCCAGTAAACTCTGTGTTATTATGCTTCAGTGAAGTGCTATTGTTTGCAAGATAATACTTAATACTTGTAGAATAGCTCCGTTTTGCTAATACATTGGTGTCAAACAATTTTTCTAAAGAACAAAAATGCGGCACTGGATTTCTATCCCTCACACAAACACACACTGTTTTTGGACCTTTGTAGCCAAGACCCCCGTCTGGGTGCAAGCTGTAAGACCTCCTCCATTGCGGCTCGAAAGGCACTGAAGTGTGTCCTGAGAAAACAGTTCACACACCACACACACACACTCACATCCCTTTCCTACTGGGATGACATGCTCAGCACTAGAGGAAGAGTCGACAGAGACCGGATACAGGGACACACTACTACATACAACCCCCACTGACTAAATAAACTTGACTTCATACACTAACAATAATGGATTTCCCTGTGAAATGTGAAGATATATTTAATGCTTAATTGAATTATATTCTCATTATTCTAAAATGAGTGCATAAGTGCACTGACAGTTTCCTTCCACATCTTCCAAACACACAGCAGTCTGCTCTTTTAAAGCAACATCACTCTGCTCTACATAATCATGCTCTATATAATTCAATAAAGTGCAACCGTGCCCAGCCCACGCACTTTTTAAGCAACTTTGCTTCTGGAAGTTTTTTCCCCTTTCCTTTTTTCCATAGGGATTTTTAAAAAGTCTTTGTTTAAGAGTTATACGGTAGCATGGATTTGAAGCAAAAACTTATATGAAAATAGGACAAAAAGACAAATGTATAAAATGGTGTAGTCTATAATTCATATTATAGACAATGGAGAAACATAAATCTATTGATTTAAAGATGTTGATTGTGTATATATAAACCACATATTTTTAAGTTTACTGCAATATCTATATATATTTAGGTAGTTTTAGATAATAGGAATAGGATAGTGATACAATTGGCACATTTGTAGTGATTATTGTAATGAATAGTAACCTGACCAACTTTGGGGTCTCTAGGACTAAGTCTATAGCGCCACCACCAGCTCAAACATTTATAGTTATTTTGGCGCAACTGTCTTGTCTTTATTCTTTGCAGAATCATGGGTAATGTTGTTTTCCACTAGTAAACATGATTATATAAAAAGCACACTTGCAGCTTCAACAAAAGTATAGTTGTGGTCCTTGAATCTGATTGGCTGAGTGGCAAGTCTTTGGAAGTTTGTATACTATTTGGGAAGTCGTAATTATGACGTCAGTTGCATTCAAAACGCTTTGGTCAGAGCGTCGATGTAACTTTTCTAAATACATCAAGGTTTTATAACTTTACTTTAAAAAAAATATGCATAATGTGCGTTTTTGCTTTATTATGTTTCTATCCAATTTATGAAGATGTGTTGCTGAATTGTTAAAAATTGTAGTTGTAAAATACACTACTATATAACTTTGCATAACATAAATAAAACAAATTTGTGTTCTGGTGCTGAATGTGCCCCTCAAGTGGAGGTGGAAATACCATAATTACGAGTTCCGAACACAAAAGACATATTGACAAGTAAGAAACTCGGAATTCCAGATGAAAACCTTTTTTTAGTGCTATAGAAAATGTGCAGATCATAATATGTGCAGTTATAGTATGTGAATTACTATTCTTATAAGTGCATTACAAAATCATGCAAAAATATTAGAGACTTCTAGCTCTTTTCCTAACAAATATACTATATTTGTATCCAAGCCAGTCTGTCTGGTGGTATGGCCTTATGCCATTCCATTATGGTACAATGTTGCCTTGAGGCAACACACAGTTTTTGGTTATTTACTCTAAAACATTTGATGATATAATGTAAAGTTCTTGAAAATACTTCTTTACTTACCAGTGAAGGTGACTCATATTTTTTGTGGATGATTAACTGGACAGAAATGAGTGAAAAATGCACTTTTCATTGGAGAAAATATGGATGTGACCTGTGCACATGTGCTGAAACAGGACACAAAATGGACTCCTGTTGTCATGTGACCACTTTTTTGCACTTTCACTGATTAGTATTTGAGTTCTTCTTCTTCCCTGAGATAGGTTTGAACAATAAATTGGTGTTTCATTTGATTAAAAATAAACTAAAATAGACTATGGAGGCAACACCGTAGCATAGAGGGTTAAAAACTAGTTTCATCTCGTGTCAGTGTTGGCGTGTTTTCATGTGGTCATTTACAGAGATGGAGATATGACGAAGCTGGGTGTCACCTGAAGGTATTAGATCCACTGTTTTCCACTGGAACTGCTGTCCTCAGTTTTGTGGTCTTCGAGCGACTCAAATGCTCCGTTCTCCATTTTATCAATAAACACCGGCTGTGTGAACGCATCCCGTCTGTCTGCAGGTTAAATCCTTCCGCTAGATGGTGGCGCCAGGTGACCGTATTTATGAGTGAGTCATTGAATCATTCACTCAACCGATTCGTTCAAAAACACTGATTCATTGAAGAACGAAACACCACTACGAACCATTCCGTTTGATAAAGCAGAGCAGAAATAGATAAAGTAACTGTCAATATTATGCCTAAATATCACACTCAAAACTGTTTTGTTAGTCTGAATATCATTGTGATATTGCTCATTTGTATCAGACATGTGGCATCACAAACAGAATGCAGGGCTTTATATGGCATATGTTATAGGTTATCAAGTGCTCTTTTTAACCCTTATTTTAATAGCAGAGAATGAGCAGTAATTGCAGTTCCCACCCAAACCGCTTCAATACAATAATGTGATAGTGCAGAAATGGCTTAAGTGAGGCTTGCTGTCAGCGGGTGGTTATTTAGCTGAAGTAGGGGCTGTGTCTGTTTAGAGAGGGGGTATTTAGTGTGATTGTTGTCTGCAGCAGATTAGTGTGTGACAGCAGGGGTGTGTGTGTGTTGCCTCAAGCTTTACTGTCTTCACCTTGTAACATTTCAAGCATGCAAAGACTAATAACTAGTTTGTGGGTATGGCATTAAAAAAAAATCACGATTTTGTACTGTATGTCTTTTACATGTTGTGTATTTAGCTGTTTTGAAGTTCATTGAAGCAAATATATTTTTTAAAGAACTCTATTCAATATTCCCATGGAATACATGTACAGATAACATTTTTAGTTTGAATGCAGTCGCTTTGGATAAAACAAGTGGGAAAAAAAGTGTACAAACAGTTTAATAAGAAGATACTTTATAAAGACAGAACATTACGCGTATACAGACAGGAGCCATCTTGGAAAACAGTCTCGACAAGTCGAGCCACGAACGCTGTGCTAAGTGATGAACTGTGACTTGGAATCTCATATGGTCCGTTGTTTCCGGAAGAAAGCACTGAACGCAACAGAGAAAATAAATAAATAAAAATAAATTTAAAAAAAAACTGAACGCAACAGAGACTAGTGCTTCCATAGGATACACACTAAAGAGATGGGGGATTATTCAACCGTGGCTCGACTCGTCGAGACTGTTTTCCAAGATGGCTCCTGTCTGTATACGCGTAATGTTCTGTCTTTATAAAGTATCTTCTTATTAAACTGCTTGTACACTTACAAAGTTCTCAATGCTTCGGTTTGCATGTAGGGACCCTCATTATGCTACCGTGTTAGTGTGAGGCTATTTTGAGCCTTGTTAGTGGTATTAACTAGTGATTTAATTTTACTTATTATATGCCCCATATACTAGCGTTATAAGCTCATCTGTTTTTAGAGATAAAACTCTTTACATTCGATTTTCATGAAAGCGCATCCCAGAGAAGGATCTACTTGGTAACCATGTGTTAATTACCCCTAGGTTCATTTTTCACCGGAGTTGTCCTTTAATAAAGCGAATTTGAAGCGAATCGATGCGTTTGTGTAAGAAAAACATCCATATTTAAAACTTTATAAAGTAAAGTTTCGGCCGACTGCCTTCCGTATTCAATTTATGGAAAAAGTGTTGTAAGGTCCTCTGCCGATCGCAAGACTAAAGCGACCAGGTAGGCTCGTCATGACGTCACGTACGCATCTTGAGTTTCACCTTCAACTTTCAACACTTTTCCATGGAAGGCGATCGGCTGGAACTTTACTTGATAAAGTTTTAAATATGGATATTTTTCTTACACAAACGCAACGATTCGCTTCAGAAGGCCTTTATTGACACCCCGGAGCTGCGTGGAGAATGTTATTCAATGGACAGATGCATTTTTTTATGGACTTCAAAAACAGAGAAACTATTACTGCAGTTATAATGTTTGGATTAGCCTGGAGGACTTTTGTAATATAACTCTGTTTGTGTTCATCTGAAAGAAGAATGTCATATACACCTAGGATGACTTTAGGGTGAGTAAATCATAGGCTAATTTTCATTTTTGGGTGAACTATCCTTTTAAAGGGTTACTTCAGCGATTAGCATTAAGCTTTGAATCAATAGAAACCCAGTAGTATATTCGAATTATCATACTTTCCCCCCTCATGTCCCCCTGAGACGAGAGAATTATGCATTTTATTTCTGGAAAAAATCCTCCAATGACACAAATATTGTCATTTTGCGTCATTGGAGGATTTTTTGGCCAGAGGCTAGAGACTACAGGAGCTAGTTCTGCATGTTTTTAACCCGCCCATAGGGGAGGGATCTCACATAATTCTCACAGAATGTAAATGCAGACGGCCGCTCGGCTCGGGCATTCATAACGGAGCGGTGCGGAGCAAAGTGAGTGTTTCAACTTTTCAATGAATTCCTATGAAAGTTAAGCTTCCATAGGCATGATATGAAAACGCGCCAGACTGGACACGCGTCGGGAATGACAGCCGCGCTTACCTCAGCTCTGCTCAGCTCTTCTCTCGTGATGAATGAAATCTGACTCCTGCTGCGTTTGTGTTGTGACTTTCATTCGGCTCACTCACACTTTATTGAAAAGACACGTTTAGTTTTTAATTGTAGTGTCTGTTCTCTAACTGAACAAAATTATTTTATTACTATGAATATCAAAACGACGGTGGGGGCGGTGTCATGATTGGCAAGTGGCAACTCGGTCTAGAAGGCACCAAATTCAAAAATAATTTCACATTTCTACTACATAAATGACACAGTTTAAATACACATTCATCTTCCCAGTGCTGAAGAAATATAACTGTGATCTGAGGAAGTATACTCCCAGAGCGCATTGCGGCATGAATAAATTAATTGATTTTTTTTACTAATTTCGCTGAAGTACCCCTTTAAATATATCTGTGATCTGAGGAAGTGTACTAATGACTAATGTTGGCATTATTTGACAATTTTATTTGACAATTTTAGAAAGATAACTGGATAAGTAAAAAGCCTGCCTCAAAACCTTTTACCCACCTATTTTTATTATATTTTTTGCTTTGCAAAATGATACTCAAACCAGTCAAGTACTGTTAACTTGGGTTTTCTGAGTAACAAAGGCATAGTATGCAAACAGTACAGATACTAAATTGTAAGTTCAACAAATCATTGGACATTAAGTAAAGTTAACTAAAAAGTGTTAGTAGGAACAACTGTTGGATTTTTACAGTGATAACACGACAAATGAAAGGGTAAATAATGTTGTAAGCCTTTATTTTGATGGTCCACTTTAGACATTAAGTATAAGCAACTATGTCAACTTATTCTACTAACCAGAACCAATAACACCTCAATTAGATTCTAATGGAAATGTATTACAAGACTAAACTACTTTTTTAAACTTTTAGAAAACCGATATTATGATTCTCATCTGTAAAAAAAAATTGCACAATATAGAACTCAGATATATATATTTTTTAAAAATGCATTTATTTAGGTTTAGGATTCATATTTGATTCCATTTAGATCTTCTAGAATGACAAATTATGATAGATATCCCATTAGAAACCCTGTATGAAGAATCTTCAAATCCCACATGAGCAAAGAGAGCATCTTATGTGAATTCAGAATTTATTCCTTTCTCCCTCCATCTTTGGTTGCAGTTTTTCCCAGTGAAGAATGTGACTTCACTTCCTTTGTTTAGTTCTCAGTGTATATAAACCTGGACTTTTTCCCTTTACAAGGCCTCCTCCTCCTCTCACTCCTTCTCACTCTGTCTTGCGTGTAACAAAATTTACCCTAGGCAATATATCCAACAGCTGGAAACGGAGGGGAGAGAAGCTGCCAAAGAGAATTCCAGCGCTGTGAGTCAGCGGCAAGAGAAGCGAAACGCTGCACCTCCAACAGAACAAGACTGTGACCTACAACCACACCGCCAATCATGAGGAACAGATTCTTTTGTCATTTTGTCAGATAGTTCACTACACTTTCCTCATCTTATTTGGGGGTTTCTGAATATAGTGATTTTTTGTTAATAAAAACAGGTCACTCCTGTTCATGCTGAATGTTGTGCGAGATCTGCTTTCGTTTTTTTAGTCGCACCGCCAAGGTCAAAGCCATTTTGCTGTTGTGTTTGAGTCTAGCCTGTTTTCCACAGACATGGACAAATCTTTGCTGAATTGCAGTGAAATGCGGCATACGCCAACACACAAAAAGTTAAAAATATTAAAAACGGCTGGGAAAGACAACCTCCTTTTTCATTTACTTGTTTAATTTTCCATTTTCCCCCTTAATCATCGTAAACTTGCATCAAAACAATACAAAAGTGTAAACATAAAGTATAAAAAACTTTACTAAACTATTTTATTTCAGCTAGTTTCAGCTATAGGTAACATTCTCATTTTAATGTAGGCTACTAAAACTGAAATAAAAATTAACTTATAAAACAAAAACGAATTAAAATTACTAAAAAAATGCACAACATAATTACTCAAAATTTTAACTAAAATTATAATGAAAACAGAAAACACAAATTTTTTTTTTTTAAAAAAGGCCGTAAAAATACGACACAATGTACTTTATAAACATGAAGGATTTTTTTACAGGTGTTTAAATTATGCATTGCATTGTGCTGTGTTTTAGGGTTAATGGATATGTCCCTAAAATTACTACATAATGTCCTGTCAGAGTTTCTGTTTTTATTTTTTTACATTGAATACAAAACCTAATTCAAATGAATAAAAACGTGTATCTCAAAGATATTAAAATAGCATTGCCCTTGATGCATGCAGCATTCATTTATTGCAGCCAAAACCATGTTTGCAAGCAAATACACAATAGCTTCACAGTCAGTCACAATGTCCAAACTGATAGTTTTGGGAAATGTTGTTATCACAGGTGAGGATGACACATTATATAGCACAGTTAATATAGGCCTACTACTGGTAATTAATGCGACAGTTTTAGTTTTCGGTTTTCCTCTCTTCAGCTAAAAACAAGTTTCCTGCCTTCCCCCTTTCTCTCTCTCTCTCTCTCTCTCTCTCTCTCTCTCTCTCTCTCTCTCTCTCTCTCTCTCTCTCTCTCTCTCTCTATCTCTCTCTCTCTCTCTCTCTCTCTCTCTCTCTCTCTTTGTATTTCTGGCTCGGACCCTCGATCCGAACAGCCCACTCAGATTAGAACCAGCTGGATCTGCTGGCCTCCACACAGCAGCAAAGCTCTGGGACAAAAGACACCCACTAAGCCCCACCCATGGGAGGAGCCTCATACTGCAGGGGGCGGAGACATCAAACAGTCCAGACTCAGTCCTTCATCCATAATTTGCTGTGTTTAGCCAATTACTACGCTCAAATGATGATGGGCACAATTGTAAACAGCTGTATCCTTTGAGCTTGTTGTTTCTCTCAGCTACCATGCATGATCTCGACCTTTGCATTATTACAGACCATTTACAGAGTAGAAATTTAGACATCTTAGTTAACCCTGTAAAGCCTGCGTATGAAATCATAGTCAGAAAACAATCTTTGGTAACACTTTAGTTTAGGGTCCAATTATCAATATTAACTAGTTGTTTATTAGCATGCATATTACTAGGAAGGCTGTTTATTAGTACATATTAATGCCTTTTTCTGCATGATCATATTCTACATCCCTGTTGCAGCCTTAAGCCTCCTTATTAGAGCATCCGACTCTCATGCAGATGGACCTGGGTTCGAGTCCCGCTTGGAGCGGGCGGTTCGAACAGGAGGGGTCACATTGGTGCCGTGAACCAGATTTGAGTGAGGTTTAGGGTGGTGAGTGTAACGGAGGCCAGCTAGTAGTCGCTGTGCAAGTAAACCTCACTCCTCTGATCTCAAGAGATGTTCTAGCGACTGACGCTAGAGGTTACAGGAGGACATTCACATTAATGCAATTATCTAATCAACCAATCACATGGCAGTTGCTTCAATGCATTTAGGGGTGTGGTCCTGGTCAAGACAATCTCCTGAAATCCAAACTGAATGTCAGAATGGGAAAAAAAGGTGATTTAAGCAATTTTGAGCGTGGCATGGTTGTTGGTGCCAGACGGGCCGGTGTGAGTATTTCACAATCTGCTCAGTTACTGGGATTTTCACGCACAACCATTTCTAGGGTTTACAAAGAATGGTGTGAAAAGGGAAAAACATCCAGTATGCGGCAGTCCTGTGGGCGAAAATGCCTTGTTGATGCTAGAGGTCAGAGGAGAATGGGCCGACTGATTCAAGCTGATAGACAAGCAACTTTGACTGAAATAACCACTCGTTACAACCGAGGTATGCAGCAAAGCATTTGTGAAGCAAAGCAGAAGACCCCACCGGGTACCACTCATCTCCACTACAAATAGGAAAAAGAGGCTACAATTTGCACGAGCTCACCAAAATTGGACAGTTGAAGACTGGAAAAATGTTGCCTGGTCTGATGAGTCTGGATTTCTGTTGAGACATTCAGATGGTAGAGTCAGAATTTGGCGTAAACAGAATGAGAACATGGATCCATCATGCCTTGTTACCACTGTGCAGGCTGGTGGTGGTGGTGTAATGGTGTGGGGGATGTTTTCTTGGCACACTTTAGGCCCCTTAGTGCCAATTGGTCATCGTTTAAATGCCACGGCCTACCTGAGCATTGTTTCTGACCATGTCCATCCCTTTATGACCACCATGTACCCATCCTCTGATGGCTACTTCCAGCAGGATAATGCACCATGTCACAAAGCTCGAATCATTTCAAATTGGTTTCTTGAACATGACAATGAGTTCACTGTACTAAAATGGGCCCCACAAGCACCAGATCTCAACCCAATAGAGCATCTTTGGGATGTGGTGGAACGGGAGCTTCGTGCCCTGGATGTGCATCCCACAAATCTCCATCAACTGCAAGATGCTATCCTATCAATATGGGCCAACATTTCTAAAGAATGCTTTCAGCACCTTGTTGAATCAATGCCACGTAAAATTAAGGCAGTTCTGAAGGCGAAAGGGGGTCAAACACAGTATTAGTATGGTGTTCCTAATAATTCTTTAGGTGAGTGTATATTCTCCCAGATCATATGAAAGGCATGGTTTGGTTCTTGAAGAAAAAGTACCACATCTTCAATTAATGACTCTCTCCCAGCGTATTCCCTACCGAAATGTTTTGGAAATCAAACCTAATACTGAAGGAGTCAAGGCAAAACCATTCAATTTTGTGTTTTTCTTGTCATAGTCAAGTTTCTCCCTAGTTTCGCTCCAATTTTGTGTTGTATTCTATACTATTGTGTATGTTTGACTGTAGATGACTGCATTCCCATGGGCTGTGATAGTGGAAATCGTCCATGAAATGCGGTCATATTACGGCTCCATTTCACCCATTTGACTTCTGTTTTGGTTCTCTTAAGTGCTTTTGGTTGCTGTTCAAACAAACCCATTTCTCCTGCATCTTAAACAAGTTTATTCTGGACTCTTTGAAAACATGTAATCCAAGAAACATTTTCATAATTCTTAGTTGGAAGACAACTGGAGTGCTTCATTTTATTAACAGGCTTTTAATGATATTTGTATAAAAGACGAATGCAGTTGGAACCGCTCTGAAAAATCAACCTTACTAAGAGATTTGTTTTTATTTCTAAAACACACTTTGTAAGTGTTTCTAGATTAATTTCACGGGAATATTAACCCAGGCGTACAAGCGTAGAGCTCAGACTCTGAATCACAGTGAGGCCATTCATATCCTCCTCCCCGTCCCAAACTCACACGTCCGTCAGGGGCAGTGTTATGCCAACCAATCTGTAAGGGAATCCCAGGGGAAATGTCCACTTAAATCAGGAAGTCTGAGGTTTCCCACAATTCCTTTGATTCCTGCTAGGGCACCAATATCCATGGGGATCAAGCCCGGGTTAGAAGAGCAAACAGGTGGGAGGTCTGGTTGAAAACCAGGTGATGTGTTGATGTTGTTACCGGTACTTACTTTTACAAATCTGATGTATACTAATGCTTTATGAAGCTCATTTGACATTTTAAGCCTTATTTTATGTATTGCATTGCGCTTTTAACCTGGGTTGAATAGAGTGCTGCAGGAGTGATGTATCTTTGTAGGCCATTTTAGCACGTTTTCGAATGGGATTTTAGTAAAATGCCTAAGAAAAAGATATTTTCACGATTTCTTCTACAACATAAAATACATCCTCCTTCTAATATGTCCTGAAACAAGTGTCTAAATGGGACTACAGAGGTCGTCGGACATTAAACATCACAGTGAATGAATGAATCGAGTTTATAATCATGCTCTCGCAAACTATTTTAACTCAAACTTTCAGGGGAAATGTTTTAAATAAAGGAGTTGTGGTGACATTGAAGTAGGTCATTTATAGTCTTTCCTTCTGGCGACTGTATTTAGGCCTAAAATGACATAAAAGTTTTGTTAATTTGTGAAGTCTATCATGAGGAACATCATAAAAACCATAAACTTTTGTTGGTTACAGAGCTTGTTTGCCTGCAATAATCCAAAAGCAAATGGAAGAATCCTATTGGCTTTATGTCGAGGGAACCATCGTGATGCTACTAACTTACTTAATATGCTTTATATTTAGCACTTTAGGTAAAAAAAACACACAAAAAAACATTTATTGCTAGTTTATAGATTATTTAATGTCTTTTATATCAAAAGACAGTTAATATTAAAATCTTTAACTGATAATAGGTTTAACTAACTTCCATTTTTATAAATATTTCCGGACCCACTTTATATTAGGTGTCCTTAACTAATTAATCATTTGATACATTGCACTTATTGTGTACATACATGTTTTTACATCGTACTTACATTTTGAAAAATACCTGCATGTAATTTCATCTGTAATTCATTTCTGTAGTTACATTTGTAATTACACTGTTGACACTTCCCTTACACCAATACCAATACCATACCACCACACCTGTCCCTAACCCTACCCTTAAACTTACCCATACCACCACACCTGTCCCTAACCCTACCCTTAAACTTACCCATACCACCACACCTGTCCCTAACCCTACCCGTATCCCACCTCAATATCAGCAAAGGTGTTTTGCAATACAATATAAACACGGTAAGTACATTGTACTTATTTTTTGATGTAAGTACATAGTAGTTAAGGCCACCTAATATAAAGTGGGGCCATATTTGCTTTGTTTCTGTAGAAATATGTATTTCAGTGCTTATGGTGTGTTCAAGTCCTCCTGGGAAGTTTGTATTTACGAGTTGGGAAGTCGTGTTTATGACGTCAGGTGCGTTCTAGTCACTTTTGTTGGAGTAAGATGGCGTGTACCTTCTCTTAATTTACTGCACAAAAACAGCAATGTTCTCAAAGGAACACGCCATTTTTTGAAAATAGGCTAATTTTCCAACTCCCAACTATTTTTCCTATTTAAAACTTGACTTTTCTGTAGTTACATCGTGTACTCAGGCCGACGGAAAATGAAAAGTTGCGATTTTCTAGGCCAATATGGCTAGGAACTATACGTTGGTCTTAGTACACGATGTAACTACAGAAGAGTCGAGCTTTAAATAGGAAAAATATTGAAACTCTTTGGTCATTTTTTTGAGCGAGATGCTAACGGTCTAATCAGATTCAATGATCTATGCTAAGCTATGCTAAAAGTGCTACCGCCAGACCCTGAGATCGGCTGAATGGATTCGTAAAACGGTAAAACTCTAGGGGAGTTGGAAAATGAGCCTATTTTCAAAAAAAGTGGCGTGTACCTTTAAGCTAAATTGAATTAATTAATTGTATTAACATAGCCTGTACAGTTCTCCCTCCACACTGCAGAGGCAGCGCAGCTTCATCACTGCATCTTCTGCTTAGCCAGTTTGGTCATCTCCTTTGCTTTCTTCCGCTTGAGCTTTTTCTTGATAAGAAAGAGGTCAATGTACACAGGGTAGTTTAGGACGACGGAGGCACAGAGGAGACCACCATGCAATGCACCAGCGATACCACAGCTAAACATGTCCTGACCTGAAATGCACAGAAACATGTTAAAATGCTTTGATCTTTCAATGGAATATAGAGTCAGAAAAACATGTAATGCATTTGGTAACACTTTAGTATGGGAATACATATTCACTATTAACTATTTGCTTATTAGCATGCATATTATTAGGATATTGTCTGCATGATCATATTCTACATCCCTTAATCACCCAATACCTAAACTTAACCACTACCTTACTGACTATTAATAAGCTGTAATTAAGAGTTCATTGAGGCAAAAGTCATAGTTAATAGTGAGAATTGGGCACTAATCTAAAGTGTAACCAGATTAACATGCTTTAGGAGGTAATTTTCATTGTTGATTCATGTTAAGTAATTTAGTTATCTAATGTTAACAAATGAAACGTGTTACACAAGCTTTTGCAGCCCCTCTTCAACCCCTTGCAGACCCCAGTGTGAAAACATACAGAAGGAGCACTGTACCTGACAAATAGAGGTTTTTGACGGGAGTATCACATCGGTTTCGAGCCATGGCCTCTGAATAGAAACGGTCCAGGTTGTGATCAGCGGCGTAAATGGCACCCCGGTTACAGCTGAGGTAGTGTGTGTTTGTGAGAGGAGTTGCTGCTTCCTGATACACCAGCTGAGTCACACAGAGAGAGAGACATCAGCAAAAGCAACTACCATTGAGATGAATGGGAATGATTTTCTCCAGGTATTATACTCTTTGGCAAGTAAATGAACGGGCTATGGATGGTCCATGGGAATTAGACTAATAATATGTTTAGATAAACCCCAGCTTCAATGCTCAACCTAGTAATTCTGTCATCAGTGTCCCAAAGTTTAACGGGTCCGTGTTTAGACTCTTCTGTCAACTTATGAATGACTTGACTTGCACATTAAAGTATTTTAAAGGCACAATATGTAATTTCAGCCACTAGAGGGCGCTTATTCAAAACAGAGTCGTAGCTTGATGACGCCTTGTTTTCGCAGGGTCATTAGAGTTGTTGTCTTCACCTCTTCACCTCGGGCAGAAATCATATTCATGGAGCTAATGTATTAAAGATGTATTAATGTTACTGTAGTATGAAGCAGGGCGGGGCTGAAAGCCGTTGGAGCGGAACGAGGCCGCTGGAGCGATTGCTAATGAGAGACAAGCGCGACACGCGGCTCAAGAGCAGCTGAGCTTTTATTATATCACAGACGAGCATTCATGCATATGTGGGGGAACGCAGCACTGTTTTATCATATTAGATACATTGGAGTGTGTTGAAAGTTATGTTATAATGCTACTCTGTGCATTCACTAGGTGGCTACTATGAGACACTTGTTCACACTGCAGTGAGCTAGATTGATATTAGGCATGGTAAAACATGGTACTCGCGGTAAATCAAGAACACCAGATGTAAACAATAAGACTAACTGTGTTGAGCTGTATGATTAGTTTCTGTCCATGAATGATCCAAACAGTTGCTCTCCTCCTGTCTAATAAAACACATCATATATTAAAGTGTCTTTCGTGTTTCCATGGTTTCCACAAAATAAAACGGAAATCAAGGGTAACGCGGGTATGATGTCATTGATGGACGGTCCGTGTCCTGGTTAAAATTGCTTATTTCTCTGGATTTAAAGGTCCCGTTCTTCGTGTTTTTTTGAAACTTTGATTGTGTTTACAGTGTGCAATATAACATGTGTTCATGTTTCGCGTGTAAAAAAAAAACAGTATTTTTAACACAATTTACTCATCTGTACACCGCTGTTTTCACTGTCCTAAAAACGGCTGATGAGTTCCTTTATTCTATGAAGTCCCTCCTTCAGAAATACGTAACGAGTTCTGATTGTGCCAGCGGTTCCCGTGTTGTGATTTGACCGCAGCTTAGCGAACGTGGCACGGTTCCTGTGTTGTGATTCGACAGCAGCTTAGCGCACGTGGAAAGGTCACGCCTCTTAACGGGAGATAAATGCGCTTAATGATCTCTACAGCGTCCCTGGGAAAGCCAAACAAAGGTGATTTGACTCCGGGATGAAAATAACAGCGTCTCGACGACATGGCGACAAACACAGTCAAACGCAACAATTCCTTTTCTCCACGCGACACTTCCTCTTCTCCACGTGGGACAGCAACAAGACCACGCCCCCTTTTTCGCGTATTCTTGTGGGCGGAGGTTAGTCTGTTCTACTGACGTCATTTATGAAGGAAGTACCAGGATGTAGTCCAAGCCGGCCGTTCGCTGTAGGCTTTGAAAGGGAACTTCTGTTAAATAAAATATCTCGCTTGGCGTTGAACTTTGAGCTTTATAATTTTACAGGTATTATTTATGCTCTAACAGCAACATTACACACTAACTAAAGTTTGAACAATGGGATCACGAAGAACGGGACCTTTAAACATTCTCAGAAACATTTTGGGAAAATGTAAGTGCACAAGTCAACAAAATATATAACATTGTTCTAGTGGTTTTTGGATATTTTAATCCCAAAAAAATTACACATTGTGCCTTTAACATTGAAAATAATACACATTCCTCCTTTTTCACGTTAAAATAACAGATTTCGAATTTGCAACAAAGTACCTTTTCTCTGAGTTTCGGGAAGTGTTTGCAGGCCCAGTCAAAGAGATGGTTGGCAAATCTCATCTTATAGTTGAAATAGTCGTCGCCTCTTTTCCTCACTCTAGTGTCTTTCCACTCTTCAAACCATTCATAATTGACCATGGTCAGGATGGTCATACATGACTTCCCTGGAAAATTTGTATTTGGTTAAAATATGGCATGACATTATTAACAGCATAGGGGATCACGCTTTAAATTTGCAAACGACAAACACATTCTTTCTAGATGCAAACAGACTGAAATGTAACTGATTATTTTTCTTTATTTTAATATCAGACCCATACAGGCAATTTAAATCATACCTACACTATACCGTTCAGAAGTTTTGGGTCAGTGTGATTTTAAAAAAAAGTATACTTTTTTTCAGCAAGGATGCCGTAAATTGATCAAAAGTGACAGGTAAGACATTTATAATTTTACAAAAGAGACTTCGATTTCAATAAATACTGTTCTTTTGAACTTTCTGTTCATTTAAATTTTAAATAGAAAAGTATTGTCTAGAGTAGACAATTATTTTTGTCTTGTGTTTCAGTAAAATATCTAAAAATGTCTAAATCAAAATACATTTACTTGAGAAGGAAATTGAAATAATATATAAAGATTTTTGAAAAATTAAACAACAAATTTTTTTATTTTAAGTATAAAAATAATATTTTTAATTAAGTATATAAAATAATACTTTTAGTAAAGGATACAATAAATTGATCAGAATTGACAGTTAAGACGTAATTTCACAAAAGATTTACATTTCAATAAATGCCGTTCTTTTGAAACTTCTATTCATCAAAGAATCGTGGAAAAAAAATGTATCAAAAAAAGTTTTCAAGAAATATTAAGCAGCATAACACTGAAATACTGATATATATATATTTTTCAGTAAAATATCTAAACATTTTTAAATCATACATTAACTTGAGACGGAAAATGAAATAAGATATAAGGATTTTTGATAACATTTTCTAATCAAAATTAACTTGTTTTCTTGTTTTAAGTATAAAACGTAATACCTTTAATTAAGTATAGAAATTAATACATTTATTGAGTAAGGATGCATTAAAAAGAACAAAAGTGACAGACACTTACATACAATTTCGAGCCTGTACATTTGTACTTTATATTCACCAAAGAATCCAGAAAAAAATGTATCACGGTTTCCATAAAAATTTGACGCAAACTGTTTTCAACATTGATAATAATCATAAATGTTTCTTGAGCAACAAAATGATTTCTGAAGGATCATGTGACACTGAAGACTGGATCACAGGGATAAATTACATTTTACAATATATTCACATAGAAAACTGTTATTTTATATTGTAATAATATCACATAATCACATAATAATCATAAATAATCACAATTTTACTGTTTTTACTGTATTTTTATATATAAATGCTGCCTTAGTGAGCAGAAGAGACTTCAAAAACATTACAAAATCTTACTGACCCCAAACTTTTGAACAGTGAATCTCTCTGTTACAGCGTTATATCGAGAGCTGTATTGACCAGTTGATGGCCTGTTAAGATGTTACCTGGGTGACGGATCTGTGATGTGGGGTCTTTGGCTGAGGGGAAGGTGAGGAGCATCATGGGAATGTTCTCTGGTGCCTCGTCTTTACTCATACCGAAGAACTCATCCATCCTACAGGCGAAAGTTCTCTCAATTTACTGCTAATAGACATACAGCTCTATCAGAAAACAACGTGACAGTACAGGAAAGTTTGGAAAGGACTGGAAATATGTTTTCCCACAGGCAGGAAGATAAGAATTGCTTCTTGGACCGAGAGCAGAAACCCTGTCCAGACAGAAGAATGGCAGCAGGCCCAGAATAATGGGATGTGTGCGAGAATGGTTTAGTCAACAGCACCGCCTAGTGTTTGATTTGCGAGCTGCAAGTGATTCGTGTAGTTTACCAATTCCTTCGCTTTTGAAAATGTGCACCTCAAATCTTAAAAGTATATTTATAAAACTGTACTTGTAGATGACAAAAGTCCACCAATTTTAACACTTTTAAAAAGTGCACTTTGTAACAATATCATATTTCATATGACGAACAGATTGAATTTAGGCTTTTATTCACATGTAAACGTTCATGAGCTTCCGCAAGCGTGTCAAGCAGGTTCGGTTGAGCTTCTGTTTATGTTCGCTGATCAATTTATGTGAATAAAAGCCTAAATTCAATCTGTTCATCATATAAAGCGATCGTGTCTCTTCAGAAGATTAAAACTAAAACGCTCAATTCATATGGATTCGTTTTATGATCTCTTTATTAACTTTTTGAAGCTTCAAAGTAGGGCTGGACGATATGACCTAAAATCAAAACCTCGATTAATTGAACACTTTACCTCGATTGCGATTTATGAATGATTATTTTTATTATTTTTATGTTTTTTGCCCTCATAGTTCACTGAGAAGGTATGTAAATATGCTTGACTATTAAAGGTGTGATATTTATTTGTTTAATAAGTCAAGTCAACTTTATTTATATAGCGCTTTTAACAATGCAGATTGTTTCAAAGCAGCTTCACAGTGTTAAACAGGAAAATAATGCAGCATAATTTTAGTCAGCCGTATAGCCATTCTGGAGAAAACGGTGATGTCATCAGTTCATACTCAATTATCATACAGTGACAGTGTGGGCTTTAGATCAGTAATTAGATCAGTAATTTATATGGTTAATTTCTTTTAATAATTAGATTTATTTGGATATTTAGTTGAAAAATGTAGTGTCCCCAACTGAGCACGCCAAGCCAGAGGCAACAGTGGCAAGGAAACCAAAACCCCATCAGGTGACCTAATGGAGAAAAATAAACCTTGGGAGAAACCAGGCTCAGTCGGGGTGCCAGTTCTCCTCTGGCCAATTAACAAACAGCGTATAATTATTATTCTGGCAACTTTACAGGTCAGAGGTCATAATAGATCGGAATATTCGAAGGACCGGAGTCATCACGCTGGAGACGGGTTTATTGAGGATGCCGTGTCGATGAGGCAGTTTCAGGGGGAGTTTCAGGGCTAATAAATTAGCACTGTGAGAGTAGGCCTAGTTATTTGAATGCATTAAAGGTCCCGTTCTTCGTGTTTTTTTTAAGCTTTGATTGTGTTTACAGTGTGCAATATAACATGTGTTCATGTTTCGCGTGTAAAAAAACAGTATTTTTAACACAATTTACTTATCTGTACACCACTGTTCCCTTTCGTTCAGTCACTACGACGTACGCTAGTGACTAACGAATGGGGGTTTCGCTTAGAAGCCAATTATCTTCGAGAATTCAACAGCGCCCAATGGCAGTGCCAATGCCATGGGCATGCGGAATTTGCATGCGTAACTCCGCCCCACCTCGTGGGTATATAAGGAAGTACGCTGGTAATATCGCATTATGTTTCTGCTTTGGAGCCAAGAGTATCTCTTCACTCCTTCAAGCCTGATCCTGAGTCTTCGACAAAGCTTTGAGACGAGCAGCTTTCCAGAGACGTTGGTGTTACGGCGCGTTCCAGTGATCATCATACTGCCTGCCTGCTGATCTGCGCAGTGGTCCGTCTGACAGCTGGTGTGTGGTCCCTGGGCGCTTCGGCGTTCTCTGCGAGGCTTTCCTCTCCTAAAAGAGCTTGCACGTGACGCGTCCTTTTCAGGATGTCTCGTCCGTGTACTTCTGGGTGTGGCCGGTTGCTTTCCCCTTCCGATGGGCACAAACACTGTCTGGTATGTTTGGGCTTTCAGCATGCCCAGGCAGCGTTTGTGGATGAGTCATGTTCCCACTGCGGGAATATGACCATCGCAGTGTTGCGTTCAAGACTCCATGACCTTCGTAAAGAAGTGAGAGTCCCCTCTACCACACCCCGATCTACTGAGTCCCAGAGGCCCAGTACTTCGGCTGGTGGTCAGGGTGACTTGACGGTTACGGTGTGGAACAAAGCCCCGACGCTCATGCCTCGGGCCACACCCCCGTCTTGCACACTGCAACCCGCGAGTGTCCAGACGCAGATCGCGGGGCCTGCTTCGGCCCCCCCGCGCATCTCGTTTGGCGCTCCGGAGGAGGATGCGATGTCGGTCACCGCATCACAAGGTGGGCTCGAGTCCTCTGAGGATGATGACTCGGCTGTGTTGCCGCCTTCGGGCGTTCCAGCATTGCCCGAGTCGGACCCAGAGCTGACAGCCATGCTGTCTCGGGGCAGCCGCGAGCTTAGGGATAGAGTGGAACCCTCCGCCCTGTCCCGAACGCTCAAGGCTCGATGATTGGTTTTTGGGAGCCTGCGCTGACAACCGTCAGTCCCCGCCCCCAATACCTTTCTTTCCCGAGCTGCATGAGGAACTCGCGCGGTCCTGGAAGTCCCCGTTGTCTTCCCGTGACCGGTCAGCGACTTCCTCCGCCTTCTCCGCCCTCGATGGGGCGGCGGCTAAAGGGTACACTGGGGTCCCCCCAGTTGAACGTTCTGTTGCGATGCAACTGTGTCCTCAGAGCGCTTCAACTTGGCGCGGCGATCCAAAGCACCCCTCCAAAGCCTGTCGATTCACATCAACCTTGGTGGCGAAATCGCACAGAGCCGCGGGGCAGGCCGCCGCTTCTTTGCATGCCATGGCGATCCTACAGGTCTACCAGGCCAGGATCCTCAAGGACATGCACGAGGGTGGAGTTGATCCGGGGCTCTTAAATGAGCTGCGTGCCGCCACCGACCTCGCTCTCCGGGCGACGAAGGTGACCGCACGCTCCCTGGGTCAAGTGATGTCCACAAACGTGGTCCAGGAGCGTCACCTATGGCTGAACCTGGCCGATATGCGGGACACCAAGCGAACCCGGTTCCTCGATGCCCCCATATCCCAGGCCGGCCTCTTCGGCGGGGCGGTTGAGGACTTTGCCCAACAGTTCTCAATCGCCCAGAAGCAGACTGAGGCTATAAAACACGTACTGCCCCGGCGGCCAGCTGCTGCCTCCACCCAGCCGCCGGCACAGTCGCCTCAGTCTGCTCCACGCCGAGGACGCCCTCCTAAGGCTCCCGCCCCTCCCACCCGGTCCAAGCAGCAGCCTTCACCCGGGCCGGGTCGCGGAGGAAGCCGCAGGAAGGCGTCAAAGTCCCCTCAGGCCGCCCCGCACCCCGCTAAACGCCAGGCCAAGCGGCGCTCCTGAGACGGACGGCTCAGGGATGGTAAATTCTTTCGAGGAGATGGTAGCAGGACCACTCCTTCCCCCGGTGGAGGGCCGGGGGAGAATCCTTTGTTCAGCTGCTGGCCCACGGGTCAGCAGCACCCTAATTTGGTCAAAGAAAGAATTAACACTCCCATCCCTGAGCCCACAGAGTCCGGTGATGACGGTGCGCGCCACCCACGGGTCCCGCCACTCGCATCCCACTCTGTCGCCAGCCTCCTGGCAGAGCAGACCCCAGTGGACCGTGCGTCCTTCCCTGGTCTCCTCTGTCAGTACGCAGCAGTCAACCGTGCCCCCGCACCGGGACGCCCCTCAGCCTCCCATGTCCGGGCCGGTGACGCTGCATCGCTGCAAGCCCACACCGTTTCACACACAGTTTCTGGGAGTCTGGCTTCAGCTTCCAGGGCTGTCCCGCTGGGTCGCGCGGACCATCAGGCGCGGCTACGCGATTCAGTTCGCGCAGGTTCCTCCCTGCTTCCGGGGAGTCCGCTCCACTATGATCGGGGCCAATGCCCCCGTCATGCGAGCGGAGATTGCCACCCTACTGCCGAAGGGTGCGATCGAACCTGTCCCTCCAGCCGAGATGAACTCCGGGTTTTACAGCCCGTACTTCATCGTACCCAAAAAGACCGGTGGGCTACGGCCAATCCTGGACCTGCGCGTCTTGAACCGTTACCTTCACCGGTTTCCGTTCAAGATGTTGACAGCGAAACGCCTTTTCGAATGCGTTCGTCCACACGATTGGTTTGCAGCGATCGACCTGAAGGACGCCTACTTCCATGTCTCCATTCTACCCCGACACAGACCGTTCCTACGGTTTGCTTTCGAGGGGCGGGCATATCAGTACGCAGTTCTACCATTCGGGCTATCTCTGTCCCCTCGCGTCTTTACGAAGATTGCCGAGGCAGCCCTTGCGCCCCTTCGGCAGCACGGGTTCGCATCCTGAATTACCTCGACGACTGGCTCATACTGGGTCACTCTCGGGAGCAGGTTTGCGGACACAGAGATCAGGTGCTCCATCACCTAGCCCGTCTGGGCCTTCGGGTCAACTGGGAGAAGAGCAAACTTTGCCCCGCGCAGAGGATCTCTTTTCTCGGTATGGATATCGACTCGGTCGCCATGTGCGCGCAGCTTTCGAGCGAGCGCGCGCAGTCTCTGCTGACTTCCCTTCGTCAACTCGAGGGCAAGAATGCGGTTCCACTGAAACTATTTCAGAGGCTCCTGGGGCATATGGCATCTGCAGCCGCGGTGACGCCGCTCGGATTGCTTCATATGAGACCGCTTCAGCACTGGCTACGCGATCGAGTCCCGAGATGGGCATGGCGGTCTGGCACGCTCCGGGTACAAGTGACTCGGGCCTGCTTACAGACTCTCACCCCGTGGTCGAACCTCAGTTTTCTACGGACCGGAGTGTCCTTAGAACGAGTTTCCAGGCATGTTGTTGTATCAACAGATGCATCATCCACGGGCTGGGGTGCCATGTGCAATGGACAAGCAGCCGCGGGCTCCTGGACAGGACCCCAGCGCCTTCTGCATGTCAATTGCCTCGAGTTACTGGCAGTACGGTTCGCCCGGCACCGCTTCCGAGCGTTGCTGAGGGGTCAACATGTACTAGTCAGGACAGACAACATGGCCGTAGTAGTGTACATCAACCACCAGGGCGGTCTACGCTCCCGCCGTATGTCTCAACTCGCCCGCCATCTCGTTTTGTGGAGTCAGAAGCGCCTGAGGTCCCTTCGTGCTGTCCACATCCCGGGAGACCTGAACTGTGCAGCCGACGAGCTCTCACGGTTTCAGCCTCTCCCCGGAGAGTGGAGACTCCACCCCCAGACGGTCCAGCTGATATGGGAACGGTTCGGCGACGCACAGGTAGATCTGTTTGCCTCCCAGGACTCTTCCCATTGCTCCCTGTATTATTCCCTGACCGAGGGCACCCTCGGCACGGATGCACTGGCGCACAGCTGGCCGCCCGGGCTACGCAAGTATGCGTTTCCCCCAGTGAGCCTCCTTGCACGGGTACTGTGCAAGATCAGGGAGGACAAGGAGCAGGTCATGTTGGTCGCCCCGTATTGGCACGGCCAGACCTGGTTCTCAGAACTTCTACTCCTTGCGACAGCCCCTCCCTGGCCTATTCCTCTGAGACCGGACCTCCTCACTCAGAGACGGGGCACCGTTTGGCACCCGCGTCCGGCGTTCTGGAAGCTCCACATTTGGCTTCTGGACGGGACGCGGCAGGTTTGAGTAGTCTTCCACCTGCGGTGGTCGCTACCATCACTTCCGCTAGAGCTGAGTCTACACAACGTCTCTATGCGTTGAAGTGGAACCTCTTCGTCACATGGTGTTCTTCCCGCCAAGAAGACCCCTGGAAATGCCCGATCGGGTCCGTGCTATCGTTTCTCCAGGAGGGGGTGGAACGAAGGCTGTCTCCTTCCACCCTTAAAGTGTACGTGGCCGCAATATCTGCCCACCACGATCTCCTGGGGGACAAAAAGGTAAGTCAGCACGACCTGATCATCAGGTTCCTGAGGGGGGCGAGGAGACTGAATCCTCCTCGCTCTCCTCTCGTACCCTCTTGGGACCTCTCAGTAGTCTTAAGTGCTCTGCAGAGGCCTCCCTTTGAGCCTTTGCGGTCAGCTGAGATTAAATTCTTGTCTATGAAGACTGCTCTGCTGACCGCATTGGCCTCGCTTAAGAGGGTCGGGGACCTGCAAGCATTTTCGGTTGACGAAGCGTGCCTTGAGTTCGGGCCGGCTAACTCTCACGTGATCCTGAGACCCCGGCCCGGATATGTGCCCAAGGTTCCTACCACTCCGTTCCGAGACCAGGTGGTGAACCTGCAAGCGCTGCCTTTGGAGGAGGCAGACCCAGCCTTGGCATTGCTCTGTCCAGTACGCGCTCTCCGCGCCTATGTAGACAGTACGCGATGTTTCAGGACCTCAGACCAGCTCTTTGTCTGTTATGGTGGAGAGCGGAAGGGAAGTGCTCTCTCAAAGCAGAGGTTGTCTCACTGGATAGTGGACACCATTGTTTTGGCTTACCAGCAGCAAGGTCGACCATGTCCCCTTGGGGTTAGGGCACACTCCACCAGGAGTGTGGCCTCTTCTTGGGCTTTAGCGCATGGCGCCTCGCTAAAAGACATCTGCAGAGCTGCAGGCTGGGCGACACCCAACACATTCGCCAGATTCTATAATCTCCGAGTGGAGCCAGTGTCCGACTATGTACTCGCCCCTACGGGTGGCCGGTAATGGGCCAGGCTCAGGCTTGCTCGCCATTCCACTCCAAGGACTGGATACGTGCGATATTTTCCTCAGGTGAGCTCCCCGAGAGCCCTGAGCTCCTCCAGCACTGCTGACGCCGACATCAGTTCAGTCTGCCCTTTCGAGCCCAGACCCTCATGTCCGGCCAGGTGCTCCGTGTGCATGGTTCCCCTCCGGCGACCCCCACACGAGTATTCCCACCGTAAGCCTCCTCAGCGAGCAGGTGTCTTTCCCTTGGCAAGTCCCTGCCGCCCCTAGGGTTAAAAATCCACCTTCGGCTGGTACCCTAGAGATCTTCCATATGCAGCCCTTAGCGGGTCATATGTGTATTCTCTAAGTCCTCCCCACGGGTAGGCATCTTGGCATTCCCTCACTGGGATATGCTTCCCAGTGTACCTTGGTAATCCTGTGTTAAGTGGGAGTCCTTCGTCCGTACTAGTCTTACGACAGGGTACTCACACTTACGCAGGGCACTGGATGACGGCTGAGTGGCGTTGTTTTATTGGAACCCCCATTCGTTAGTCACTAACGTACGTCGTAGTGACTGAACGAAAGGGAACGTCTCGGTTACGTATGTAACCCTCGTTCCCTGAGGAGGGAACGGAGACGTACGTTTCCTCTGCCACGTCAGCCGTGCTGCCTGGAACGCGGAGTTCAGTCTTGGCTCCTGCAGCAGTAACATAATGCGATATTGCCAGCGTACTTCCTTATATACCCACGAGGTGGGGCGGAGTTACGCATGCAAATTCCGCATGCCCATGGCATTGGCACTGCCATTGGGCGCTGTTGAATTCTCAAAGATAATTGGCTTCTAAGCGAAACCCCCATTCGTTAGTCACTAACGTACGTCTCCGTTCCCTCCTCAGGGAACGAGGGTTACATACGTAACCGAGACGTTTTCACTGTCCTAAAAACGGGCTGATGAGTTCCTTGTTCTATGAAGTCCCTCCTTCAGAAAAACGTAACGAGTTCTGATTGTGCCAGCGGTTCCCGTGTTGTGATTTGACAGCAGCTTAGCGCACATTGCACGGAAAGGTCACGCCTCTTAACGGGAGATGTATGCGCTCAATGATCTCTAAGTACAGAGTCCCTGTGAAAGCCAAACAAAGGTGATTTGACTCCAGGATGAAAATAACAGCGTCTCGACGACATGGCGACAAACGCACTCAAACGCAACACTTCCTCGTCTTCTCCATGCAACACTTCCTCTTCTCCACGTGGGACAGCAACAAGACCACGCCCCCTTTTTCGCGTATTCTTGTGGGCGGAGGTTAGTCTGTTCTACTGACGTAATTAAAGCAGGCTGTACCAGGATGTAGTCCAAGCCGGCCGTTCGCTGTAGGCTTTGAAAGGGAACTTCTGTGTTCGTCAATACACATGCGTCAAGGGTCAAGGGTTACTCTTTCGCCGTAAGTCGACTCGCGTACCGCTGACCGCGGGAAACTAGTTATTTTGGTCATGTGACTACACGGATGGTAGTGTGTTTTTAAGAGGAAAGTAAAACAGAAATAACCGACATGGGAAAATTACGTTGGTTAGGTTCTGAATTTTGGTTTCGATTACTTTTCGATGAATCGTCCAGCCCTACATCAAAGTGGTAGTTGCATAGATTATCAATGGAGGGGCAGAAAGCTCTCAGATTTAATACAAAAAAATCTTCATTTGTGTTCTGAAGATGAATGAAGGTCTTATGGATTTGGAACGACATGAGGGTGAGGAATTAATGACAGAATTTTCATTTTTGTGTGAACTAACTAACCCTTTAAGTTTTTATATTATGATAAATGGGTTGTTTCTTGCCTTTGGACTTCTATATTTTAAATGCAACAGTATAAAGTAGCTGTAAAGTATCTGTTTTTGATACTCACATGCCATCCATGTCATTGGATTTGAAGAGCCAAATGGTGGTGGACGTGATGTCTAACTCTTCCTTGGTCGCATCAAACCCTGAGAACAGGAGGAACGAGGCTTTACCGGGCCTCAACATATCCAGACGACTCTGAATCTCTGAAATATAAGAAAATATAAGCGCATCTAGTCTCTCAAGAGCAGTTTTACATTAGAAGATGTTGCATTGAAGCACACAGAATATATTCACCTGGTTTGACTTGTATTTCCGGAGGCAAGAGCTTCTGGAAGGTGTTGAAAATCCCACAGTTGGAAATGATAACAGGAGCCCGCACTTCCACATGCTCGTCACCTTTCCTCACTGTCACTCCTGTCAATCAAACCACAATAAATACATACTAAAAGGTCCCGTTCTTCGTGTTTTTTTGAAGCTTTGATTGTGTTTACAGTGTGCAATATAACATGTGTTCATGTTTCGCGTGTAAAAAAACAGTATTTTTCACACAATTTACTCATCTGTATACCGCTGTTTTCACTGTCCTAAAAACGGCTGATGATTTACTTGTTCTATGAAGTCCCTCCTTCAGAAATACGTAACGAGTTCTGATTGTGCCAGCGGTTCCCGTGTTGTGATTTGACCGCAGCTTAGCGCACGTGGCACGGTTCCTGTGTTGTGATTCGACAGCAGCTTAGCGCACGTAACTTGCACGGAAAGGTCACGCCTCTTAACGGGAGATGTATGCGCTTAATGATCTCTACAGCGTCCCTGGGAAAGCCAAACAAAGGTGATTTGACTCCGGGATGAAAATAACAGCGTCTCGACGACATGGCGACAAACACACTCAAACGCAACAATTCCTTTTCTCCACGCGACACTTCCTCTTCTCCACGTGGGACAGCAACAAGACCACGCCCCCTTTTTTCGCGTATTCTTGTGGGCGGAGGTTAGTCTGTTCTACTGACGTAATTAATGAAGGAAGTACCAGGATGTAGTCCAAGCCAGCCGTTCGCTGTAGGCTTTGAAAGGGAACTTCTGTTAAATAAAATATCTCGCTTGGCATTGAACTTTGAGCTTTATAATTCTACAGGTATTATTTATGCTCTAACAGCAACATTACACACTAACTAAAGTTTGAACAGTGGGATCACGAAGAATGAGACAATGAGTCATGAAACCCTAAACCAAATTTTCTGAGATTTTAACAGAAGTGTGTGTGTTGAACATCATGGAAGACAATGTTACCCTCTGTTAGTTTTGAATGTGGGAGAAAACTTGTTAATTTTAAAACTTTTTGCTCTATTTTCAACTTCCTGGTTTAAATTCATATTCATCATAGGATGTGACGTTTTCTCGTACTATAGTAGTATAGCTTGGGGGGACATGCCCCCACGGAAGAAAATTTTGAAAAATAACCCCTGAAATGATGACTTCTGGTGAATATTGTGGAAACTAATTGATACATTTAGATAAATATATTTCATACATTGTAGCATATTATAATACAACTTATACAACTTATTAGGCTTATAGAATAGCGAAGTAGGCCTAATCAATACAATACAAGACTGAACCACATAGATATGAAAGGCTGTCATGATCATTTTGCCAGCAATGAACCATGGATTTGTTTACTTTATAATACGTTTTATTTTTAACTTAAACAAATACAACATATAACATTCAAAACTCATCGGCTTAGACTGCATTTGAAGAAAAATAAACACAACAGTATTCCCTCCCGCATTCCAGCCATGGGTAGTCATTTTCCCATTCAATTCTATATTTTTGTGCTCTTTTCTTTTTCGCCGGCTCCTCAGAGGTAGTGATTTTTACATTTCCCGCTGTTGTCACTTGTTGTCATCGTTGTTACGACACGTGACTCACAATGACTGAAACGACCAATTAAAAGGGCATTCTCTGATGATGTTCCAAGATGTTTAAAACGCTACGCTGATCATAAACAAACAGAGGGTGAAATTAGTATCCACCGCACCGTCAGGTTTTTTTTTCTTATATATTAGAAGCTATGTGTCTGTCATGGATTTGCACTGAATTGATTCTCAAAAATACGGAACAAAGTGCGTTCCGTATCAGTTCAATACGGAACAAGACTTTTATGTGTCAAATACGGAACGATTGGCAACCCTAGCTGTCAGTCTCCCCTCGTCCCCCTCCACTCCACCGCTAAACCACGCCCACTTTTATAGCATTTTTCAAAACTGTGGTGAGAACTGACTGCTGCTGAAATGGGGGGTTTCATGACCCTTTAAAGGCTAAATTAGAAGAAACTGGAATTATTATGTACTCACCATATGCAGCTCCCTTCTGATCCACCAGGACACGGCTGACAGGGGCCCGGACCAGCACACTGCCCCCATATTTCTCTATGACTTTAGTGATGTGGAATGGGATCTCACTGGCGCCCCCTTTAGGGTAGTATGCGCCACGCTTGAAGTGATGCAGCATCAGAGCGTTGATCATAGAGCTGGAATCTTTAGGAGGCACACCTGGAGCAGAGATCAAAGAAACATTTCTCTATGCAGTCCTTCCAGAAAAATGCGGCTTTTTTTGTGATTGTTGCGGGAAAAAATCCTTGATTATGCAGCACGTTTTCTTAAAAAATGCGATGAAAAATGCGGGATATTTATGCAATTTTATGCGATGAAATTGCGGGAACTTGCAAAAACTGCGGTTTGATGAAAAAGAGAAAAAAAGCACTACATCACAGAAAGTGCTGGGAATATTTAAGTTCCCATCTTGTTTTATTGAAGACCTTAATAAACACACGGCTCAAATTTACAAAACATTGAGTCAAACAAGTTCTGTAGCTTTACAAAAGGAATATGCTACAACTTCTGAAAAAATGAATAAATAACTTCCTGTTTTACAGAGGTAGCTTTACAAAACAGACATTTGAGTGCTTCCAATGCACAAAGTGCGATCTCTTAAAGGGTTAGTTCACCCAAAAATTTAAGTTCTGTCATTAATGACGTCCCCTCATGTCGTTGGACACCCGTAAGACCTCCGTTCGTCTCTAAATAACGACTTATATAGTGATGACCGATTTCAAAACACAGCATCATGATGCTATGAATCAGTGAGTCGATTCATGATTCGGATTGCGTGTCAAACTGCTGAAATACGTGACTTTGGCGATCCGAACCGCTGAATCGACTCACTGGCTCATAACGCTTCAAACCGCTGAATCGACTCACTGGCTCATAACGCTTCAAACCGCTGAATCGACTCACTGGCTCATAACGCTTCAAACCGCTGAATCGACTCACTGGCTCATAACGCTTCAAACCGCTGAATCGACTCACTGGCTCATAACGCTTCAAACCGCTGAAATCATGCTAGCCCCGCATATTTTGCACGCGGAAATAGGCAATTTATGCGGCGAAAGTACGGTGTGTTTGGAAAAATGCGGCCCCCGCAAAAATATGCAGACTTTGGCTGATTATGCGTTAAATCACGCGATCGCATAATCGCGTTTTTCTGGAGGGACTGTCTATGGGTGCGTCTCAATCAGCTCCCTGGTTCAGTAGTCAGGGCAATGATCAGGGAGTCGGCCATTTTAAGGGCTGTCTCAATCGCAGGATCCTTCCAGTGCACTGAAATGTTCGCTCCCTAAAAAGTCCCACAATGCACCGCAAAACCCAGGGCGCGTCGGTGCTCACTATGCTCCCTTAACGGAAGTTCTGAAGCACGAAACTCAAATCACGTGAGCCAACTCACTACACACAACGACCAATAACGACACGAGTTATGTGTTTTTAAAAACAGAAACCATTATTGTATTATATTTCAGCATAAACATACATCGGACAGGTAATGAACATAGCGTCTTTTACTGTCCTTACCAGTGCCCGAGCTTGTGTACACGATATACTGATTCATGAGCTCGGGAGCTTGGGAACTGAATGAGACACACCCTTGGGCTGCGTCCGAAATCACACACTCTCTTGAGTAATTACTTTTGACCTACTATATGTGACCCTGGACCACAAAACCAGTCATAAGGGTCTATTTTTTCATCAATAAATTAATAAATAAGCTTTCCATTGATGTATGGTTTGTTAGGATAAGGAAATATTTGTGCTTTTCAAACCTGCAACCCTAATGCTCAAAATAATGAATTGGTCTGAGTAGGATAAACTTAGGCCCCGTCTCCACGAAGCCAGAGCTTTCCCTATCCCTTTTTTCCCCTCGCTTCAAGAAATATCTGTGTACACACGAGAGCAATGAAAACGACTCAAAACAATGTAGTATACATGCCAGGCCAGTATGTGGCGCTGTAATTCTGCCACAGAAATACACTAAAAACGGAGAAGAAGAGTTGTGGCTAGAAGGGGTACAGCAATGGTAGGAAGTGAGGCAAAATCTCACAATAAAATGACAATAAATAAATGTGCTACTTACCAGATGTGTTTTATAAATGCCTACACCCTAAACCTACCCTTACAATAATGCAAATACATAAATTAAATGACGCAATATTGATGTGCGCATGCCCAGTGCCCGTAGTTGTATCCCTTTCTAGTCTTTCCCGCGCGGGACGTGGCATGATGACATCACCGTTTTACAAAATATACGGATTGGCTGTACACACGAAAACACAAGGGTGTCGTTTTCAGATTTATCCACTCTGGGACCCGGTTTCAAAAAATATGGGTTTTATTCTCCCAAAACGCCGGATCCGTGTGGACAAAACGCTGATACGGTACAACATTTTAACGTAAAATATTAATAATTTGTGAAAAAATTAGGGCTGGGCAAATGAACGCATTAACGCGGGCAATTAATTTTTTCAGCTTAACGCATTAAAAATATTTAACGTAAATAATGCAGCGTCTGTTTTTATATCCATTTTTGCCTAGAGTTACATGATCACGCTCCTATTCATGTATATGCTTCCAAGCGCGACAAGACACAAGAGAACGCGCTGTATGTCAATGTCTGTGTGTGTGTGTGTGTGTGTGTGTGTGTGTGAGTGTCCTGTCTGTCTGTGTATGTGTGTGTGTGTGTGTCCTGTCTGTGTGTGTGTGTGTGTGTGTGTGTGTGTGTCAGTGTCCTGTCTGTCTGTCTGTCTGTCTCTGTGTGTGTGTGTGTGTGTGTGTCAGTGTCCTGTCTGTCTGTCTGTGTGTGTGTGTGTGTGTGTGTGTGTGTGTGTGTGTGTGTGTGTGTGTGTGTGTGTGTGTGTGTGTGTGTGTGTGTGTGTGTGTGTGTCAGTGTCCTGTCTGTGTGGCTGCGTCTCATGTCAGCTAATCGAGGGACACTCTGACACACACACACACACACACACACACACACACACACACACACACACACACACACACACACACACGACGCAAAGACAGACTCGCGTCAGTCTCCTGCTCACATCGAGTTCTCTTTTGCTCTTGAACAAACAATAACAACAACACAGAGAATTTTGAGTATTCTCATATTAGGAGTCTTAAATTAATTAAAATGAACTTAAAGAGTTGTGAGGAGATGAGATACGCGGGACAGCGTGTCAGATCCGCATCATGTTCATCAGCGGCCGTTCTTAAAGTGACAGGAGCACTGATTATGCCTGTAATGTTCATCAAAGAACAACGGGAACAGAGAAAAGTGTAGCTTTAATGAGGATTAATCTATATTTCATTTATTATTTATGCAGTTAAGAAAGGTGTTTGAGAACTATTACATTTCTGCATATGTCTAAAGGTGCGTTCACACCGGACGTGATTCGCGCGAGTGATTTATATGTTAAGTCAATGCAGAGACGCGAAATGGCATTCTGCGGCGCGATTCGCGCGAATGAGGCGGCGAGATTCGCACGATTTACGCGATTGAGATATCACACATTGATATTTCGCGCCGCGTTAACCAATCACGAGCTTGCTCTAGTAGTGATGCATTTACAAGCGGAGGCAGAAATCCCAACAACAATGGAGGACAAGATAAGCGTGGCCGTATGTGGATACCCGGAGCTGTATGATACATCATCCTATCACTACAGGAACAGGAATTAAAGGAATAAAGGAATAAAAAGGATCTTGCTTGGAAGAAAGTGAGTTATTGTGAGCCATTTCACAACGAGACAGGAGCAGAAAAAAAGAGCCAGAGCCAGCGGCAAATGTGAGAAGGACTAGCCGAGGAAAGGCGGGTCTCCCCGGGTAAACGAGCGCGGAATGTCACTGATCGCCTGGATCTCACAACTCCAAAAACGCCAGATAAAATGCTCAAATAGGCACTCTTTTTATAAATTAACCACAGATTTGAGCTTTAAACAACTATATTATCGCCTGAAAAAGTCTTTAAACTACGTTTTGTCACAAATTAATAGTAATATTTTTAACAAAAAAGACGTCAAGTGACCGAGACGAGCTGGCTCATCTAGGCTCATATAGAAGCCCCTCCCATGACGCGAATTCGCGTCTGTTGTGTAGTTGTCACACGCGAATTTCACGCGCGAATGAAGCGAGTAAACTCAAAATGTTCAAGCGTCCACCTTCGTGCGAATCGCGTCCGGTGTGAACGCCACATAACAGGGAAGGCCACAGGTAAAAAAAAAAAAATATTATAAAGGGTTTATGTAAAGATTGTTTTAAGTTGTTTTTTTAAAGCCTAATAAATGTTGAAATTGGGAGCTTTCAGTTATACTGTAATGTAACGTCATTAATGTTTCATAGAGACATCGGTATCAGTGATACTGGCCTTCATTCATAAAAACATGACAATACAACACATATTTAAAGTATGCTGTCTTTAAGTTGTTTCTACATTAATTTGGAGAGTAACTGAAATTCTTACAATATCAAAATATTAAAAACTTAAAATATTAAAAACTTGCGATTAATCGCAATTAATTACAGAAATAAATGCGATTAATTCGTTTTTAAAAATGTAATCGATTCCCAGCACTAGAAAAAATATAAAAATTTTTGTTGTTATATATATAGTTTGGAAACATATATATATATATATAGTCTTAAAAATCATGTTTTTTGTGTGATTTTTTGTTGTGTGAGAAGTTTGTTTTATCATACTGTGATTCTTGGTGAATTTAGTATTGAATCCACAAGACATTGAATACATCATACCCAGACTTTAAACCTAATACAAGGGCTAGAGCACTATTACGGCTTACAAAACAGTTCATTGCATATTGTTGTGTTTAGTGCACAACAATAATTAATGAACAGAATTCCTCACCATAGAAGAAATATGAGAAGACCAAGTGCAAGTCCTTGTTGCTTGACAGTCTGTTGTTCACCTCTGTGGCACTGGATTCAGAGAGACGAAAGATGGACGAGAAGAAGTCAGCGATGCCACTTTTGAGCAGAAAAAGAGCCAACCACTGAGGAATCAGCTTTAGGATGGCTAAATAAGCAACCTGCCGGGCTGTGACCTGTGGACAATACAGAGGAGAAGACACGAATAATGAGCTTAAAGGTTCATATTTGGAAGCAGAAAAGCCATGAGTTGAGTCATTTTCTTTTATTTCATTTAACTTTTTAAAATGTATTTTATTTTATGACAGGGGAAATGTGGAAGTACTGATCACTCTAGACAATGTTCAGATAAGAACAAAGAAAAAAATGACCAACTTAGTATTACATGCAAACCTCATAATCATGAATATTAATTAGATGACATAATTATTGCCCAACTGGCAAGTAAGCACATAGGATTTGCACTTCATCCGGTTCACTCACTCACTTCTAACTTCACGTGTTGTCATCTTGTAATTATGGTAATTACGACATGGTGTGAACGCAGCATAAATCTCTATCTAATCTAATTTCTTGCATGAATTTAAAGGGATAGTTCACCCAAAAATGTAATCATTTACTCATCCTCAAGTTGTTCTAAACCTGTAAAAATGTCTGCTGAAAACAAAGGAAGATATTTGGAAGAATGTTTGTAACCAAGCAGATCTCCCTGCCCATTCACTACCATAGTAGGAAAAAAATACTATGGTAGACAATGGGGGGGTGAGACACTATGTTGCCAAAATATTGGGACACCCCTCCAAATCATTGAATTCAAGTGTTCCAAATAACTTTCATGGCCACAGGTGCATAAAATCAAGCAGTAGGCATGCAGACGCATCTATAAACATTTGTGAAAGAATGGGTCGCTCTCAGGAGCTCAGTGAACTCAAGCGTGGTACCGTGACAGGTCGCCACCTGTGCAATAAGTCCATTCGGGAAATTTCCTCACTACTAAATATTCCACGATCAACTGTTAGTGGTGTTATAAAGTGGAAGCAATTGGGAACAACAGCAACTCAGCCACGAAGTGGTAGGCCACGTAAAACCACAGAGGGGGTCAGCACATGCTGAGGGTCACAGTGCGCAGAAGACGCCAACTTTCTGCAGAGTCAAGAGCTCCAGACCTCCAAACTTCATGTAGCCTTCAGATGAGCTCAAGAACAGTGTGTAGAGCTTCATGGAATGGGTTTCCATGGCCGAAAAGCTCATCCAAGCCTTACATCACCAAGTGCAATGCAAACTGTGGGATGCAGTGGGGTAAAGCACGCCACCACTGGACTCTAGAGCAGTGGAGACTTGTTCTCTGAGTGACCAATCACGCTTCTCTGTCTGGCAATCCCGTGGACGAGTCTGGGTTTGGTGGTTGCCAGGAGAACGGGACTTGCCTGACTGCATTTTGCCAAGTGTAAAGTTTGGTGGAGGGGGGATTATGGTGTGGGGGGTTGTTTTTCAGAACTCTTAATGCTTCAGAATTACAATATATTTTGGACAATTTCATGCTCCCATCTTTGTGGGAACAGTTTGGAAACAGTTTCCTGTCCCAACATGACTGCGCTCCAGTGCACAAAGCGTCGCTCCATAAAGACATGGATGAGCGAGTTTGTTGTGGAGGAACTTGACTGGCCTGCACAGAGTCCTGACCTCAACCCGACTGAACATCTTTGGGATGAATTAGAGCGGAGACTGAGAGCCAGGCCTTCTCGTCCAACATCAGTGCCTGACCTCACAAATGCGCTTCTAGTAGAATGGTCAAAAATCCCCATAAACACACTCCTAAACCTTGTGGAAAGCCTTCCCAGAAGAGTTGAAGCTGTTAGAGCAGCAAAAGGTGGGCCAACTCCATATTAAACCCTACGGATTAAGAATGGGATGTCATTAAAGTTCATGTGCAAGTAAAGGCAGACGTCCCAAAACTTTTGGCAATATAGTGTATCTTCCTTTGTGTACAGCAGAACAAAGACATTTATATAGATTTAGATGACAGAATTTCCGTGTTTGGGTGAACTATCCCACTAAGTGAGAAATCGTTTTTTTTCCTTCGCTGTTAATCGTGTAGTCCAGGGGTAGGCAAGTTCGGTCCTAGAGAGCCGCTGTCCTGCAGAGTTTGACTCCAACCCTGAAAAACCCTCACTTGCCTGTAGCTTTAGTAATCCTGAAGACACTGATGAGCTTGTTCAGGTGTGTTTGATCAGGGTTGGAGCTAAACTCTGCAGGACAGCGGCTCTCTAGGACTGAACTTGCCTACCCCTGGTGTAGTCTTTTACTGTCCTGTATTGTGAGCTTGCCTTTAGAAACATGAGATGATGGACGTTCTACCTTCATGATCTTAAAGAACTCCTCCACAGCTTTGACATCATCGGGAAACTGCTTCTTCAGGTTCTGCTCCATCTCAGTCCTGCCACTCAAGATGGAGTAGTCTCTCCGTTCCTCTCGGTCTTCAATCACAATACTGTCGAAATGCTGCTTTAGCTCCACGAACTCCATCTGACCCTCAGTGATTTGGTCGAAAGCGGTCTTAAGCAGACCGTTTTCATGCAGCTGACCGAAGTAGTGAAGTCCTTGTACATGAAAAAAAAAAACCTTCAGCAGATATGTTTTTGAACGATCTCATGACATTATTCACAGACATCCTCAAGATTGACCCAACAGTCTGAGAAGTCTTAAATTGGCCATGAAATCTAAATGGGCATTTTTTATGGAATTTTTCATTATTAGGCCTAATTATGATTTGTCTGTGCACATCATAATTGTTTATTTTATTTATGTGCCTTGTAATCTTAAATCAAAATAACTTTCTGATGACGTGTTAAAGGAACACGCCACTATTTTTGAAAATAGGCTTATTTTCTAACTCTCCTAGAGTTAAACAGTTCAGTGACGTGTTAAAGGAAGAGACCGCAGGAGGTTGACGCTTGGTCGTAACGCGTAAAAAAAAAAAACTGTAAATTGAATCTATATATAATCTGTCCTTTTTTATACATTTTCTTTTACTTCTCTAACAATGTTATGATTGAGGTCGGAGCTGTTGTTGGTTCAGAACCTAAAAACCTAATTAATGTCTTTTTTTCTTCAATTCCTTTGGAAAAATAACTGTGCTGTATTTTAAGGGATGGTACATACCCACATCAAACTCAAAACCCTTCTCAGTGAAAGTGTGACAGCATCCTCCTGCCACGTCGTGCTGCTCCAGCACCAGGACTTTCTTCCCCGCTTTGGCCATTGTGGCTGCGGCCGTCATTCCTCCGATCCCACTGCCGATTATAATTGCATCAAGATCCTTTGGAATCTTCACCTTGGTGAATCCTAAAAATATATACAGTAAGTAAATATCATGCAATGGGAGATATTTACTTTTACAGAAATCGCTTTTTAAGGACTACAACAATCGGCTGGTAGGGACTACAACGCGCTTCTTCATAGGTTAGTGACATCACAAACCCTAAAATGCACATAGACCCGCACCCAAGAACGCGCAACTAAGGCCATGTTGAGAAGAGGAAGAGTTGTTGTAGTCGAGCACATTTGGGAGTCGCATCCGTCTTTCACATTTATTGTAATACAGTACGAACACAAATGCAATAGAAGCATAAAAGCAAGATGACACCATGAGCTATAACCGTAATTAAACTAAACTATACCTGTTCTCTCTTCATGCAGCAGATATTCTCTGGCTCACCTTACAACAGTTCCCACACCAGCGGTTTATAGATTATCATGAAAGAATATGCTAATCAATGACTGAATATAGTTCTCATAAATTCATCAACTATCCCTTCAGAACCGTCCTGTCTCGTTCTACTTGTTGTCACTTCTTCTTGAGACTCTCCATAATTGTCCGGCTCCGGTTTGAACATAAAAGGCTGAACAGTTTCTGTCATTTTCAGTGTGTCTGTGTGAGGTAATCAGAGCTGCTAACATGAGCTCTTGAAGCTCCGCCAGCAGCTCATTTGCTATTAAAGGGACACACAAAAACTTTTTTGCTCACCCTCAAAAGGTGACAATTTTAAAGTCCCAGTGAACCAGAAGTTGCAACCGACTTTATTTCAGTGATTTGACGTATTTCCGAGAGAAACGGCATACTAAATTAGCAGAACAGAGGGCGTGGTTTGTCCCTCCCCCCCTGTGACCTGATTGGATATAGAAACGTAGGCGTTTCATTCAGAAATGGAGGCAGATCTGAACGCAAGTTTGCAATCAGTTGTTGAGGATTACTCCCCGCCTGATACAACGCCAGCTGTCTCGTTTACACGATATTAGTTTGGAGCAGGAAGATGGGGAAGAACAGGAGTACACGGTGGATCATTCTGTGGGAATCAGACCTTATATGTTTGAGCCGTTACCTGCGGAGGGAACTGACAGTCACCTGGACGTGGAGGTGATGTGTGATTAGATGTACCAACAGTGTACACTGATGGGATAGCCTTATCTGTTAATGACAGATATCGCACAAATCCCATCTCGTGTTGAGTCCAGTTTCTGAAGGATTCTCGTGTGAAGTGCTTAGAACACAACCACGATCTATCTGATATCCCTCCTTCCTCAAAATGCAAAAAATCGAGCCATCGGGACCGCAGCCAGGGATTTTTCGGGATTGGAAAAAGTGTTTCGGGAGAGCTACAACCTACAACGCACCTCCTCGCCATCTCTGTTTATTAGTAGCTTTATTAGCCGTCGCCATCTTGGCAGCGTGTCATCGTGCGTCAATCACAGATAACAGAAAATGGGCAAAAAGGCAGGACGTGGGCGGAGCTGAAGTGACGCGATGACTAACAAACAGCAGATAAATGGCTATCCACCTGTCACTCGAAGTGGCCACGCCCTTAATTATGCAGAACTTTAATGCTTTATATAATGCAAACGAATGAGTTATAAACAAATTCACCCCCCTCACATTCGTCATGAAGGGCAAAATTAGCCGTATAGACCAAAACCACAATTTGTACCAGACTGTAAACATGTGTTCTTCTGCTGTAAACTTGAGCTTTTTAACATGAGCTCAATGAGATTCTTCTCCCTTCTGGAGCCTGTCTCTAGCGGCCAGTCGATGAATTGCAGTAGGCTATATGTCACTTCCGTATTGGCTTCAAGAGAAACTGCGGGAGGTTGCCACTTATTTTGAACATAAACACTATGGGGACATCAGAGACTTATTTTACATCTTGTAATAAGGGGCATAATCGGAATCCTTTAAGGCCTGGTTGTAAACATGACCAGTCACATGTGAAACTCCTTTGCAAAATTACCACCAGGTGTAGCCGTTGCTCTGGAAGGCATGAACTGTTACATTTTCATTTCTAAATCAAGCTAAAATAACGAAATAAATGACTGATAATAATAATAAACAACAATTATAATATGGCATTATAACATTTCATTTTGCTAAAGATTCCTGACTACTGTGAAATATTGCAGTGCTTGAAATGCGCTTACTTCCTGTAGCCTACTAGCCAGTACATTATTTAATTTGCCACAAATAAAACTTACATTTAATAATTCACTGATGCATTTCAACAAGTCACACATATGATACCCGTACTACAGTAGAGCCCTACACATGGCATGTACTGTATACGTATAGGCTACTGTACTAAAAAAATCCCTTCAAAGCAACAGTGTTCATAGGCAATCTTATGCAACCCTTTACTGCACCAAGAGCATGAAACACAGTGACTGATATAGGAAATGAATAGTCCAATGCTGATCTAGGTTAACTACCAGCATGCAGTGCTGTCAGTGGGTGAAGAGGCCTGATAAGGAGTTAACACGGCCACAGAATATCACAGAATACAGTATTATCTTTGTAAGCCCTAAACACTTTAAATAAGAGTTTGTTTGAGAACTACAAATATTATCACAATTGGCTAATCTAATTAAGATATGGTAAAGCCATTGACATACATGTCAATTGTTTTATGATAGCATTATCAATATGTTGCATAATTGGATTACCTTAAACATTGTGTGTCATTATCTGATAATACTTCTTCAAAGTTAAAACAAGATAGCATATACTCTAGGCTATGTAATATGTCTAGAGAGACTTTTAATTTATCGTCATTTACTAACTCGTGCCATTTCAAACACTTCTGTGGTACAAATAAAAACACAATAAATCAATCAAAATTAGTGCATACATTCTATAGATCACATTTATGGTTCTTCTTTTGGTCATTTTAGCGCTTGACAGCCCCAGTCCTCATTCAGTCCCTTGTTAAAAAGAAGTGCACTTAATTGTATTGAATGTGTACTTTAAAACTGTACTTGCAGATATTCATTATTATGTTTCTTCACACACTTAAGCACATTTTTGAAAGGTGCACTTTGTAATAATATCAAATGAAAAGTTTTACTTTAAGGTACAATTAAAATCATTGTTTTTTATAAACCTTTTCATGCTTTATTCTAAAAGTACCTTATTTTGGTGTGTTGTCTAACATAGACTATTAAAGCACACTTGTAGTGTGTTATTTGATATACATGTACTAAACTGCATCTTCATAATTTCAAATGTGTTGTTGCAAATATAGCATAAACACATGACAAATTTAAGTTCACCCTAAATGCTTGACAGCACATTATCATACACTTTAACCATATTTGATCAAATACAGAGGAAACTAGATGAGTAAAGTTTGTTAGGACACACTTTGATGTTGGCTTGACATGTTTTAACATGTGGCTAGCATGAATTAGCATTACATTTACATTTATGCATTTGGCAGGCGCTTTTATCCAAGCATTCAAGGTACACATTTTACATTTTGTCAGTTCTTGCTTTCCCTGGGAATCGTACCCATGCCCTTGGCGTTGCTAGCTCCATGCTCTACTGTTTGAGCTAGAGGAAAGCATGCTTCTAGGATGATTTAGCATGTTGCTACCATGTTATTAGCATGTTTTAACACATTGCTAGCATGAATTAACATGTAGCTAGGATGTTTTAACGTGCTGCTAGCATATTTTAGCATGTTATTGGCATTAATAAGCTTGTTGCTAGCATGTTTTAACACATTGGGTGCTTCTCAATAGATGCACAAATAAGAATTGAGAAGCACCCATTGTTAACATGAATTAGCATCTTGCTAGAACGTTTCAACACACTGTTATGTTATCCTTGAATCAACATGTCGCTAGCATGATTTAATGTGTTGCTAACATATTTTAGCATTTTGTTGGCATTAATTAGCATGTTGCTCATATGAATTAGCATGTTTTAGCACATTGTTAACATGAATTAGCATGTTGCTAGAACGTTTCAACACACTGTTATGTTATCCTTGAATCAACATGTCGCTAACATGATTTAACGTGTTGTTAACATATTTTAACATTTTGTTGGCATTCATTTGCATGTCGCTAGCATGTATTAGCACATTGTTAACACGGATTAGCATGTTGCTAGGATGTTACCATTAATTAAATTACGTGTCTCTAGTATTTTTTTATCATTTTGTTAGCAAAGTGCTAAATCATGCTAGCAAAATGCTAATTAATGTCTTGAGCTAAGTGATACGTAGTGGATGAAGCTCCAATACTCTATTAGAGTTATTGTATATGAGTTTTGACCCCCTCAATGAAAGCGTATGGGACTTTTCGTAGTTTTGATCGTTTAATGGAAATCATAAGTCAGATCAGTTAGAAAAATTGTAACCCGGTGTTTGTAGTTTTAAAGCTCTAGGTAGGAGGAGATACTGTCCAACATCTGGCTCAGATTAATAATATGTTTAAATAGTAGATCAGTAATGATGTTAAGATGTAAATGTCATAATTAAGTGGGTCAAAAAAACTGATTGCATTTAATATAACTAGTAAAGGTGCACTATGTAACTTTTCCGTCCGCTAGAGGTCGCCTGTTCAAAACAAAGGTGTAGTTTGATGACGCCAAGTTTGAGCGCAGACTCTTGGGACATGCAGTCTTCACCTCACAGCCGGTGGGAAAGAGTCGGGATAGGACTCGGGCAAAAATCATGTTGATGGATGAGATTATTATCATTACTGTAGTCTGAAGCAGAGCTGGACCGAGTGTTGTGGAGCTGAGGAACCGCTGGAGCGATTGTTAATAAGATGAACGCAACACACGCCTCGCGAGCAGCGGGACTTTTATTATGGCACAGTGAGAGTAAAGCGTTTCTGCAAAATAACACCAGAAACCGAGGGTAACACAGATATGTCGTCATCGACAGGCGACTCCCTCACACGTCCCGGTTCCCTGGTTAAAATAGCAATTTCTCACGATTTACAAATAGTTGGAAACATTTGGGATATTGTAAGTACTCAACTGAACAAAATATATAACACTGGCCTAGTGGTTTTTGGATATTTTACAGATTTTTTTTTTACATAGTGCACCTTTAACACTTTGTTTTGTCTCCCTGGTTTCAGCCGTTATGTGTCAGTGGGTTAACATGTTTTAAGAGTTGGAAGCTCATTGAATGCATTCAGCAGAAAAGTGGGCATATGTTGCATTTGAAGATTAACTCAAATGAGCTTATGAATTCACTTTTAAAATGCTGCAGATTAGCTTAAAACCTTCTCAGGTCATTCTCAGGACAAAGGGGCATTCAGAGTCTAAAATGTCTGGTTTATTCACCTTGTTTCAGCACTTTGTCTCTCTTTCTCTGGTCCAGCTCCAAAGGTCCCGGAGGCCTCACTGACTCCACTGAAAACGGACTTGGCTTCTTGAACAGGAACCAGCATGTCCCACCGGCCCAAATCAGGACACACACCAAGACAATCAGCAGCCACATCCCGAAGACTAAAAATCTATGTATCTACTTTTTTCTTTTAAAAGCGACTATTGCACATATGAAGGCTAGGAGAGTTTTAAGCTGAAGATGGAAAGAAAATGAGATTATAGTCTTCCTCAAATCTTCTTTTATATGCCAGCAAAGAGCAAAGGTCTCAGCAATTGAGTTTGCAGTGACGCAAGATTTAAGCATCACACATAATCGACCAAGATAAGAGTGGTAATATTAAATAACAATCTTCAGTCTAAATACAGACCCAAAGCAATCCTCTTTACATAAACATTTATGTTAGCTCCCTAGTTTTTCATAAACGTTTTTCATGCTTTAGACTTCTAAAACACTTGTAGTGTGTGATTTGATAGAAATGTACTACTGCATCACAATTGCATATATACACTCACCTAAAGGATTATTAGGAACACCAGACTAATACTGTGTTTGACCCCCTTTCGCCTTCAGAACTGCCTTAATTCTACGTGGCATTGATTCAACAAGGTGCTGAAAGCATTCTTTAGAAATGTTGGCCCATATTGATAGGATAGCATCTTGCAGTTGATGGAGATTTGTGGGATGCACATCCAGGGCACGAAGCTCCCGTTCCACTACATCCCAAAGATGCTCTATTGGGTTGAGATCTGGTGACTGTGGGGGCCATTTTAGTCCAGTGAACTCATTGTCATGTTCAAGAAACCAATTTGAAATGATTCGAGCTTTGTGACATGGTGCATTATCCTGCTGGAAGTAGCCATCAGAGGATGGGTACATGGTGGTCATAAAGGGATGGACATGGTCAGAAACAATGCTCAGGTAGACCGTGGCATTTAAACAATGCCCAATTGGCACTAAGGGGCCTAAAGTGTGCCAAGAAAACATCCCCCACACCATTACACCACCACCACCAGCCTGCACAGTGGTAACAAGGCACGATGGATCCATGTTCTCATTCTGTTTACGCCAAATTCTGACTCTACCATCTGAATGTCTCAACAGAAATCGAGACTGATCAGACCAGGCAACATTTTTCCAGTCTTCAACTGCCCAATTTTGGTGAGCTTGTGCAAATTGTAGCCTCTTTTTCCTATTTGTAGTGGAGATGAGTGGTACCCGGTGGGGTCTTCTGCTGGTGTAGCCCATCCGCCTCAAGGTTGTGCGTGTTGTGGCTTCACAAATGCTTTGCTGCATACCTCGGTTGTAACGAGTGGTTATTTCAGTCAAAGTTGCTCTTCTATCAGCTTGAATCAGTCGGCCCATTCTCCTCTGACCTCTAGCATCAACAAGGCATTTTGGCCCACAGGACTGCCGCATACTGGATGTTTTTCCCTAGAAATGGTTGTGCGTGAAAATCCCAGTAACTGAGCAGATTGTGAAATACTCAGACCGGCCCGTCAGGCACCAACAACCATGCCACGCTCAAAATTGCTTAAATCACCTTTCTTTCCCATTCTGACATTCAGTTTGGAGTTCAGGGGATTGTCTTGACCAGGACCACACCCCTAAATGCATTGAAGCAACTGCCATGTGATTGGTTGATTAGATAATTGCATTAATGAGAAATTGAACAGGTGTTCCTAATAATCCTTTAGGTGAGTGTATATACCTGTAAATAACATGACACTTTTCAAGTTAGCTGAATTAGCATGTTGCTAGGATGATTTAGTGCTAAAATGTTTTAACACACTATTACTCCTCTAGACCCCTGAAGGTGTGCTGTAGTATCTGGCACCAAGATGTTAGCAGCATATCCTTTAAGCCCTATAAGTTGTGAGGTGGGGCCTCCATGGATCGGACTTGTTTGTTCAGCACATCCCACAGATGCTCGATTGGATTGAGATCTGGGGAATTTGGAGGCCAAGTCAACACCTCAAACTCGTTGTTGTGCTCCTCAAACCATTCCTGGAGCATTTGTGCTTTGTGGCGGCGCATTATCTGCTGAAAGAGCCACAGCCACCAGGGAATATCGTTTCCATGAAAGGCTGTACATGGTCTCAACAATGCTTAGGTAGGTGGTACGTGTCAAAGTAACATCCACATGGATGGCAGGACCCAAGGTTTCCCCGCAGAACATTGCCCAAAGCATCACTGCCTCCGCCAGCTTAGCTTCTTCCCATAGTGCACCTGGTGCCATGTGTTCAGGTAAGCAACGCACACAGCCACCCACGTGATGTAAAAGAACACGTGATTCATCAGACCAGGCCACCTTCATCCATTGCTCCGTGGTCCAGTTCTGGTCCCACTGTTGGCACTTTCCGCAGTGGACAGGGGAAAGTGGACAGGGGTCAGCATGAGCACCCTGACTGGTCTGGGTGCTCATACACTCATACACAGACAGTCTAATACACAGACTATTTTTTTTTTTTACAATTATGACAATATTTTGTCATAATTGAAATTTTTTTATTTCTAAATTATGACAATTTTATGTGTTTTGGCCATTCATTTACATGACAAATGCATTTTGGCAGTCTGAAAACGCAAACTTTTGAAAACGGGTTTCAATGAGACCATTATAGTCTCTGACTCTGTGTAAACTACACAAAATGCGGATTTGTGAAAATTATGACATCATGTGCATGCGTTTTACATGTTCGGTCAAGAAACACGAAGTGTACTGGCCTGGCAGCATAATCTGTGTTTAAAAAAAATACATTTTTGCGGATCTGTGTGAGTGGGATAATTTTGACAATGTTGTTGTGTCTACACAAAAAAACGCAAAGGAACAGTTTTTCATTGTTGACGTGTGAATGTACCCTCAGAGTGCAACTGAAGCAAAACACAAACAACAAATCAATAATATTGCTGAATATTATGTGTTGCTGTGCAAATAAAATTATTATTCATATGTTGCCTGAAACATCAATCATTAAGCACCTTAGAAAACAAAAAAAAAATGATGCTGTATATGCTGTGTTCATGTGGCATAATCAGCGCAATGCTTTATCTTTATGTCTTTGAGTTTTCCTCTTGTTAAATTAAGCAATAGTGTAGAAATGGATTCTTTGTGTATTATTACCAGATAAGGCAATTAAGATAAGACTAAATTGTGAAGAATCATCTTTGTACGTGCACTGTGTTTATCTATATGACTTTATGACAGGCATCTGTCGATAAGGTTTTCCAGGCCTAATTAAAGGAACCGCAAGTCAGTCTGCTTGTTTTCTACATTTATGCAACTCATTAACATTTCATTTTAGCATTGGTTACAAACTTATAAAATAAGTGATAAACCGCCTTTCCCTCAGTATTCTTTTCTTGCCACATTTTATATAATAAAAAGAAATCACTAAATATTTTAACGGAGTATTTTTTTATGATAAAGTCCCTTACACTTCTAAAAACAGCACTTCCAGCACCTTGCGATAGTATTCATGCCCTATTTTATTTTAAACATGAACAAACAATAAAGCATAAAAATATCACAATGCATTAAAAGCCAAAAGTTAGGAGCCTTGTGTAATTCAGCTGCTGTTCCATAATGTGGGACCAAAAGCTTTATTACCTCTGATTTTTAATTTGGAGTAAATTATTATCCTATCATCTTAAGCTTCTCAAGGGATAAAATTGGTGGAGTAAATTAAACAGGTTACTGGATGTCCAATTATACATAAACAGGAGCATTTTGAACTCAATTCTGTAATGAACAGGGTTAAAAAAATGCTGGGTTAAAAACAACCCAAGTTGGGTTGAAAATGGACAAACCCAGCAATTGGGTTTTAACCCAGTGAATGGGTCGTTTTAACATGTTTTAAGCTGTTGGTTTAAATGTTTGCTTTAAAGGTCCCGTTCTTCGTGATCCCACTGTTCAAACTTTAGTTAGTGTGTAATGTTGCTGTTAGAGCATAAATAATACCTGTAAAATTATGAAGCTCAAAGTTCAATGCCAAGTGAGATATTTTATTTAACAGAAGTTCCCTTTCAAAGCCTACAGCGAACGGCCGGCTTGGACTACATCCTGGTACTTCCTTCATTAATTACGTCAGTCAGTAGAACAGACTAACCTCCGCCCACAAGAATACGCGAAAAAGGGGGCGTGGTCTTGTTGCTGTCCCACATGGAGAAGAGGAAGTGTCGCGTGGAAAAAAGGAAGTGCTGCGTTTGAGTGTGTTTGTCGCCATGTCGTCGAGACGCTGTTATTTTCATCCCGGAGTCAAATCACCTTTGTTTGGCTTTCCCAGGGACGCTGTAGAGATCATTAAGCGCATACATCTCCCGTTAAGAGGCGTGACCTTTCCGTGCAAGTTACGTGCGCTAAGCTGCTGTCGAATCACAACACAGGAACCGTGCAACGTTCGCTAAGCTGCGGTCAAATCACAACACGGGAACCGCTGGCACAATCAGAACTCGTTACGTATTTCTGAAGGAGGGACTTCATAGAACAAGGAACTCATCAGTAGGACAGTGAATACAGCGGTATACAGATGAGTCAATTGTGTGAAAAATACTGTGTTTTTTTACACGCGAAACATGAACACATGTTATATTGCACACTGTAAACACAATCAAAGCTTCAAAAAAACACGAAGAACGGGACCTTTAAACAACCCAATCGCTTTTAACCCAGCATTTTTTAGAGTGGTGTTTTTTAACATACCTTCAGGAATTGTGCTGATGCCTTTTGAACCACTTGTATTTGAGAAATCGGAGACATTTTACCGTAATACTTTATATACCGTAATAAGGGGAGTTGCAGTAATCCTGCCGAGATGTAATAAAAGCGTGGATCGCAAGCTCCAACAAATTCTCAGAGAATAAACAAAGGTAACATTTTCTTTAACCCATCAGCTAATTTGTGTCAAGCTCACATGTGAAGAGAAAGAAAAGAGTTCATATCTCCAAGATTGATCTTGTTTCTCCCATCTGAAGGGCCAAAAACAATAATAACTTTGTACCCCAAAATGGGGGGTTGTAGGTGTATGAATACTTTTGCAAGGCGCTATTTTGGAAATAATATACTTAAAGGCCTGATTTGACAGGGTTTAGATTAAGCCAGGATTAGGCCTTAGTTAAATAAGGGTACTTTATAAAACGTGCCTTGAGAAAAAAACATGTGCATCTTGAGACAAAACAATAGCACTGACATATTTTAATTCAAGTTGCGTTCAGTTAAAACAGCTCAGACATGTATTTTAGTCTGGGACTATAGCTTAAGCCTTGTCTATGAAACCAGATGTGAAAGAACTAAAGTGCACTTAAAGGGATAGTTCACCCAAAAATGAAAATTAGCCCATGATTTACTGGCAGTGACTGATGGGTCATTTTTGAAGTCCATAAAAGTGCATCTATCCATCATATAACTGCTCCACACAGCTCCGGGGGGTTAATAAAGGCCTTCTGAAGCGAAGGGGTGCATTTGTGCAAGAAAAATATCCATATTTATATACTAAAATAACCAGCTTCCGGCGGTCAGCGGTACACAAGTCGACTTGCGCTATAAGAGTAACCCTTGAGGTGACGTACAGGAGCATCGCAAGCTTTGACGGCTCTCGTGGATAGTGCTGGGGAACAAACTCAAGCCCCTCTTCTCTTATATCCAAATCCTGCGCCATTAAGAATTCTCACTTTAGACTTCTAAGACGCTTTTGCGTCAAGGGTTTAAGGGTCAAGGAGCCCCCCCGGAGCCGTGTGGAGCAGTTATATGATGGATAGATGCCCTTTTATGGACTTCAAAAATTACCCAACAATTCACTGCCATTATAAAGCTTGGAAGAGAGAGGACATTTTTAATATAACTCAGATTGTATTCGTCTGAAAGAAGAATGTCATATACACCTCGGATGACTTGAGAGTGAGTAAATCATGAGGTAATTTTCATTTTTGGGTGAACTATCCTTTAAGTGTGAACTGAATGTACTGTTTTTAGACACTTACCTGCTTGTTATTTGCAATCAAATGAAAATGTATTATGTTGCATGCTTAATTAGTCTAATAACCTGATGTTTAGTTAAAGTAATGTGTTTGTTACAGTAGTAAGATAGAATGAATGCCGGTTATGTTAAGGGTTGGGGGACGGGAAGTGAAGGTTTTTAGATTAGATTAGATTAGATTCAACTTTATTGTCATTACACAAGTACAAGGCAACGAAATGCAGTTTAGGTCTAACCAGAATATACACACACTGTTCACACTGTTTTTTTCACAGTGTTCCAGGATGTGAGACATGTTGGCGAGAACAATAAAGAATGAAAGCCAGCTCAAGTACTCAAGAGTCATATTTGCAGATATAACATATTATAGTTTAAAATTATATTAATTATTAGTTGAACTTAGAGTGACCCATTTACCTAAAGTACTTTATATGTAATTTCATAATGACTTCTGTTGTCTTTGAAATACTGCTGAATGTACCGACTGAAACTAAAATATACTTTTATGTAATTTCTATTGAGACCTGTATGTCATGTATTTTAATTTGTAATGGTGAAGTTGTAATTCAGTCCAAATATATTTACTTTAGGATGTTAATCAACACAAACACAAAATAAATAAGTCCAATTCTTTAACCCTTTAACTGTCACCCCCCTTTTTGAGAAAATGCACTATCCAAACTTAAAGGGCTGTAATTCAAGAGTGCTTTGGAATATAGACCAAAGTTTGATCTCGTTTTAAAGACGACACTCTGCAGATTATTGCTGAAGTGAAAGCAATTCAAAATATGAAAGTATGAAAGAGTTATGGAAGTTTAAATTTACTGTAAATGAAAAATACTGTACTAAATATTTTTTATTTCATATAAAATAGATATTTTACAAAAAATAATTTACTCTAAAATTACTATAAAACCAAAGCCATATGTCTAACCAATTTGTGTTCCAAATTTGAAGTTGAGATCACAAAAATTGAAGTCCCCATGAGATTTTGTTTAGGCGCTGTACCAAAAATAGCCACCGGGTGTCATTCAAATTCCATTGATTGTTTTTTTGATGCATTTTCCTGTAAATCTCTGTCCAAATATCACTTCCACCACAAAACAGTCCCCAAATATGGACCCTTGATACTCAGACCTTTCCGACAATATGTGTTTTGTCAAGATTGGAAAAGATTTTGAATATAAAGTAGTTAAAATAATTGTTGTAATATGAAACATGACGCAGCCCACTAGGGGAGGAGCCCGCTAGAATAATTTAGAGTAACGTTTCCATGGTAACACAATGTCCGATTTCAAAACGGTTTTCACAGGATGAATTTTGAGTTTGTAAGCTTTCAAATGATACCTAATTTATGATAATTACTTAAATATATGATAGGAAAAAAAAAGCGATCAAAAAAAGAGCACCAGGCGTCCCACCTGTAAAAGTACAAATTAATTTGACATTGTTGCATTTTTGTATTTATTTTTATCCTTAATATTATATGCAGTGAAAGATTTTTAAACATATACTTTGAAGATTTGAAGTAAAAGTGCAAATTCAATCAAGCTTCTTCTGGACAAGACTAGTTTTATAAAAAAATATATATTTATATACGCTGAATATCTTAATTAGTTGATATTGGATATCTGCTCATAGCCTCCATTTGACAGACACTTTATTCAAAGTGACACATTCATTCATTCATTCATTCATTCATTCATATGTGCTGTCTAGGAATCAAACCCTATAAACCCAAAAAACCCATTTAAATTTGAACTAGAGTACCCTGTTGTTGGGTTTTTGCTCACACACAAGAGCTGCAGTTCATCCCAATTACTGGCTCAGTATTTAAATAGGAGAGAGAGAGAGAGAGAGAGAGAGAGAGAGATAGATAGAGAGAGAGAGAGAGAGAGAGAGAGAGAGAGAGAGAGAGAGAGAGAGAGAGAGAGAGAGAGAGAGAGAGAGAGAGAGAGAGAGAGAGAGAGACAGAGACAGTGGTACAAACTTGGAAAAGGAGCTTACAGGATGAAAAGCTCAGTCCTGAGACGAGGATCAGAGAATGAGCTTAAGTTCTGGAAACGAAGGAAGCAGCTGCTCTTCAGCGGGACAGAGAGACCTGACACCCAAATCTCATTATCACAGCAGCCACTGATTCAATCTGAGCTTTACGCACACAGAACGCTAATGCAAGATAACCAGGGTGTTTTCATGCCGCCCAAGCATTCTTTTTTAAAAGACCCTCTTCAGATGCAAGACCTGAAATCACTCGCTTTCCCATTGCACAAAAAGTTCTTCATAGTGGTTTTGACTTTCACTGTATGGACAAATGAGAAGTCATGCAGGTTTAAAATGACCTGCGACGATGACAGAATTTTCATTTTGGGATGAATGATGCCTTTAACGTCAAATTAGGGGCAAATTAATACCGAGATTCAAACCAGACATTTGCCTAGATTGCAGATGAGTTTATTTCAAAAACAGACATAAAACATCATATCATAAAAGGTATTGAATGACATGAGGGTGTCCTCTTAAACTACTGGAGTTGGATAATATTTAAAACTACGGTGGATGCTACACAATTTCAGAGTTTCTAGTACAAATAAACATTCATACAAAAGTAGATGTTGAACAGAGCCCTGGTGCCCCCAGGGCCGGTGCTACGTGATAATGCAGCCTCCCTTCTCCTTGAATGGGTTCTTGTCCTCTGGGACGCCCTTGATCAGGGGGTCTTCGGCAGACTGCTCCTCAACGAAAGCAATGATTTCTGGGGCTGATTTTGAAATCTGAGAAAAAGAGAAAAAATAGGTTCAAGGATGATTGTGGCATTGATTGGAATCAACTAAGCAAATAAGTAACCAAACCGAGGATCTATCTGCAAATGCTGCCCTTATTCACTGCAGGGCCAGAGGGATAGACATGCATCTCTTCAGTGGGTTGTACTGTTATTACATTTTTTTTTTTTTTTTTTTTGGATTGTTCTGCTAAATATCTTTAAGAAGACAAAAAAAAAACTCCAGACAACATGAGCTGTGGAAAATTATAAGTGATCTAGGAGCTTTTTACAGCAGATGAAACTGAAAACACGGTAAGTCCTCACAGCCTCGCTTCCATACCTGTCATGGCTCTGGTCGTGACGCAGGTCAGTCACACGTAAAAAAAAAAGCAGAGATCTAGAGATTCGTCTTACTTTAGCACCGCATTTTTAGAATGCAGTTGTAGTGACAAATTGCCCCCCCATTTTAATTTTCTCTTTAGCGCCTGGTTTTAATTCCTACAAAATCATGTTATGATAAATGCTGTTTCAAAAAATCAAAGTCAGAATTGTGAGAAAGTCAGAATTGTGAGTTATAAAGTCAGAATTGTGTGATATAAAGTCAGAATTGTGTGATATAAAGTCAGAATTGTGTGATATAAAGTCAGAATTGAGTTATAAAGTCAGAATTGTGTGATATAAAGTCAGAATTGTGAGATATAAAGTCAGAATTTAGTTATAAAGTCAGAATTGTGTGATATAAAGTCAGAAGTTTGAGATATAAAGTCAGAATTGTGAGTTATAAAGTCAGAATTGTGTGATATAAAGTCAGAATTGTGTGATATAAAGTCAGAATTGTGAGTTATAAGGTCAGAATTGTGTGATATAAAGTCAGAATTGTGAGATATAAAGTCAGAATTTAGTTATAAAGTCAGAATTGTGTGATATAAAGTCAGAAGTTTGAGATATAAAGTCAGAATTGTGAGTTATAAGGTCAGAATTGTGTGATATAAAGTCAGAATTGTGTGATATAAAGTCAGAATTGTGTGATATAAAGTCAGAATTGAGTTATAAAGTCAGAATTGTGTGATATAAAGTCAGAATTGTGATATATAAAGTCAGAATTTAGTTATAAAGTCAGAATTGTGAGATATAAAGTCAGAATTTTAAGATATAAAGTCAGAATTGTGTGAAATAAAGTCAGAATTTTAAGATATAAAGTCAGAATTGTGTGATATAAAGACAGAATTGAGTTATAAAGTCAGAATTGAGTGATATAAAGTCAGAATTGAGTGATATAAAGTCAGAATTGTGTGATATAAAGTCAGAATTGTGTGATATAAAGTCAGAAGTTTGAGATATAAAGTCAGAATTGTGAGATATAAAGTCAGAATTGTGTGATATAAAGTCAGAATTGTGTGATATAAAGTCAGAATTGTGTGTTATAAAGTCAGAATTGTGTGATATAAAGTCAGAATTGTGTGTTATAAAGTCAGAATTGTGTGATATAAAGTCAGAATTGTGTGTTATAAAGTCAGAATTGTGTGTTATAAAGTCAGAATTGTGTGTTATAAAGTCAGAATTGCGAGATAAAGTCAGAAGTTTGAGATATAAAGTCAGAATTGTGTGATCTAAAGTCAGGATTGAGTTATAAAGTCAGAATTGTGTGATATAAAGTCAGAATTGTGTGATATAAAGTCAGAATTGTGTGTTATAAAGTCAGAATTGTGTGATATAAAGTCAGAATTGTGTGTTATAAAGTCAGAATTGCGAGATAAAGTCAGAAGTTTGAGATATAAAGTCAGAATTGTGTGATCTAAAGTCAGGATTGTGTGATATAAAGTCAGAATTGTAAGACAAAAAGTCGCAATTACTTTTTTATTTTTTTATTCTGTGGCAGAAACAAGCTTCCTTAGATAAACGATTAGCCTGAAAGCTTAGTTTATACACACATTTGCACTTACCCTACATATATTCTCAATAATCTTTACTGTAATTAAGTGTAAAATGCCCAAATATTTAAGTTATGAAAAAGAAAAAAATGATAATGTTCAATTATTCACTTAATAGGCTATGAGGCATTAAATTCATATAATTCGTATATACTTAGGATAATCATTTACTGACAGTTTAGGGAGACCCGATTTCGAGGGAGAACACGAATTGTCCGTGCGCAACGGTTAAACAGGTCCGTACAGTGTAAAACAATGGAAAAGTATACAGTGGAAGTGAAAAACACGTTCTGTGTGAGGGGTCGTTTTTTTGCTTTGAAAAGCTTGAGTGCTGCAAGACGTTCGGGAGAAAGTCCCAGTGAACCGGAAGTAGCAACTGAGTTTTCCTCAGAGCCGTGACGTATTTCCAAGTGAATAGTGGGCGGGGTTTTACTTCAGCGCTCCTCCTCTTCATCTCTCGTTCATAGCAGACTAACGCTTGGAGGGGAGTGGTTAAGGATATTTAAACCCAAGCTGTCAAACAGACGTCATCTGAGAAGGAACGCCATTCCAGACCAGAAGTTACTTTTCAGATTTTGATTAAAGATTACCGCAACAAACTATTTTTTTCCTGCGTATTAACTTAGAACCGTAATGTGTGCTAACAAAGTTAATAGGGTCCATTTTGATTTCATGAGGACTTTAAAGATGCTGGAAGTTCTCACCGCAATTCGGGTAGTGTTCACTTCCACCTTCAGCTGATCCAGCTCCATCTTCAGGATGTCTTTATCTGTCATATCCCGAGCCATCCTGACTATTCAGAGCAAATAAAAGATAGAAAATTAAGAAATTATGAAAGACTATGTGAAATTAAGCTCCATATTCACATGAAAAAAGCCATAATACAACACTGTAAAAATATAAAAAATAACATAAAAATAGATTTGCTGGTTGATTCAGTAATGTTAAATTATCAGTTAATTTTTTTCAGAGTAAGTAAAAGTAGGCAGGAAAAAACAAATACGAAGATCCACAGAGAAGACCAGAAAAATGAACTTAGTGTGATTAAAACACAACAAACCGCTTATAGATTTGTATAAAGCTTTTCACAATGCATATTGCTCCAATCAGCTTTAAAATAATGTTCAGCAACTCACTTTTTATATATCAAAAAGTGCATTTATTAATATGAAAAGATATCTCAAATGTCTGAAAACTATGACATAAAAAAATTCTGTCAATATAACATTTGATATATTCTGACCAAAAATAAATAAATCATCCGTTTACCTGTTGAATGGATGGACTCGCGGCCGTCAGAGAAATGTCCTGATGTCTCCTAGGAGATCATCAGCGTGGAGGTCTTCCTCCGCTCCTGTCCTCTGCGTCTGTGAATCTCTGGCTCTTCTCCTCTATTTCTGTTGTCTGGACCCCCTCCTTCCCCTCGCTCTTTCACAGGTGTAGAGATTGATCCTGGTGAGGATTGCGCTCTGATGTCATCAATCTCCACTGATCTCATTAAGGCCATTGAGAGCATGAAGAGTAACCTCTAAACAACATTGAAATACTGGAGGAAAGGGCAGCATGATGGAATTACTGTGTCAAATTCGTCATTAACCGATAACAAACTTCTTGTGGAAGCCTAAAAACCATCAGTGCATCTTAAGGATCTTCAAACTTTGGCATAGAAAGAGCTCAGTGTGATTTGCGTGAAGCCATCAGACGGTCTGGAGCCGTGCATGTGGCGGCTCAGAGACCTGTGCTGCCTTAAATCAAACCAATTCAATTTAATTCCATTTAATATCTATGGTTTTGTTTTATATAAGACATTGACTTTGCAGTCTTCAAGTTTTTCATCGATACAAACTCCATTAGCCAAGCATAATAAATACTGAATTGTACAGTACCGTTCAAAAGTTAGGGGTCAGTAAGTATACATGTTATTTTAAATTGATCAAAAGTAACAGTAAAGATTTATAAGGCCACAAAATGTGAAACAAAATTCCACAAAAATATGAAACCAAATGCTAAAGCATACTAGCAATGTGTATGAAATACTAGCATAATGTAGTAGAAACGTGCTAACAACAATGCTAAATCTAGAAAACGTGCTAACAACAATGCTAAATCTAGAAAACATGCTAACAACAATGCTAAATCTAAAAACATGCTACTAACATGCTAACAACATGCTAAATCTAGAAAACGTGCTAACAACAATGCTAAATCTAGAAAACATGCTAACAACAATGCTAAATCTAAAAAAACGTGCTAACAACAAATGCTAAATCTAGAAAACGTGCTAACAACAATGCTAAATCTAGAAAACATGTTAACAACAATGATAAATCTAGAAAACATGCTACTAACATACTAACAACAATGCTAAATCTAAAAAAACGTGCTTCTAACATGCTAAAACATGTTAGCAATGTGCTGAATCATTTTAGAAACATGTTAACAATGATGCTAAAACATGTTCGCAACATGCTAAATAATGCTAGAAACATGTTAAATTGCATTGTGCTGATGAATGATATAAACCTGCTATCAACATGGTAAAACATTGATACCAGATAACAAAATGTTTTAGCAATGTGCTAAATCATGCTGGAAACATGCTAAATCACGCTAGTATTATGTTAAAACATTAAAACATACTAGCGATGTGGAAAATCATGCTAGAAACATGTTAAAACGTGTTAGCATTGTGCTGATGAATTATATAAACCTGTTAAAACATGTTGATAGCAGATAACAAAATGTTTTAGCAATGTGCTAAATCATGATAGAAACATGCTAATAATGCTAAATCTAGAAAATCTGCCATCAACATGGTAAAACGTGTTAGCAATATGTGATAAATTATTTTAGAAGCATGTTAAAAATTATGTTAAAACATTAAAACATACTAGCGATGTGTGCTAAATCATGCTATTGACATATCCGCAACATGCTAAATAATGTTAGAAACATGTAAAATTGCATTGTGCTGATGAATGATATAAACCTGCTATCAACATGGTAAAACATTGATAGCAGAATAAAAAAAAATGTTTTAGCAATGTGCTAAATCATGCTGGAAACATGCTAAATCATGCTAGTATTATGTTAAAACATTAAAACATACTAGCAATGTGGAAAATCATGCTAGAAACATGTTAAAACGTGTTAGCGTTGTGCTGATGAATTATATAAACCTGTTAAAACATGTTGATAGCAGATAACAAAATGTTTTAGCAATGTGCTAAATCATGATAGAAACATGCTAATAATTCTAAATCTAGAAAATCTGCCATCAACATGGTAAAACGTGTTAGCAATATGTGATAAATTATTTTAGAAGCATGTTAAAAATTATGTTAAAACATTAAAACATACTAGCGATGTGTGCTAAATCATGCTATTGACATATCTGCAACATGCTAAATAATGTTAGAAACATGTTAAATTATGCTAGAAACATGTTAAAACTTGTTAGCATTATGCTGATGAATGATATAAACCTACTAAAACATATTGATAGCAGATAACAAAATGTTTTAGCAATGTGTCAAATCATGCTAGAAAACATGCTAAAACATGCTAAATTAGGCTAGAAACATGCTAATAATGTTAAATCTAGAAGACCTGCCATCAACATAATAAAACGTGTTAGCAATGTGTTAAATCATTTTAGAAACATGCTAACGATAATGCTCAAACATGCTAGAAATGTGATAAATCATGCTAGCAACATGCTAGAAACATGTTAAAACTTGAGCATTGTGCTGACGAATGATAGAATAGATAACAAAATGTGTTAGCAATGTGTTAAATAATTTTAGAAACATGCTAAAAATGAGACAAAAAATGTTAGCAATGCGTTAAATCATGCTTTAAACAGCGAGCAAAATGTTATCGTGTTAGAAATGTCAAATCATGCTAGAAACATGTTATAAATGTTAAATCATGCTAGATACATGCTAGCAAATGCTAAATCATGTGATAAAAATGCTAACAATGATGTTAAAACATGATAGAAACATGCTAGGAATGGGCTAAACTGTATTGCCTTCAAAACCTTCAAACGTTAAGGTTTTAAACTACTTTAAACTTCATACACTGAAAAAAATGGTGTGTTGGATTTACATGATTTAATCATGTACATCGGTTCCACATGAATCAATTAAGTTAAACAAACATAATTTGTTCACATAATTCCAACATAATGGAATGAAGTAATTTTTAAGTAACTGAATTGAGTAGTCTCACAATGATTTTAATATGGCTCCCTAACAACAGTGGTGCACACGGGGGCTTGAGACCCTCCCTCTTTAATCAAAACACACAAGTTTATTTTTTTATATTTTTGTTGTCACTTGACTGATCTATAACACTGTACTCAGTAGCTTTAATTGTATTTGGCAGCAATAGCACATCATATATGTGCTAAGTGTGAAATGCTCTTTAATGACATGTGCTGAGTCAGTCCACAGCCTAAGCAATCGCTCCGCTCTTCTCCACTATGGTAACCCAGTGTAATTTAAATGGTTCTAATAATTCCACCATAATTAAATATTAAACACTAATAAACAATATAAAGTCTCCCCCTTTTCTCATTTTGCCCAAATACACATAAAATAACACTTTATTTAAATTTTTTTTACTCTAGTCGTCAAAGCATGCTGGGAACTACAGTTTCAGCAAAAATAATTTTCGAGTACTTAATTGGTTCACATTCACCCCAAATAATTGAATCTAGTAGATTGCACATTTTAGAGAATTACATTAATCGAAAGCAATGAAATCATGTTTAGAAGAGAAACACAAATTTGTTGCGTAGATCACAAATAATACGATTAAGTAAATTGGACAACATGTGTTTTCCTGTTTTTTCAGTGTACTTCAAGCTTACTTTTCTGGTCAGGCTTTTAAACCAACATCAAAGTTTGTTCACTTGACAAACTTATTTTTATCTAGTTCATGAAGTGCATTAACCATTTGAACTTTTGTTTTCTGTCGGTCCTGAAATAATGAAACTCAGTCTTGGGGTCTCTAGATGCTAAACTGAACATGAGGGTTGAACGCAATATCTTAGATCCAGTGTCAAAGAGTGCCACTGAGACTTTTGGCCATCAGCCACGGGCATCACTGCCCAATAAACTGCTCAGCGCAGGATTACTCTTACCGCGATCTGCTTAATAACCGCAATGCTTTCTCACATTGCCCATGTTGGAAAAACAAGACTGGATCTGTTGATTGAGAGTGTTTCTGGGGCAAACAAATCACTTTTAACAAGTTCTTTTGGATATTTTTGGACATGGCAATTGAGGAAAACAACTGAGCCAGATCTGAGCGGGACTGAATTCACTCCAAACTCCAGTGTTTTTCTACTCAGACACATCTTTGCACTCGAGTGTGTATTGAACTCCTGAATAAGCTTGTTGTGGCACTGCCTGACCTCACTTGTAAGCCGGTTTCTCAGGATCTGGATCAGGCCCCCTTTGTCCAGAATTAGCAAGAGAGACCTTGAAGCCTTGATTCGTGATGAGTGACGTTATGGTGTCATTGCGACGAGGAGCTTTACTGCAGCGCAACAGTCAAGAAAGCAATGTGACATTATTGAGATGTTATATATTACCAATACACTTTGAATAAAATACCATGGGCAATTCATTAAAGGGATAGTAGATCAAAAAATACAAATTCTGTCATCATTTGCTCACCCTCAAGTTCTAAAACTATATGAGTATGAAAAGCAAGCAATTTCTGAGTAAAAATCGTTTCAAAGTAAATCCTCCACTAATTATTTTTTTCAGTGTAGTGAAGAAAAAGTAATAATTGTTTGTATATTCTATGCAACCTCATATTAATAAATTTACATCACAATAAGGGAGTTCAGAAATAACACGGCATGTGTCAACGTGTTGTTCTCTAAAGCCAGTTAGACAAGTGGTGACAACTTGACTGTCACATGCTAAAGCTTTAGTAATTGAGCTAAGACTAATCAAGCACCAAGGAGGATTATGGGTAATAGATATCAGTAGTTGTCAGTGCAGACACTTCTACAAAAATTTGTGAAAGAATGGGTCGCTCTCAGGAGCTCAGTGAACTCAAGCGTGGTACCGTGACAGGTCGCCACCTGTGCAATAAGTCCATTCGAGAAATTTCCTCACTACTAAATATTCCACGCTCAACTGTTAGTGGTGTTATAACAAAGTGGAAGCAATTGGGAACAACAGCAACTCAGCCACGAAGTGGCAGGCCACGTAAAATCACAGAGCGGGGTCAGCGCATGCTGAGGGTCACAGTGCGCAGAAGTCGCCAACTTTCTGCAGAGTCAAGAGCTCCAGACCTCCAAACTTCATGTGGCCTTCAGATGAGCTCAAGAACAGTGTGTAGAGCTTCATGGGATGGGTTTCCATGGCCGAGCAGCTCATCCGAGCCTTACATCACCAAGTGCAATGCAATGCGTGGGATGCAGTGGGGTAAAGCACGCCACCACTGGACTCTAGAGCAGTGGAGACGTGTTCTCTGGAGTGACCAATCACATTTCTCTGACTCACAATCCCATGGACGAGTCTGGGTTTTGGCGGTTGCCAGGAGAACGGTACTTGCCTGACTGCATTGTGCCAAGTGTAAAGTTTGGTGGAGGGGGAATTATGGTGTGGGGTTGTTTTTCGGGGGTTGGGCTTGGCTTCTTAGTTCCAGTGAAAGGAACTCTTAATGCTTCAGCATACCAAGACATTTTGGACAATTTCATGCTCCCAACTTTGTGGGAACAGTTTGGAAACAGTTTCCTGTCGCAACATGACTGCGCACCAGTGCACAAAGCGTCGCTCCATAAAGACATGGATGAGTGAGTTTGGTGTGTGAGGAACTTGACTGGCCTGCACAGAGTCCTGACCTCAACCCGACTGAACACCTTTGGGATGAATTAGAGAGCCAGGACTTCTCATCCAATATCAGTGCCTGACCTCACAAATGCGCTTCTAGAAGAATGGTCAAAAATCCCCATAAACACACCCCTAAACCTTGTGGAAAGCCTTAGCTAACAAGCCTTAGCTAGCATTAGTTAACATGAACTAACCATGAACAACACCTCCGTTCAGCATTAGGTCATCTTTGTTAACATTAGTTAATAAAAATCCAGCTATTCATGGTTTGTTCATGTTAGTTCACAGTGCATTAACTAATGTTAACAAGATTTTAATAATGCATTAGTAAATATTGAAATTACCATTAACAAAGATAAATAAACGCTTTATAAGTGCAGCTCATTATTAGTTCATGTTAACTAATGTAGTTAACTAATGTTAACTAATGAACCTTATTAAAGTGATAGTTCACCCAAAAATGAAAATGTACTCACCCTCAAGTCATCCTAGGTGTTTATAACACTTTTCTTTCAGACGAATAAAATCAGAGTTATATTACAAAAGTCCAGGCTAATCCAAGCATTAGAATTGGATTCATAGTTGCTCTGTTTTTGAAGTCCATAAAAAGTGCATCTGTCCGTCAAATAACGTGCTCAACGCGGCCCCGGGTTGTTAATAAAGGCCTTCTGAAGCGAAGCGACGCATTTGTGTAAGAAAAATATTAATATTTAAAACTTTATCACGTAAACTTTCGACCGACCGCCTTCCATGGAAAAGTGTTGAATGTTGAAAGTGAAACTCAAGATGCCTACGTGACATCATGACCATCCTAGGTGTTTATAACACTTTTCTTTCAGACGGATAAAATCAGAGTTATATTACAAAAGTCCAGGCTAATCTAAGCATTAGGTCCGCTCTGGTCGCGTTAGTCTTGCGATCGGCAGGGGAACTTTCAACAATTTTTCCATAAATTGAACAGGGAAGGCGGTCGGCCGAAAGTTTACTTGGTAAAGTTTTAAATATGGATATTTTTCTTTCACAAACGCGTCGATTCGCTTCAGAAGGCCTTTATTAACACCCCAGAGCCGCGTGGAGCAGTTATATGATGGACAGATGCACTTTTTATGGACTTCAAAAACAGAGCAACTATAAATCTAATTCTAATGCTTAGATTAGCCTGGACTTTTGTAATATAACTCCGATTTTATTCGTCTGAAAGAAGAATGTCATATACACCTCGGATGACTTGAGGGTGAGTAAATCATGGGCTAATTTTCATTTTTGGGTGAACTATCCCTTTAACTTCTCACCGTGTGGCGCATATCCGCCATGTTTTGTAGTTTTTTTTAACACTTTTTACTCGTGTTTTTACTCGTTCTGAACAGAATCCTCGTCCAAAGCGCAATGTGTTGTGGGCAATATTAGCCTTTATTATTCTAATCTCACATACTATTTAGGATGGATATAAAGGACATTGTGACGCAGGGTTTGTCATTACTGAAAGATAATATTTTTGTTATTTGGTATTTTTAGGCATAATATAATATGTAGATTTTCGCCGCTAGAGGCCGCCTATTCAAAACAAAGGCGTAGCTTGATGACGCCGAGATTGAGCGCCGATTCATGGGAGATGTCTTCTTCATCAAGTCACAGCCACAGGGCTCGGGGCAGAAATCATGTTCATGGATGAGATTATTAATTTTAACTTTACTGTAGTATGAAGCAGAGCAGGGCCGGGTGTTGTGGGAGCTGAACGAGGCTGCTGAAGCGATTGTTAATGAGAGACGAGCGCGACACACGGCTCAAGAGTGGAGCTTTTATTATGTCACAGAGCGCTTCCGCTTCTTCCTTTCATGCGTATGTGGTAGCCTGAATGCCAGACGAACTTAGCCCCGCCCACAAAATTTTTTGCACGGGCAGTTCGGTCTGGACTTGATCCATAGAGAAGTAATTATGCCCGAACAGAAACTGTTCGGACCAATGAAATTGTCAGGGCGGGCTTTAGACGATGATGGACAGATGATCAACAGTGACGTAATCATCCACGTCATTAAAGTAGTGATGGGAAGTTCGGATCATTTTACTGACTCGGATCTTTGAATCTCGTTCAGCAAAATGAACGAATCTGTTTTCAAGTCATTTCGTTCATTTCAGCAGAATCTAATTAAAACGTTACATGCTACATTTTTCAACACATTTAGTACTTTTGGAATAAAAAATAAACTATAAGCTAATGCAGCCATGGCCAAACTTTGAGAAATAAATTATTAATTAATTGCTTAAATTGCTTCAGTCTATGTATGCAGTCTGTTAGTTCACCTCACCTCCCGATCCAAATCGTGCTTTCCTTTGTCACTTCACATTTAAACACGTCTGTTCCCTGGAAAGTTTAGTTCACCTCTCGGGTATGAGCCGTTAGTTCAGTCATCATGTCTGATCTGGGCCGTGACAGCCTCATGTAATACATGCGTCCGGAAACAGAATTGATTAGTTCACCAGTCTCGAGTCTTCGGGTTTGAGTCATTCGTTCATCAAGTCCCAAACCCATATGCAATATGCAGTCACCGGAAACAGAAAAGATTAGTTCATCTCCCGAGTCTTCTCGTTCAAGTTCTTTTCTCGTTCTTTTTTCACCGCTTTCCTGTCGTATTATTGACTGCATGTTGTAATATATTTATTATTATAAAATCATCAGAAGATATGTGCAATAAACATTTGTTATGCCTATCCGTTCTGAACAACCCAAAGTGTTCAGGCTTCATAGGAAAATCAATTAAACTAAATAAACAAACATTTTAAAAAAACTCACTTGTTTGTAAGGAATTGTGAATTAACCATAGACTGTAAAGGAATGAACTAATTTCTGTATCCAACACGGCTGTCACGTCACGTGACAAAAGAACGAGACTCGAGAGACGAGCTGTTTCTGCATTCAGCCTATGGGGACTTGAACGATTTGAACGAGAAGACTCGAGAGATGAACTAATCTTTTCTGTTTCCAGTGACTGCATAACCTTGCCTATGGGCTGGGACTTGATGAACGAATGACTCGAGACTGGCAAACTAATCAATTCGGTTTCCTGTACAGAACATATGGGATGTTGCGCATTCACAGTCAACACAAAATGAACGAATCGCTCTCTGAGACAACCCGTTGTTCTCGAGTCATATTAAAGATTCGTTCAAAATGAGCGAATGAACGGCACATCACAACATCAAAGGCGCTTGCTTGGGTTGAATTTGTTCTAATCCTAAACGTAGAACTTGTTCGTATATGCATTCACCTTTACTATTTCTCTCAGAAATGATGATCATGTTGGGGGTAAAATATGTGTTATTTTGGCTGGGCTGGCTGCTAAAATTCACATTCCTGGGTCTGTATATCACATAATTGGGGTCGCTTTAACCCGCGGACTTGGCAACACAGTGCAGTTGAGTTCTGTTGACATTTGACAACTAACATTATGCGTTGTTCCGTTGCTCTGATTGGTTGTAGGTCTATCCAATTGAGGTCTTTCCTGGTTCGGTTGAAACACGCCCCATAATCACAGCCCAACGGAGCAGCATCAGACTCATATTCTGACTAGAATTGAGTATGACGACGTCAGGCTACGTATGTGGGGTAACACAGCGCTGTTTTATCATATTACACACATTTGAGTGTGTTGAAAGTTATGTTATAATGACACTAATGTGCGTTCGCTCAGCGCTACTATGAGACACTTGTTCACACTGCAGTGAGTGAGATCATATTAGACATGGTAAACATGGTACTCGCGGTAAATCAAAATCAAGAACGCCAGATTTAAACAATAAGACTAACTTGTGTTGAGCTGAATGATTAGTTTTCTGTCTATAAATGTCTCCAAACAGTTGCTCATCTGTCTAATAAAACACATCATATATTAAAGCGTCTCTTGTGTTTCCATGGTTTCTACAAAATGTATGTACAGATGTATAGGCGACACACGGATACGGTCCGTGTCCTGGTTAAAATTGCTCTCTGGATTTAAACATTCTTGGAAACATTTGGGATAATGAGTGTACACAAGTCAACAAAATATGTAACACTGTTCTAGTGGTTTTTGAATGTTTTAATTTTACATATTGCGCCTTTAAGTCTTAATCAGTTATTAAATACAGCATCATTTGAGTATTTGAAGCCAAAATGACACTTCATGTGCACTGTTGTTGCATTTTTATCTGGTAAACTCTAGATGGCACTAAAACACTTCAACATATCTAAGTGTGCCATAATGAGACACACTAGTGCCAGTGAGTTATTGTTATTATTAATTTTTATTCATGTATTATCCAACAATATTGTACTCACATGTTCATATGTTAATATCTTAGTTACAAGTGTTTTGTTAGATACTGGACGCCTCCAAATAACGTCGGCGTGATCATGTTTCTCAGGATTATTAATTCACAGTACTAGGTATTCTCTCCCAGAAACAGTGTTTTTACGTCAAGTAATGCTATTTGAAAGTGCTTGCTTGTCTGTCTTTGTTGTAAGGGTGTCAAAACCACACCTCGTATATCTATCTACATCTATCTTTGACATCTAACCGTTCACTCCGACCTAGCCTTTACACCGACTGTGACATAATAGATAAGTCTGCTTGACCTTTTCTTATCAGACCAAAACACATGTGTTGCTCTTACTTTGCTCTTCACTTCTTCTTTGTCTCTTCTACCTCTCCGTTCATTCTGCAACTATCTTAGGCCTACTTCTTTTGGGTCATTCTTTCTCTTCAGAATCTTCATCTGTTTGATACGGCACTTTACATTTGTTATAAACCAGAATAAGATCAATCTTATTAACTTATTTACTATTACAATTTTAATATTTAGGCCTACTTGATTAATTTGTTTGTCTCTATACTATTAACTGCTAAAGTTTGTTGTTGTTTTTAATTCTAGGTTAACTTTTCAGGGCATCTTTTTTCAATGAAATGAATGAAAACAAATCAATTGTTTCGCAGTTGTGGTAGGCTAGTAGTTTAGGTAGGCTAATTCATTTTTGCATTCAGGTGGCCTATTCATTGCTAAAGTAGGCTAGCTCATGCATAACGTTAACACAGTTTGTGACAACCAAAATACAGATTTCTGGTTTATATTGAAATAGGCTTTGCCTATGGCAAATAGATTTAGATCAATCAATTAATCTAAAGAAAAAAACTTCGATATTTGAATACAGTTTAATGGGGGATTCGGCTCTCTGAGCCACCTTGCGCCCTCTGGAGGAAAACTACATTGTTTCTATATTAAAGAGTTACTATCGAGCAGCAAACGTTCACTTTTTTCCCCCCAACAAGGTTCCTGAACGGCGTGGCGATGGACAGTCCAAGTCCTTTCCGAGAATCGGTTCGTTTGAATAGTTCGTTTCAATGAAATGGTTCAAATGAATGATTCATGATTCTTTTACGTCATGACGCATTACGTCCTTGCTGAAGCTATCAGGAAATATCTTAGAAGAGAATTTTTTTTTTTGTAATAAATATCATGAAATGAAACTACTAATAACTAAGCTATTCAATTATATTGTGGTGTGAACCCACATTTATCAATGAAAATATTTGGTATTCTAGACCTACTTTTTTGTTTCATTGACTATTCTAAAGAGGAAACGATATTCGATAGATATATATATATATATATATAAGGCCTGTCAAAAGATTAATCATGATTAATCACATCCAAAATAAAAGTTTGTGTTTATATAATATATTTGTGTATACTCTGTATAATTATTATGTTTATATAAATATTCATGTATATATTTAAGAAATATTTGCATGTATATACTGTATACATTTATATAATTTATATTATATATAAATATAAATATTTTATATATAAATATAATAATTTTTTCTTAAATATATACATGCTTGTGTGTGTTTTTATATATAAATAATAATTATACACAGTTCACACACATATATTATGTAAACACAAACTTTTATTTTGGATGTGATTAATCGTGATTAATCTTTTGACAGCCCTAATATATATATATATATATATATATATATATATATATATATATATATATATATATATATATATATATATATATATATATATATATATATATATTAATATACACTAAAAAATACTACAGTTCATTCTTCATCTGTTGACTGACAACAGCTCTTCTTTTCACGAAGCGTTCTACTGATTCAATCAAAAGATTCGACTCAATAGAACAATTCATTCACGATCCATAGGAAAGGAGATGATACTTCCGCCATCCTGAACCATGGCTGCTGCAACCCGCAAAAAAGCACTGAGGTTTTTCTCGCAGTTCGGAGCCTTTATCCTGACCCGGTTCGGGTTCTGGAACAGCTTTAGCATGCTGATGCTGTTCGCGGAGCGCGCGGATGTGAAACGGTACGTGAATGTTTCAATATATCGCTTGCAGTGACAGTATAAACACGTGAGACATAAATCAAATTCATAATGAAAGTGTTTGTGCTCAAACTGGACTTGACAGACGTGTTTGTGCATCATGCAGTTTTGCAATGCTTTTAAGTTTCATTCAAAGAATTGACTAAGACCCCTCCTCCTCCCCCATACCACATAAAGTTGGCAAAGTCTAGCTAATAGCCATTCTGTTACAACAAATGCTTGTTTTCTTCCTTTTTTAGGAAGCCAGACATCCAGGTGCCGTACCTGTACATAGACCTGGGAGCTGCGGTGTTGTGTGCCAGCTTCATGTCCTTCGGGGTGAAGAGAAGATGGTTTGCCATGGCGGCTGCCATTCACTTGGCCCTCAGCTCATATGTGTCCTATATGGGTGGACAGGTCCATTATGGAGACTGGTTGAAGGTGAGAACTCATGTTGGTGTAACTTTTGTAACTAGTGGCACCAAAAAGAACAGCACTGTTTTTTTTGGTCTATTTTTGTTAGCCAACCCTTAAAGCAGGGTCCCTCAAACTCGGTCCTGGAGGGCCACTGTCCTGCAGAGTTTTGCTCCAACCTTGCTGAAACACACCTGAACAAGCTAATCAATGTATTCAGGATCACTAGAAAATCACAGGTAGGGGAGTTTGATCAGGGTTGGAGCTAAACTCTGCAGGACAGTGGCCCTCCAGGACCGAGTTTGAGGAACCCTGCCTTAAAGGGATAGTTCATACTAAAAGGAAAAATCTGTCATTAATTACTCACTAAGACAATTACCGTAAGACTTTCGTTCATCTTCGGAACACAAATGAAGGTTTTTTTAATGAAATCTGAAAGCTTTCTGTCCCTCCATTGACCGTCTACACAACTACAACTTTCAAGCCCCAGAAAAGTATGAAAGTAATGAAAAGTATCATATAAAGTAATCCATGTGACTCCAGTGGTTTTAAGTCCCACTGAAGTGCCTTGAAACGCACAGCATTATTCAATGTGTTGACATAATTTGTACTGAAACAGGAAAACTGTCGGAATTGTTCCCTATCCCCTATATAGTGCGCTGTCTGATCGTTCCCTATCCCCTATATAGTAGGTCTGGGCGATAAAACGATAACGATATGTATCGCGATAGACGCGTAATCGATATCAATAAAAAATGCGTTCGATAAAACATTCAATAGTTTTTTTTTCTTCGTTGGAAGAAACCAGAGGCTGCATGAACAAAGGCATTCGCTCTCTGGTAACCTAGCAACGTAGGGAGTGACAGGCTAACAGCCAATCAGGTAACTGTATTGTTTTGGTTGCGCCATATCGTTGTCTCGTGTTGAATTCTTCAGTAAACAGAACCGGCGTGGAGTGATAAGCGGAAAATGAGTGCGGCAGCGAGCGAGGACACTGTTGATAAAACAGGAAAACAAGTCAGCTCAGCTCGCCAGTATGGCAGTTTTTTGGGATTTAATAATCCTGACCGTAGTCAGACCAATGTCGTCTGCAAATTATGCAAGACTGTCTTATTTATACTTTCGTCTGGCTCCGCAGCGCGAGCCTCCGCTGACAGCGCTTGGCGCCTCGCCGTTGTGCTATTCTTTGACTTTGGCTAAATCTGAAATCGCCCCCTAAACCCTCATTCACTATTCCCTACTGTAGTCCACTAATACAGTTCACTTGAAGGAGTGAATGAAAACAAGTGAGCGAATTCGGACAGCCGCTGTGTGTACATCAGCTGTACACTCGTTATTGCGGTGCAAAGTGGAATAGAATGAGTGCACTCAATAACGTCCACTATCGTTTCGGACACCACTACAAATGGCTGTCCCCTCAAATAGTGCCCTATTTAGGGTATAGGGGCGATTTCGGATTCAGCCTTTGAAACCACATGGAGAGGTAATGTTGTCAATGCATCAGTGCCTTATGACAAAGCATCTAAACGCTAACAGTAACAAAGAAATAACGGAGGCACTGCAGCTTAATAATGTTAAGAGATAATTGTTAAGTGTTCATTGTGATTTTAGACTTGTGTTTATATTTTAATTATTTGAGTGTTTTCCGTGGTTGTGTTGACATATCTGTCTTTATAACTGAGGGGATTATAATCAGAGGAAAGTTAAGTTTAAAATAAAAATGTTTAAATGTAAAATATTTTTCTCCTGGTCCTTATTTTAAGGTCCTCATAGGTCATAAAAATATCAATAATTATCGATATCGACTGATATGAAACACTTATATTGTGATACAGTTTTCAGCCATTTCGCCCAGCCCTACTATATAGTGCACTGCCTGATGGTTCCCTATCCCCTATATAGTGCACTGCCTGATGGTTCCCTATCCCCTATATAGTGCACTGCCTGATGGTTCCCTATCCCCTATATAGTGCACTGCCTGATGGTTCCCTATCCCCTATATAGTGCATTGTCTGATGGTTCCCTATCTCCTATAAAGTGCACTGTCTGATGGTTCCCTTTCCCCTATATAGTGCACTGTCTGATGGTTCCCTATCTCCTATAAAGTGCACTGTCTGATGGTTCCCTATCCCCTATATAGTGCACTGCCTGATGGTTCCCTATCCCCTATATAGTGCATTGTCTGATGGTTCCCTATCTCCTATAAAGTGCACTGTCTGATGGTTCCCTTTCCCCTATATAGTGCACTGTCTGATGGTTCCCTATCTCCTATAAAGTGCACTGTCTGATGGTTCCCTTTCCCCTATATAGTGCACTGTCTGATGGTTCCCTATCTCCTATAAAGTGCACTGTCTGATGGTTCCCTATCCCCTATATAGTGCACTGTCTGATGGTTCCCTATATAGTGCACTGTCTGATGGTTCCCTATATAGTGCATTGTCTGATGGTTCCCTATCTCCTATAAAGTGCACTGTCTGATGGTTCCCTATCCCCTATATAGTGCCTTGTCTGATGGTTCCCTATCCCCTATAAAGTGCACTGTCTGATGGTTCCCTATCCCCTATATAGTGCACTGTCTGATGGTTCCCTGTCCCCTATATAGTGCACTGTGCCATTCACCATGTAGACAATAGTAAACATGGGAACGTGACAGCAGCTTAAATTTGTAATGTAGGAGGCGGGGCTTCAGATTTTAGAGAGCATTTGATTGGACAGAAAATCTGATGAGAAGCTGAAGTGCAGAGTGATGTCATCAAAATCATTGCTCCACATTGGCTCGGTGAGAGACTGTATGTTTTGAATGCTTATATCTTCTAAATGCGATTGTTTTGGAGCACGCATATTCATACTATAAGCCAAAAAAAACTAAATTTTTGATTTCATGGGGACTTTAACCTCAATTTAATGAAGTTACGCGAGTGCTTCGTGTGCACTAAAAACATAATTTATCATTTTATTTACAAAACGTTCACCAGAGTGTCTCTATGCATGCGTCGGAGATGAATATTTAGTAAAACATTTTAACAATTTTATCAACAATGTTGTTACTGCCTTTCTGAGGCTTGAAAGTTATAGTTGCGTAGCTGTCAATGGAGGGACATAAAGTGTCCGAAGATGATGTCTAACAGGTTTGGGACAGCATGACGGTGGGTGATTAATGACCAAATGTTCTTTTTTGTGTGAACTAACCCTTTAAGTTGGCGTCACCTTCTCTCGACAAAACCCCAATAGGAATCGTTCCACTGGCTTTTGGATTATTGCAGAAAATAACCCAACAAAATTCATGATTCTTTTATGTTTCGTTCCTCATGATCATTACAAAAGGACACCGCTTTTATAATTACAACTACAGCATACAAATACAAATACACTAGCAGTGAAAAGGCTATAAATGAAGTACACCAGTCACATGACTTCAACATCACCAGCGATACGCCTCCCACAACTCTTTCAGTCTTTATTTAAAAACATTTCCCCTGAAAGTTTGAGTTAGAATAGTTTGAAAGAGCGTGATTATGAACACAACGAGGCTGTGAGAGACTAGTGAGTAGAGTTGGCCTGTTTACTGTGATGATGTATAATAATCGAGAACCCCTGTAGTCCCATTTATACCCCTTTTCCACCAAGGCAGTGCTAGAGCTAGATCGGAGCCAGAGCCTAGTTTCAAATCGGTTCTTTGTGTTTCCACACCCAAAGCTCCAGCTCCGAGCCAGGAAAAGTGGTTCTTAAGCAGCACCAAAACATTGCTGGGCTAGAACAGGGCTAGAAGTAAGAACCGATTACGTCAGGTGCTGGGGGCGGGGTCAACAAGACCAACACAGACTTGAGATCCGCCATTGATTGTTGAAATAGCAGCTAAGGCATATAGGCGATCGGTCTCTGCACAGCACCGCTGCGAACAAGCCTTCCATCAACAATGCAAACGTTGCGTTACTATTGAGTCACATGGCTTTACGATCCTACATCGGCATTAAAACACAACGGAAACAGCGAATCCAACGCATTCGTGCAGTTCGCCGTAATTTGTATAGACGGAGATTACAAACGAGCAGCAGCTGTTAGCTCCATTAGCTGCTATTTCAACAATGGCGGATCTCAAGTCTGTGTTCGTCTTGTTGACCCCGCCCCCAGCGCCTGAAGTAATTGGTTCTTACTTCTAGCCCTGTTCTAGCCCAGCAATGTTTTGGTGCTGCTTAAGAACCACTTTTCCTGGCTCGGAACTGGGGCTTTGGGTGTGGAAACACAAAGAACCGATTTGAAACTAGGCTCTGGCTCCGATCTAGCTCTAGCACTGCTTTGGTGGAAAAGGGGTATTAGACACTGTTAGCAACCGCCCTTTTCAGGACACAATCACAAGGCGGTTTTACTGATGTATTGTAAGTTGTAGAATAAAACGATGGAACTGGAAGGGCTAAAATGTTTTGGCCTATCAAAATACGTCTTCCTTGCTGAACAAACCTCACATTCACGCTATTGATACTAACATGAAAATGAACCTATGAATTTTTACAAATGACCCTTTTGTGAATCTTCCCATTTTCTCGGCCTCTGACTGCTCATGCAAATCCATTTTTCATACCACATCCACCCAAGGGATTACCATTTGCAATATAGTGTTATAGAAGTGCAGTGATATCTGTATGATCATGATACAGTGGTCAAAGGAAGGTTTGTTGGAATGTCAATCATCTATGCTGTTTCGAGCATATATGGACACTAGAGATTAATTAATTTCATGTGTTCACCTCCCGTGCTTTTTCTCCTAACCTGCACAGGTGAGGATGTACTCCAGAGCGATGGCCATCATAGGAGGGTTTCTGGTGCTGGCCAGTGGAGCCGGAGAGGTTTACAGACAGAAACCCCGCACGCGCTCGCTTCAGTCCACCGGACAGGTCTTCCTGGGGATTTACTTGATATGCATGGTGAGTCTGTCCATCTGATCACTGCACTGACCTCACAGATCACACTGTGCCATACTTTGTTGCACGCCGTTATGCTGCCGTATGGAAAACCTGGTAATATTAGGGAATTTTAACCCCCCTCAATTCGAACCAGTGTTAATTTTGACAGCATATTTTGATTTAGTTTTAGTCATAGTCTTTTGACTAAAATGCCATTTAGTTTTAGTCATATTTTAGTCATCTGAATTGTTTTTAGTTTTAGTCTAGTTTTTGTCGACTAAATCTACAGTAGATTTAGTCTCCTAAAATCTAATGAGTTTAGTTCAATTGTAATACATTAAGCATTTAAGCATTACACAACCGACTCATCATTTTGTTTTTGACATTAAAAATACACGAAAGAGATCTCAATTCACTATTTCGTTTTTTAAAAACATCTATATAGTTCTTATAACTTTGTATTTCTGTTTTAGTTAGTATATCATGTTAAGCTAAAGCTTCAAATAAGTATTTATTTTTAAAATTTCAGTTAACATTTATTTAATTTCAAGTAACAAAGATTTTTTATATGGTTTTAGTGAACTATTATAACCCTGATACTTTATTAAATGTGTCAAATACTGGTCTTTCCTCCTGACTATGAATTAAATGGGAATGAAATTAAATACAGTTTATTGTGTAAGCAAAAACGAATATATAATGCGTGACTTTTAATTATAAACCAGCTGGAAATACACCCGGACTCTTATTTTGAAATCTCGCCTTACAGTTGCAGGAGCTCATTCAAGTTCAGGAGATAAAATATGCATTGTTACAACCGTCTAAAACACATTACTATATAAACATCGTAAAGTAAACATTGTTATTATTCATCAGCATTAGTTCATAAACAGTTGTCTGGTATAAATGTGTGTTATTGATTGATTGTGAGGCTCTGGAGCGCTGGATTGGGGATTGAGCCTGTAGAAGCTCAACAGGCTGTGTTCTCCAGTGGTTAGATCAGTTAAAATCAAATGTGCGCATCTGTTACACAGGACATCAGTTCTGACTGGATCTCTTCCCTAATCGTCCCTCCCTAACATTTTCGTCTCGTTTTTATTTGTTGACGAAAATGACGGTTGATTTTCGTCATAGTTTTTGTCATCCAACACTAATTTTTATTTAGTTATCGTCTCGTTTTCGTCAGTGAAAAAAGGTTGTTGACGAAAATTATGACACAAATTATTCGTCAACGAAATTAACACTGATTCGAACTGTAGCCATGTTTACATGTGCACTCTTTTGTCATTACTTTTGTCAGAACTGCGACGTTCGTGGATCAATAGTTCTGTGTTGGTCATTTTTAGATTTATATATTTTTCTGTGAGCAAATCACTCCGCAGAAGTAGAGCAGTGCTGCACCTTCTGAGAATATAGTCCCCAGTATGTATACGTTTATAAGATGGCTGTCTCTCATGAAGTGCTGGGCGGTATACCGGCTTTTTGTTATGATATGAATTTTGATGATACCGCAATACCGACATATGTCGCTTAAACAACGCTCTGAACGCGGCGAATTGCGAATTGTTTGAGAGGGGACCCATTTCACTGTTGCACTGTACTAGTGAGAGCAGTCAGAGCACAGCTGAGATCCAGAGGTGGGTAGTAACGAATTACATTTACTTGAGTAAATTTTTTGGGTAACTTGTACTTTTTGAGTATATTTAAAGATGGGTACTTTTACTCTTACTCAAGTACATTTCTTGTGAAAAAAAACTGTACTTTTACTTAGTTACATTCGGTGGCGTTCCTCCGCTACTGTCAAATGGTAATAATTATAGTATATAATATTTTAAAATAAGTTAATATGACTTTCGCAAGTCTCGCGAAACGTTGGAGAGGCTGCTTCGCGAGAGGTGGCTACGCATCACCCGCTTATTATTAGCGTGGTGTAGTCGGAAGATGATGGGCGAAGCAGAGGAAGATGTGTGTGAGCTACGGGAGGCAGATCACCCGTGGCATCAAGTTCAGTCTATGATTTAACTCCAAGATGTCAAAAAGAATAGTTTCATAATGCGATGCATGCAAACGTTCACATCTGCACATTTACATATCCTTTTCTTCACAAAACGAAACAAATAGAATAGCCTAATGCGACGTCTTCCATTTATACACAAATCCGGACAGACACCTGTCTGAAGTGTAGAAAATACATACAAATTAAAACGGGATTGTATTTTATTCCTACCTAAAGAATAGCCTATATAGAAATATAAGAACAAAGTATGTTTTAAGAAGAGCTCTGGTTAGCCCAGCACACCATTAATTTACACTGTTTAACCATTAAACACACACACACACACACACACACACACACACACACACACACACACACACACACACACACACACACATATATTACAATAAGGTTCATTAGCTTACATAAGTTAACATGAACTAATAATGAGCTGCACTTATAAAGCATTTATTTATCTTTGTTAATGTTAATTTCAACATTTACTAATGCATTATTCAAATCTTGTTAACATTAGTTAATGCACTGTGAACTAACATGAACAAACCATGAACAGCTGGATTAATATGAACTAACATTAACAAAGATGAACTAATGCTGAACGGAGGTGTTGTTCATGGTTAGTTCATGTTAACTAATACATGAACTAATGTTAACTAATACAAACTTATTGTAAAGTGTTACCGAGAGGTGTTCAGAAATTCAGGGTTTTCGCTTCTTATCAATCAGATCGAAAGTAACTAGTAACTAACTACTCTTTTACTTTTACTTGAGTAAATATTTCCGTAAGTACTTGTACTTTTACTTGAGTACAGATTTTGGCTACTTTACCCACCTCTGTACACATCGGCTGTACACTCGTTATTGCGGTGTGATGTGGGATTGAATGAGTGCACTCAATAACGTCCACTATGGTTTCGGACACCACTACAAAGCGCTGTCCCCTCCAAATAATGCCCTATTTGAGGTTATAGACAACACAGTCCACGTTGCTTGAGGTCCAGTGTAAAGTTTCCACAGTCAGTGATGGTTTGGGGTGCCATGTCATCTGCTGGTGTTGGTCCACTGTGTTTTCTGAGGTTCAAGGTCAACACAGACGTATACCAGGAAGTTTTAGAGCACTTCATGCTTCCTGCTCCTGACCAACTTTATGGAGATGCAGATTTTCATTTTCCAACAGGACTTGGCACCTGCACACAGTGCCAAAGCAACCAGTACCTGGTTTAAGGACCATGGTATCCCTGTTCTTAATTGGCCAGCAAACTCGCCTGACCTTAACCCCATAGAAAATCTATGGGGTATTGTGAAGAGGAAGATGCGATATGCCAGACCCAACAATGCAGAAGAGCTGAAGGCCCCTATCAGAGCAACCTGGGCTCTCATAACACCTGAGCAGTGCCACAGACTGATGGACTCCATGCCACGCCGCATTGCTGCAGTAATTCAGGCAAAAGAAGCCCCAACTAAGTCTTGAGTGCTGGACATGCTCATACTTTTCATGTTCATACTTTTCAGTTGGCCAAGATTTCTAAAAATCCTTTCTTCGTATTGGTCTTAAGTAATATTCTAATTTTCTGAGATACTGAATTTGGGATTTTCCTTAGTTGTCTGTTATAATCATCAAAATTAAAAGAAATAAACATTTAAAAATATATCATTCTGTGTGTAATGAATGAATATAATATACAAGTTTCACTTTTTGAATGGAATTAGTGAAATAAATCAACTTTTTGATGATATTCTAATTTTATGACCAGCACCTGTACATTTTTGGTCATACCGCCCAGCACTACTCTCATGTACGCGCTGTGACTATACACATCACAACATGTAAATAGGAAAATGTTGGCGTTATTTTGTCACCTATTGAGCAGTAGGCTAGCTGGAGCCGTTTACCTCCAGTCTTTGTGCTAAGCTAGGCTAGCGGTGGGGGCGTCAGACAGAGTTATGGCACGCACGGAGATGAGAATGGTATGAATGGACTTATCTAGTTCTGGGGGATACGGTGAATAAGCTAAAGTCCCAAAAAGTCGGCATGCTCCTTTAAAGGCCTTAGAAATTCATGCATCGAAGATGATATTCCTGATATTATTATTATTTCTCCTCCAGGTCTATTCTCTACAGCACAGTAAGGAAGACCGGCTGGCCTACCTGGACCATATTCCTGGTGGTGAGATCACCGTCCAGCTCCTGGTGGTTGTGTTTGGTGTGCTCGCGCTCGCCTACCTCTCGGGCTGCTACGTGCGAGTGGCGTCCCAGATCCTGGCAGTTCTGTTGCCTTTGGTTGTGCTTTTCATCGATGGGAACATCGGTTATTGGCACAAGACCTGCCACGTGGAGTTCTGGAACCAGATGAAGCTCATCGGGCAGAACATCGGCATCTTTGGATCGGTGCTTATTCTAGCCACAGACAACTAAAGATACAGGGATATATGCCGACATCTCTGTACAGGCAGTGCTTAGGACAAACATGAGAGATCGAGCGTGTGTCTCGGGATCATGCGAGTTAAAGTAATGCTCAGAAACTGTGTACACACTCAAAGGTGCAGAGGATACAATTCCCAGCTTGCTCTGGAGTCTCCAAACGCAAGCACAAAGTCTTCAAAAGACGGTTTACATTGCATTTGTTTCCTTTTTTAATGCATTATTTAAAGTTTAAGAATGACTAGAAGTCTTAAAGTTAAATTAAAGTTGAATGATGAATTAAGGGAAGTTTGGAAACATTATTGTCAGTTTTGATGTTCTTAAGCTGTATAGTAATGTGGGATTCTTCCCATGTTACAGATATTTAAAATGCCACTGCATTTCTTTTTTTTTTGCTGCTTGTATTTAATTTGCATTCCTTGTACAACTTCTATAAAATCAGTCAATAAAAAATCATTTTGTACGGAACTTACAAAATCGTTTGATTATTGCATACAGTTGCAAGAAAAAGTTTGTGAACCGCTTGCAGAATCTGAAAATGTGAATCATTTGAACAAAATAAGAGATCATACAAAATGCTTGTTATTTTTTATTTAGCGCTGTCCTGAATAAGATTTTACATAAAAGATGTTTACATATAGTCCACAAGACAAGAAAATTCCCCGGTTCAAAAGTTTACATACCCTTGATTCTTAATAGTGTGTATCGTTCCGTGGATGATCCACGGCTGTGTGTGTGTGTGAAAACTATTGAATGTGAAGATCAAGGTAAATTGTCTTAATTTGTCTTCTGGGAAATTTATGTTGTGTGAGATGGTGGTCCAGTGGGTTAAACCATGGACCTGATATGCAGATGGTTGCTGGTTTGATCCCAGCGCTCACGCTCCAGTGTGTCCTTGAGTGGCACTTTACTCCATGTTGCTCCAGGGGGATTGTCCCTGTAATAAGGGCACTGTAAGTCGCTTTGGATAAAAGCATCTGCCAAATGCATAAATATATATGTTGCTTCTGAAGGGCAGTACTAAATGAAAAATATATACAGGGAGTGCAGAATTATTAGGCAAGTTGTATTTTTGAGGATTAATTTTACAACATTAATAATTAAACAACAACCATGTTGTCAATGAACACAAACTCATTAATATCAAAGCTGAATATTTTTGGAAGTGGTTTTTAGTTTTAGCTATTTTAGGGGGATATCTGTGTGTGCAGGTGACTATTACTGTGCATAATTATTAGGCAACTTAACAAAAAACAAATTTATACCCATTTCAATTATTTTTACCAGTGAAACCAATATAACATCTCAACATTCACAAATATACATTTCTGACATTCAAAAACCAAACAAAAACAAATCAGTGACCAATATAGCCACCTTTCTTTGCAAGGACACTCAAAAGCCTGCCATCCATGGATTCTGTCAGTGTTTTGATCTGTTCACCATCAACATTGCGTGCAGCAGCAACCACAGCCTCCCAGACACTGTTCAGAGAGGTGTACTGTTTTCCCTCCTTGTAAATCGCACATTTGATGATGGACCACAGGTTCTCAATGGGGTTCAGATCAGGTGAACAAGGAGGCCATATCATTAGATTTTCTTCTTTTATACCCTTTCTTGCCAGCCACGCTGTGGAGTACTTGGACGCGTGTGATGGAGCATTGTCCTGCATGAAAATCATGTTTTTCTTGAAGGATGCAGACTTCTTCCTGTACCACTGCTTGAAGAAGGTGTCTTCCAGAAACTGTCAGTAGGACTGGGAGTTGAGCTTGACTCCATCCTCAACCCGAAAAGGCCCCACAAGCTCATCTTTGATAATACCAGCCCAAACCAGTACTCCACCTCCACCTTGCTGGCGTCTGAGTCGGACTGGAGCTCTCTGCCCTTTACCTATCCAGCCACGGGCCCATCCATCTGGCCCATCAAGACTCACTCTCATTTCATCAGTCCATAAAACCTTAGAAAAATCAGTCTTGAGATATTTCTTGGCCCAGTCTTGACGTTTCAGCTTGTGTGTCTTGTTCAGTGGTGGTCGACTTTCTGCCTTTCTTACCTTGGCCATGTCTCTGAGTATTGCACACCTTGTGCTTTTGGGCACTCCAGTGATGTTGCAGCTCTGAAATATGGCCAAACTGGTAGCAAGTGGCATCTTGGCAGCTGCACGCTTGACTTTTCTCAGTTCACGGGCAGTTATTTTGCGCCTTGGTTTTTCCACACGCTTCTTGCGACCCTGTTGACTATTTTGAATGAAACGCTTGATTGTTCGATGATCACGCTTCAGAAGCTTGGCTATTTTAAGACTGCTGCATCCCTCTGCAATATCTCACTATTTTTGACTTTTCTGAGCCTGTCAAGTCCTTCTTTTGACCCATTTTGCCAAAGGAAAGGAAGTTGCCTAATAATTATGCACACCTGATATAGGGTGTTGATGTCATTAGACCACACCCCTTCTCATTACAGAGATGCACATCACCTAATATGCTTAATTGGTAGTAGGCTTTCCAGCCTATACAGCTTGGAGTAAGACAACATGCATAACGAGGATGATGTGGTCAAAACACTCATTTGCCTAATAATTCTGCACTCCCTGTATATATTTAAACAAAATAAGAAAACCGTGGACGTCTCCATCCTGCGTTGTGTTTCCTTCTGGAGCATCAGTGAATGTTTAACCTTTTCTAATAGTTGTGTTTGAGTCCCTCAATCGTCCTCCGATCTCAAAATCACACAGTCACTGCTGGAAAGGGTTGAAATATGCAAAAGATGCTGGAAAACTGAGGGATTTTTGGGACCTGGAGGATTTTTCTGAAGATCGTTGGTCAGTTTAACTCCTCAGGACAAACACGAGACTCGAGATAAGATCACACACACACACACACACACACACAGCCGTGGATCATCCAGGGTACGACACTGCTTGGGTATGTAAACTTTTGAACGGGGTCTTGTGGACTATATGTAAACATCTTTTATGTAAAATATCTTATTCAGGAGAGTACCAAATACATTTTTTTGGACTCCGCTCCACGTCGTGCCTAACAACGCCCTAGCTTATAGCTGTTATAAATTCACAGTAAACTACGGCTTTTCTGGGCTTATTGCCTATAGCTTTCCAGAAAGAAAGAAAGAACGAACGAACGATAGATAGATATTACAACCGCAACTCAAGAACCGTATTATCAAACATTCGTCAGCATTGTATAGTGTTCTTTTATCAAATAATATCCACATAGATTTTGATGCAATATTATCCCTCAAAGTGTACAAACTGGAACTAAAATAATAGCTTCAAATTCAAGTTCTCTGTATGATTCAGCTAATAATCTGGTCAACAAGATAATGGTGATCAAACAAATATGGTCCAGCACAGAGGACACAATAACACAAAGGCCAGGCTGGTGCTCCAGGCATTGAGCTCCAAAAAGCAAACCTCCTCTGTGGCTTTTCATGCGTCATTCAGCTCGAGTTCACTGCCTAACCATTCTGTCAATGTGAAATGGCATTCACAAACAAGTCATGTTACATTTCTCATATCGAGGGAAATATATCCTTACTGGATTTATTATATCAAGTTATAGAGTGCTGCAGTGATGACATTGTTGGCATCAACCTGCTTCCCTTGACAAAATTGGGTGTTTTTCCATTGGCTTTTTGATTATTGCAGAAAATACGCTCTGTGACCAACACTCAAGTTTATGATTCTTACATGTTTTGTTCATGATAATCTTCACTTTTATGATTTTCTAAGCCTAAATTTAATCATCAGAAGTAAAACGCTAAAGTTAGGCTATAAATGAACTACACTACGGTCACATGACTTCAACGTCGCCACCATTAATGTCCCACTTTAGTGCCTTGAAACTCAAAGCGTCTTTCAATGTTTTGACAATTTCCACTGAAACAGGAAGACAGGGCGGAGCATATCGAACAGCTCCTCCCTTAAAAAAAAAAAAAGCCATTTGTGTTTAGTTTATATCACAGCGCTGTAAAGCTGCAGTTTCCTCCTAATCTCCTCCATAACACTTTAAAATATCATTCTGTGCCGAATTCAAATGGGTCCAATACGTTTTCTGGTCTGCGCCGACTCGATCACATGATCCGCTCTGCTGGAGCTGCAGCGGTTCACTCACACTAACGTAAAACCAGACTTCATTCACTCCAATGGAAATCATATTTACACTGTCTGATCATTCTCTATATAGTGCACTGTGTGATGGTTCCCTATCCCCTATATAGTGCACTGTCTGATGCAATGGCTTTGTAAAACTAGACTATCTTTAAGAGCATTTCTGAGAAGTGTAATACATACAGGCTCATTGTAAAATATTTCTAATAGCCGTCGACTTTTCCTCTCTTCCCCAAAGACTCCCAAGGCATTGGATCCTTATTTTTCCAGGTTCATCCTTTTCTTCTTTCGCTTCCGTTCTGCCATAAGTATCGCCGCCACCACAGTGACCATCACAGCTCCGGTTATGATCAGGACAGTGGCTGTTTCTGCGATACACAGCTGACTGTGCATCAATCCCAGAGACGCTCCAGCCAGTAAGAGCGGCGTGTGGCACGTGATGTTCATGTAATCATCCACGTGGAGATGCCTGACGCGGAGTATCTTGCTGAAAACACGATGCAGTTCGCAGTCACACGTCCAAGGGTTCTCCCACATCTGCAGATGCGTGCTGGGCGTCTGAAGGTTTAGGAATGTCTTGAACTTCAGGCTTCTCAACTGGTTGGCTTCTAAGTTCAGTATGGTGAGGGTTTGTAGGGGAGCCAGAGCTTCCGCTTCAATCTTGGAGATATTATTGTGGCCCAAGAGAAGAACCCCAAGACCTTGTTGCATGGTCAGCAGACCTCCTTGGAGAACCGTCAACTGATTCCGTGCCAGGTTAAGGTGCCTCAGCATGATCAGTCCACGAAATGCCCCAACTTCAATGACCTGAATGTGGTTGTGACTGAGATCTAACCTCTCCAGGCTTTCTAGGTCCTCCAAAGAGTGGGTCTCAAGGCGCTCCAGAGCGTTGTGGGAAACCTTGAGATCTTTAAGATAGGTCAACCCTTGAGAGAAATCTGGAGGAAGAACACGGAGCTCATTGTAAGCCAGGTCCAACTTTTCCAGGAAGGTCAGAGAGGAAAGAGCCTGGAACAGAAACAAGGCACATTCAGCTAACAATCCTTTTAACCTTCTGGCCCTCTTCGTTTAGGGGTCATACTTGGCTAGCCATGAAATTGTACATTTCATTTGTACAGAGAGTCTGGCCACTCTCCATTGACAAGCGTTTACTTCCTTGAAGGCGGTTACTCTGTTTTAAGTTTAAAACTATTGGATCTAGCCAGAGCTGCTCTGGATCTGCCATAACCAATCGCTAACGTTTGGTCGTGACGTATGTCATCTCAAACTAGCGCACAACATCAACGTCATCGTTCTCAGCCACTCCCTCTGTTCGCTGATTGGACCGGTTAAAACTTGACCGGAGAAAACCAGAGAATATACGGCAATCCCAGACGGAGTACTGAAGGAAAATGAAAACTGAGCGGAAGTATGTAAGAGGGCGGAGCCGGGCTAATACTTGGCTCCTTCGCAGTCAAAAGTGACCGTAGAATTGAAATGTAACTTTTCTCCCCAGCAAAACCAATGTACTTTTGTTCAATATTTTTTGTATTATTTTCATTTTGAGTGGATTTTATGATACTATGCCATATTTATACAAGAGCTTTTTTCCCCTATTGGAAACAATACACTATTTTTTTCTAATATATTTTAAAATAATTTTTCAGTTAAAGCAATATTCCATGTTAAAAGAGAGACAAGACATTCAGGGCCAGATTCACTAACAGCATGCTCCAGCGCAAAATCCTCTTTTGACATTAAAAACAGGGTCCCCACGCTTCTTGAATTTCAGACACATGGATTCAAGGCCTGGAAAGTACTTGAAAACAAACATAGGTCCTTGAAAGTGCTTGAATTAAGCGTGAACTGCATTTTGTTGGAGTAGCATGGTGCTATTACAAAAATTGGCCTTCATGTGCTGCCAAAGCCAGAACAAAACAGCATTACGGGAGGAAGCCGTTTCAATATATTTCTACTGTTCCATAAGCGCCATCTATTGTCAAAAGCCCTATTCGTACGGTAATTGTTTCTTGTGGGGTCGTAAAAGTATTTTCATCATTGACAGGGGCTAGTCTGTGATTTTATTGCCGTCCGAATCCAGAATGTCAGTATTTTTCTCCCACCACCTGCGTAAAAATCCCCGGCCGAGTTACCCACTGTTTTTAGACAAACACCAAGGTCGTGTGGTCATTTAATTGCCGTCCGAATCCACATTTCAGAGTTTTCAAGTTGAGATCACTTCAAAATGCACTGTTTATATCCTTTTTGACCCCTGGAGAGCACTGTACGGTTGCGCTTTGCTGTAATTTGGATGCATTTTAAAGATCTAGACTTTCATTACTGAAATGCTGGCAAGTATTTACAAGAGCGATATATTTCATCACCGCTCAAAAAATAAAAAGAAGAAAAGCACGTAAACATTTGAAATGGGCCGTTATTATGGCAGCGATAATATATGTTAAATATAATATATGTGCAGGTCTTAAAAGCCTTCGGTGGTAGCACAGGCAAGTGTATGCCTGCTGAGTATTTGTGCTTGCCGCACCTCTGACGGTGCCATTACAGGTAGCTGCAGGGTCATCAGCCGGGAGCCACCCTTCATTGATGTTTTGCTCCATTAATCCCGGAACATCTCACGTTGGTGGAGCAACGCAGCTGACCCTAAGACCCTTGCTTTCCCCACACCTTGTCCTTCCTTCTTAACCAAAGCCAGAAGCTTCCCTGCTCAGCTTTTTGGGGTTTTGGTTTCCTTGCCACTGTTGCCTCTGGCTTGGCGTGCTCAGTTGGGGACACTAAAATTTTTCAACTAAACATCGAAATAAATCTAATTAATAAACTAAATTAACCATATAAACTAAATTACTGATCTAATTATTGATCTAAAGCCCACACTGTCACCGTATGGAAATTGAAATGAACTAATGACATCAAATGGCTATACAGCTTAATAAAATTATGCTGCATTATTTTCCTGTTTAACACTGTAAAGCTGCTTTGAAACAATCTACATTGTTAAAAGCGCTATATAAATAAAGTTGACTTGACTCAGCCTCCTCGGCCAGGTCTTTCTGAGTTTGGGGCCTGTGACTCCCCTGTTCTTTAGGAAGCGCTGGGTGGATACTCCCACAAACCCCCTACAGCCTACAACTTCCAACGGGTATGTGACAGCTGACCACCCAGCCTCTCTGCATTCGGCTGTGAGGTCGAGGTACCGGTCTTTTTTCCTGTCAAAGGCCACCTCCATTCCACCCTCCCACGGGACAGTGAGCTCTGCCAAGATTACTGCCCGGGCTGAGGCAGACCAGAGAATGATGTCTGGTCGAAGGTTGGTTGTGGTGATCTCTGTTGGAAACCTGAGCTGTTGATCGAGGTCCACTCTCAGGTTCCACTCACAATTACCTGACAGGGCTGATCTCTGTGGCTGTATATTAGAGGACCCTCCTCCAGGGTTGCCAGGTTTTCACAACAAAACCCGCCCAATTGCTACTCAAAACAAGCCCAATCGCATTTCAGGGGGGCTTCCCTGGTAAAAATCACAGTTGGGGTAAAATATTTTTTTTTTTGGCATGGTTGCCTACTAAAATTCGCATTCCTGGGGCTAAATATCACATAATTGGGGTCGCTTCAACCTGCGGACATGAAAAACAGCCCGCGGCAACAGTGAAGTAGCCCAATTCTGCGGGAAAACCGCGGACTTGGCAACACTGCCCTCCTCCCTCTCTGATGAAATGGATTGACCGCCCTGGTGTCTGTAATGGGCACTCCCTGGCTGTTTCCGCCCTGTGTACCTCCAGGATCTCCGCCAGCTTCCGTAGGACTCGGTCATGGCGCCACCTGTACCGACCCTGGCTCAGTGCTGTTTTGCAGCTTGACAAAATATGCTGCAGGTTTGGATTTGGGGCATTGCAGAGTTGGCAGCTCTCCTCTGAGCCATACCACAGGTTGAGGTTGCAGGGGCTTGGGAGGGTGTCATAGGTGGACCTTATGAGGAAACTCAACCTGGCTTGGGGGATCTTCCACATATCGGCCCAACCTACAGTCCTGCTCATTACTCCTTCCCAGGTCGTCCAGCGTCCTTCAAATTGATTTTTAAAAAGGTACATGTACAGGTGATTTAATAAATAATTTAGCATATTTGTAATGCCTAACAATTAACTTGTCCATATCTTTTCATTTAATTGGAAAATTCATGTATACAATATTATCTCTATATTTTGATATTTTAATTAAGTAATGATTTTAAAAAAAGAAAACTAAAACTAGTGTGAAATAAATGTTAAAAGCAGGGATAAGAGAGCTGCAAACTGCATCTCTCGTTAAAGCTCGCTCGCTCTTGGAAATGTTTCCTCATTGGAAATTGTATTTTAGTTGTCAGTATATGCCTTAGCGTTACTGCATTAATGATAGACACCGGTACAGTAGGTATTTGATATATTGGCAGTAACACTTCCAACCTTTATCGTATTTATTGTGCTTGATTTCAAATAAAAAGTGCTTTAAAAAGTCCTTGAATCTGGTGTTCATGAAAGAGTGGGAACCCTGTAAAAAACGACGGTCAGGATTTACTAAAGACACGCAGTGATAAATCAGTGCTGAAAAGGCGTGGAAAGGGTTATTTTTGCAGCTGATCTTATTGCATATACATTTGTAGGAGTATCCCTTTCAGACGCAAAATGTATGGAAGGAGAGTATCATTGAAGGTGATTTACTAAGGTGATTTTCATGCGCTCTTGAATTTACTGTTGTTTGTGCTATTATTTAGATTGCACTGGTCATTTTATTTGCTCGTCGTCAGTAAATCACACTCTTTCCACTCCCATCTGTGCTTTTTCTGGAATTGCGCTCGTGCTAATTTGCCCCATTTAGTAAATAATTATCTAGTGGTTTTTGGACAAATACTTTATTTGGGTTAAAGAGGGTTGAAATTTAAAGACTAAAGAGAAAGGCAGAGGAATGCATTTTCAGATCGAATTGCACTCAATTCTATAATTATTTACACACTCCTGTCGTTCCAAACCCATGTGACTTTCTTTCTTCTGTGTAACATAGGAATATGATTTTTGAAAGATGTATCAACTGTTTTTGTCCTCACATTGAAAGTGAAACATTAGACACTTTCATTGAAGGAATAGTTCACCCCAAAAAAATTAATCAGCCCATGATTTACTCACCCTCAAGTCATCCTAGGTGTATATGACATTCTTCAGACGGGTTATATATATATATATAAAAAGTCCTGGCTCTTCCAAGCTTTATAATGGCAGTGAATGTTGCTTAGTTTTTGAAGCCCATAAAAGTGTATCTATCCATAAAAGTGCACACGGCTCCAGGGGTAAATAAAGTTCAAAATGCTTACGCTACTTCTGATGAGTGTAACTGGTGTGCAATGTGGTCAGACGTAGCGCAAGTACTTTGAACTGCGAGATGCACAAATTTTTTTTTTTTACATTTTTAATTTAACTCCGCTTGTATTCGTCTGAAAGTAGAATGTCATATACACCTAGGATGACTTTAAGTTTTGGACTGAACTATCCTTTTAAATACACTTAAAAATAAAGGTTCCAAAAAGGTGTTATATATAACACATTCTTTATTGATATTTATTGATATATAATCAACATTCTTTATTGGCATCTATGGTTCATGAACTACCTTTAAAGGTCCCGTTCTTCGTGATCCCACTGTTCAAACTTTAGTTAGTGTGTAATGTTGCTGTTAGAGCATAAATAATACCTGTAAAATTATAAAGCTCAAAGTTCAATGCCAAGCGAGATATTTTATTTAACAGAAGTTCCCTTTCAAAGCCTACAGCGAACGGCTGACTTGGACTACATCCTGGTACTTCCTTCATTAATGACGTCAGTAGAACAGTAGAACAGACTAACCTCCGCCCACAAGAATACGTGAAAAAAGGGGGCGTGGTCTTGTTGCTGTCCCACGTGGAGAAGAGGACGTGTTGCGTTTGAGTGTGTTTGTCGCCATGTCGTCGAGACGCTGTTATTTTCATCCCGGAGTCAAATCACCTTTGTTTGGCTTTCCCAGGGACGCTGTAGAGATCATTAAGCGCATACATCTCCCGTTAAGAGGCGTGACCTTTCCACGTGCGCTAAGCTGCCGTCGAATCACAACACAGGAACCGTGCCACGTTTGCTAAGCTGCGGTCAAATCACAACACGGGAACCGCTGGCACAATCAGAACTCGTTACGTATTTCTGAAGGAGGGACTTCATAGAACAAGGAAGTCATCAGCCGTTTTTAGGACAGTGAAAACAGCGGTGTACAGATGAGTAAATTGTGTGAAAAATACTGTGTTTTTTTACACGCGAAACATGAACACGTTATATTGCACACTGTAAACACAATCAAAGCTTCAAAAAAACACGAAGAACGGGACCTTTAACAGCCCTAGCTAGAACCTTTCCATTGGACAAATGGTTCTTTATAGTGCAAAAAGGTTCTTTAGATGATGAAAATGTTCTTCACACTAAGAAAAAATGGTTCTTTTGAGAACTGTTCAGTGAAAGGTTCTTTGGGGAACCCAAAATAGTTCCAAACTCTAAAAAAAAGCTTTCAAAATGGGGGTTTCATAGTGATGCCATAGATCCATTTTGGGTTCCAATGTTCCTGAAACATTTTAATCTTATTTTTAACAAACAAACTTTAAAACCCCTAGGACCCTTTTCCACTTTAAAGAACATTATGTGCAATGGAAATGTCCCATGCATATTTAAGTTTATCCATGTAACCATATGCCAATAAAGAATTTTATTTTTCTTAGTGTGAAGAACATTTTAATAATCCGAAGCCTTTTCCACATAAGAAAAAACTTTTGTGCAATGGAAAGATTCCATGAATATTACAGGCTCTTCATGGAACCATTGACGCCAATAAAGAACCTTTATTTTATAGTATAGTTGGACTTTTTTTCCGTAAAGGCAACCAAAATGAAGCGCACCTGAGAATGCACCACCTGCATGTTGCTTTGTGAAAGCAGAAGGACCCGGAGGGCCCATATCCCAGTAAAAGAGGTACTCCTCAACTCCAACAACTTATTCCCACTGAGGTCCAGGAGCCACGTGCCATGAGGAATACTGTGGGGAATGTGAGTGAAGCCTCTGGATCGGCAGTCCACCAGCTCAGATGCTTCGTAACAAGAACACTGATGAGGGCAGAGCTTCGAGCTCGCGGCGAATAGGAACATGATGGGTAAAGATATGACGCAGAGCATCTTCAACTCGGCTCAGGAGAAAGTTCCAGATCAACGAGCACCCTCGTCTTGCTCGTTCTGAACCGTCTGGATGAGCTGCAACGACAGTCAACTGGTATATTCCTGTACAAATATAATTCATTTTCAAACGGCTTGCGGTCTGAGATCTGCAAGGATTTGTGGCATAGCATGAGTACTCAAATTATATAAAGAGCTAAATCCTTTAATCCGTTTATCATTTCACACAATCAGCATCAGAGTTCATCATGTTGGTCAACATTCTTCCCGGCCAATTGTGTATAAATCAAGACTAAATCTAAATGTACTTACCACAAACCGGTCTTCAAGAATACGGAGCCGCTGGTTGAGTTGAAACATGCCGCTCTCATATCAAATGGCACATTTTCCCCTACAGAATTCAATTTACATTCAAACTCCTACATGAAAAACACTACATTTAATCATTTAGCACTTACAAATGAGACATCTGTGCCCTTGATCCACTACTAATAGAGAGACAAAACCAACTTTTCTGATTTAAATCTAAAGCTAACTGGATGCAGAGCGTCCTGCATGCAACCCTGCTTTTGAGTCTCTATGACACGGACTAGATTTATCCTCAAAGCACATTGCATCATTCAAGAAACAAGAGTACTTGGTACATAATGAATATTTCATTGAACCATCAATTTAGAAGCAGGACGTGTAATCTTACAGTCAAGCATGTTAAAGATCTCAATAGAAACCCCAGGAGCATCTTACACCATGTTAAATCTTTGAGGTGTACATGGTGAGGTGTTGACAGGTGCCAGCAGTGTGAATGGAACCGGTGTATTAGTTACAGTAATAATCCTTTATCCTTAATCAAGAACAATCAAGACCTTTTGACATTTGCCGTAATAGGGTCAAGGAAACCTTTTATAGTTCATAGCGGTGATGAATAATTCAATGAAACTCTATTCATGTAATTAACGCAAAGGCTGTAGATAATGAGCTTTAAAGGTCCCGTTCTTCGTGATCCCATTGTTCAAACTTTAGTTAGTGTGTAATGTTGCTGTTAGAGCATAAATAATACCTGTAAAATTATAAAGCTCAAAGTTCAATGCCAAGTGAGATATTTTATTTAACAGAAGTTCCCTTTCAAAGCCTACAGCGAACGGCCGGCTTGGACTACATCCTGGTACTTCCTTCATAAATGACGTCAGTAGAACAGACTAACCTCCGCCCACAAGAATCCGCGAAAAAGGGGGCGTGGTCTTGTTGCTGTCCCACGTGGAGAAGAGGAAGTGTTGCGTTTCAGTGTGTTTGTCGCCATGTCGTCGAGACGCTGTTATTTTCATCCCGGAGTCAAAATCACCTTTGTTTGGCTTTCCCAGGGACGCTGTAGAGATCATTGAGCGCATACATCACCCGTTAAGAGGCGTGACCTTTCCGTGCAAGTTACGTGCGCTAAGCTGCTGTCGAATCACAACACAGGAACCGTGCCACGTTTGCTAAGCTGCGGTCAAATCACAACACGGGAACCGCTGGCACAATCAGAACTCGTTACGTATTTCTGAAGGAGGGACTTCATAGAACAAGGAAGTCATCAGCCGTTTTTAGGAGAGTGCAAACAGCGGTGTACAGATAAGTACATTGTGTGAAAAATACTGTGTTTTTTTACACGCGAAACATGAACACGTTATATTGCACACTGTAAACACAATCAAAGCTTCAAAAAAACACGAAGAACGGGACCTTTAAGATATTTGACCAGTAAACCTCGCTATAATTACATGTAGAACCACCTTTTTTTCTTTTTACAATTTCTAAAAATACTAAGTGCAAATAGTAATAGCTGCACCAAGTGGAAATAGTATAGGGGAAATAGGGGTGGGAGAAAAGGTCGATGCATCGCGATTCGTTATCCAACGATTCAGAATCGATTTTTTGTTCAATTAAAACACCGGCCAAACACCCGTTCAGAGGTGAATGCTCGTATGCTGGTGAATTGTCTTCGTTTAAGATAAAATGGACAAACTACGACCTGCTCCGGGGCGTCGCACCCGTGGGGACACTTTTCCTGGTGAGAGGGTTCAATACCCGCACATTTTATGCCGTTTTTCCGCAGTTTTGCTCAAACGCCTTGCAGCAGTCGCTCCTCCGTTTCTCTGGCCGCTCTGTGTCTGCGCTCGCCTCTCCATTTCAAAAATGTATTTTGCCTATTAAATGCAAAGTTTTTAATTTCATAAGCACTTCTAAATTAAGTTCATATTTCCAACAAACGAAATTCTGAGCCAAAATAACGAAGTGGTGCTCAAGTTGGCTATAAGGTGCTTTCCTTGCCATTAATGCTTAATAACACTCCTATGTCTCCGATGCGGTGGCCGGGACATAAACCTACCAACATCCGTGGCATAATTTTTGGAATGACTTCGAATATTGCTGAACTACTGCACATTTTGGCATTTACTCCAGTAAAAAAAATTCTGAGGACCCACCCACATTTTTTTAGCTTCCGACGCCCATGTATTGCTGAACTACTGCACAATGTTTCAAACGAATGGAAAATTCTGAACAAAGACTTCATTTTGGCGAGTGATTCGCTAAATGTCTCTAACATAACTTGCCGAGCTGCAACAGTCTTCTCATGTGAGATGTTGTGCGCACAACATTTAGACAGACATTTAGCGAATCACTCGCCAAAATGAAGTCTTTGTTCAGAATTTTCCATTCGTTTGAAACATTGTGCAGTAGTTCAGCAATACATGGGCGTCGGAAGCAAAAAAAATGTGGGTGGGTCCTCAGAATGTTTTTACTGGAGTAGATGCCAATAAGTACAAATATACTACTTTGCTTGCTAAGCGTATAGTTCGGAAAGACAAAGTTATGGGAATCGCCATATCATTGAGAGTGGCAGTAGTGTAGGGGTAAACGCACGGCATCTAGTTTTGACACAAATCGACCCGCGGTTCGAGTCCGCCTTTCGCCGAACTCAATCTTCTCCCTTTTCCCATCACATATCAGATCGGAAAGGCATTTATTTTCAATAAAAATTACGAAAATATTAGAAAAGTGGAAATAAAGCGTCTAACATGTGTTTAATAATAAGTGTTTATGGATTAGGGTTAGGTAAACAGACATGTGCTGAATGTTAGAGACGATAAAAGTGAGTGGGCCCAATATCATTGATCGTAAAAAGTGGGTGGGTCTTGTCCCACATACATACAATGGTTCCGACGCCCATGTAGCAATATATGTTTACCAACTTATTTGTAAGTGTGAACTTGTGAAACTGCTTTCCGATCTTATGTGTGATGGAAAAAGGGATTAGAGTGAGTCCGGCACAAGGCGGATTCGAACCTCGGGTTGATTTGTGGAGTTAGAGTTGGTGTAAATAGCATTTGCCAACAAGGCAGGCTATTTGTACTACTTAGTGTAAATAGACTAGTGGTTGACCAATATTGTTTTTTTGATGGCAGATGCGGATATCTTAAAAAGCAAGGTGACCAGTGGCTGATATATAGAATATACATCATTTATATTTATTTTAATTAATATAAAATAATTTAGAAATAAGAATAAGAAAAAAAAAAAAATCTTTAAAATAAACATGTTTAAAATAAATTTTTAAATTTAAAATAAACAAACAAATAAACAACAATATCGGTCAACCACTAGTCTATTTACACTAAGTACAAATAGCCTGCCTTGTTGGCAAATGCTATTTACACCAACTTTAGATGGCAACTTCTTGATTTGGCATCATATTACAATATTTTTCACAAAATTTGAAACAAATATGATCACCAGTGCGCACAAATTTACCAGATTACTGAGTAATCTGGTAAATTTGTGCACACTGGTAATCATATTTGTTTCAAATACAGACAAGGAAGGTAACAATACTTTTACATACAGCACTGTGTAAATGACATTAATATGACAGTGGTCAACTGAATATAGCGCAGCATATTTTAAAATCAAGGATTTAAAGTTTGTAGCATCTCCAGTGAAGCTGAACTCTCCTGTCCGCATTCACTTCGCACGGAGCGAACATCACGGACAATCTCACGGCTGGATTCGATTAAATCTGAAAGGATTGTGTAATTAACTTCAGTGATTTAGCATTAGGCTTTGTATCAGTAGAAACCTGGTAGTATATTCAAATTATGGTACTTTCCCCCCCTCATATCCCCTGAGACCAGATAATTATGCATTTTTTTTCTGGAAAAATTCCTCCGATGATGCAAATATCGTCATTTTGCGTCATCTGAGGATTTTTGGGCCAGAGGCTAAAGACTACAGCCAGTAGAAGGAGCTGTTCCGCATGTTTTTAACCCGCCCATTGGGGAGAGATCTCACGCACAGAATGTAAGACACAGACGGCCGCAAGGACAATCATAATAACGGAGCGCGGTGCAGAGCAAAGTGAGTGTTTCAACTTTTCAATGAATTCCTGTGATAGTTTAGCTTCCATATGCGATCTGAAAACATGCCAGACTGGCGCTCACCTCAGCTCTTCTCGTGATGAATGAAATCTGACACTGCTGTGTCTGTGCCGTGACTTTCGTTCGGCTCACTCACACTTTATTGAAAAGACACGTTCAGTTTTTAATTGTAGGGTTTGTTCTCTAACTGAACGAAATTATTGTATTACTATGAAGATCAAAACGCCGGTGTACGGAGTGGCCTCGTAGGGCAGCGAAGCAAGTGCATTCTGTAAGTTGTTCCTAAATATCTGCAAACATGTGGCATTTTTATGCTTTAGTACAGTCAAAAACTTACATACAGCACCTTTAACTACTGTGTTTTTTGCAAAACTAATAAAATGCTATTTGATTAGAGCATGTGGACAAAAAGCCACATAACCAAAGTGTTGAGCACTTTTAAACCTTTGACTGAAAGGGCAAATATTCTAACCCCTTTTGCAAGCTTAGCGTGTTCAAACATTTCTGAAGAAGCAACTGAAAGTACAATATTACAGTCAGAATTTTTGTTATTTTTATTTTAGAAAATGTCCTTTGTAACGTGTGGCATCTGAAGTCACATTTTGTTTAAAATACAGAAAAGACAGACACTTGTAGAACAAACAGCCAAAGAAAGAAAGAAAAAAAAAAACATCAAAGTAAATAAAGCTAACAAGCTTTTCTGACTGGTTTGTTTTTTCTTTTTTTTTGACAAAATGGAATAGAAGGCGAAGGAGGGATGTAAGAGAGAAGAAAATATGAAAAGCTATTTTTATATGAAACATAGGAGGAGGAGGAGGAGGAGGAAGAAAAAGGGGCAGAGGGGGGATAAGACACTGTTAGTCAAAGAAACTATGGTTTGTTTGATGGTTGGTGTTTTAAATTATCTTTATAAAGTCTAATTTAGAATGAACTCTTTTCACTCATGTTTCTTAAAACATTTTTGCTTTTTTTTATGGTTTTTTGTTTCTTTTGTTGATCTTCCAGACCCTAGGCCCTTGGTGCATCCACCCTCGGACTACGACGCAGAGGGGGAGATGAGCGCTGGTTTCGACCAGCTGTTAGGCCCTTGATGCCCGTGGTGCCCTCCCCAGATGAGCCATACCCCCCACTCAGGAGGATAAAGACGAGTCCTTCTGTGTTTGCTGTGCTTGTGTACGCGGCATCGACTTCTGGCTTTCCACATCTCTAAAATGTTTCTCAACCTGAAAAAGACAGACACGAAAAGTCATGGCAAGCAATCGATGACACTTGTATACGCAGATGCACCATCAAGCATGAAACATTCAGACATACGTCACCTGGTTTCTACACTGACACAAGCTTTTCAGAGCATAATGTACTCACAGGGAAAACATGGCAGCCATGTCAGTCAGTGAACATTAACATGTCAATAATCTTTTTCATTTTTTATAGTGGAAGTGAAAAACACTACTGCTGTGTTCAGTGTTTCCCCATACATTGTTTTGTTTGTGCCGGCCCACCACAATATCACTGACCACCAGAAATAGATTTCAGTGCTTCCCATTCATTCACTAGACTGTGGCGGCCCGAAAATATATTTTAACCTCTTATAATTCTCCTAAGCTTATTTATTATGAATGTCACTTTATGAGGTTTTTTAACATTCATATGAGTTCCCCTAGCCTGTCTATGGTCACCCAGTGGCTAGAAATGGAGATAGGTGTAAACCAAGCACCTGGGTCTCCTGCTCTGCCTTTGAGAAAATTAAAGCTCAGATGGGCCGATCTGGAATCTTCCCTGAATGTCATACGGGGAAAGGTTACCTCCCCTTTCTCTGCTTTGCCCGCCCAGAGAATTTGGAGAAAATGGATTCGGTTTATTTTTTACATTTAATTCAATCACGATGTCAGTTATTTAAATTGTGATTAGACTACAGAGAGCGATCAAAAAACTCTCTTTGTAATGTTCGGAGCTGTCAATCACACTTCACGAGTGTATCTATAAATCAACAATAATGCTATAATCAACACTTTCACGATTTGTTAATCTCAACAGCTGTAATAGTAAAAAAACGTAGTAAAAGTATTCGAGAGGGTTCCACACAAGGGTATGCATTTCAAATGCATTCAAGCCAGAGGGCTAAAATCAGTATAGAAAAAAGCCTTTTATTTCTAAATTATGACATTTCTTGAAGTAAAAAAAAAAAAAAAAAAAAACCATACTATTAATATAAGTACACCTAAGGAAACAATTAAAAAAAAATCCACATCATGGGACCTTTATTAAAGTTACATGGATCAAAAACCGGCCTATTTTATTTTATTCATTTATTACTTTTTTGTGGTGGGGTGAGTGAACATTTTGGCAGGGCAAGTAAAAATTTGAACCACTGGACTGACTGGGCCAGTAGAAAATATTTTTAGCGTTGAGCTCTGAATATTGTTTATCGGATCATCCCTAAGGTTGCATTCCACTAAACTTGTACACTCACCTAAAGGATTATTAGGAACACCTGTTCAATTTCTCATTAATGCAATTATCTAATCAACCAATCCCATGGCAGTTGCTTCAATGTATTTAGGGGTGTGGTCCTGGTCAAGACAATCTCCTGAACTCCAAACTGAATGTCAGAATGGGAAAGAAAGGTGATTTAAGCAATTTTGAGCGTGGCATGGTTGTTGGTGCCAGACGGGCCGGTCTGAGTATTTCACAATCTGCTCAGTTACTGGGATTTTCACGCACAAACATTTCTAGGGTTTACAAAGAATGGTGTGAAGAGGGAAAAACATCCAGTATGCGGCAGTCCTGTGGGCCAAAATGCCTTGTTGATGCTAGAGGTCAGAGGAGAATGGGCCGACTGATTCAAGCTGATAGAAGAGCAACTTTGATTGAAATAACCACTCGTTACAACCGAGGTATGCAGCAAAGCATTTGTGAAGCCACAACACGCACAACCTTGAGGCGGATGGGCTACAACAGCAGAAGACCCCACCGGGTACCACTCATCTCCACTACAAATAGGAAAAAGAGGCTACAATTTGCACAAGTTCACCAAAATTGGACAGTTGAAGACTGGAAAAATGTTGCCTGGTCTGATGAGTCTGGATTTCTGTTGAGACATTCAGATGGTAGAGTCAGAATTTGGCGTAAACAGAATGAGAACATGGATCCATCATGCCTTGTTACCACTGTGCAGGCTGGTGGTGGTGGTGTAATGGTGTGGGGGATGTTTTCTTGGCACACTTTAGGCCCCCAAATGAAATGATGTAATTTATTATTCACCCTCATGCTGTTCCACACCCGTAAGACCACAAATGAAGATACTTTTGTTGAAATCTGATGGCTCAGTGAGGCCTGCATAGCCAGTAATGACATTTCCTCTCTCAAGATCCATTAAAGGGTCACTTCAGTGATTTAGCATTAAGCTTTGTATATCAGTAGAAACCCCGTAGTATATTTGAATTATGGTACTTTACCCCCTCATGTCCCCCTGAGACGAGAGAATTATGCATTTTATTTCTGGAAAAAAATCATCCGATGACTCAAATATCGTCATATTGCGTCATATGAGGATTTTTTGGTCAGAGGCTAGACTACAGCCAGTAGAGGGAGCTGCTCTGCATGTTTTCAACCTGCCCACAGGGGAGAGATCTCGCGCACAGAATGTAAATGCACTCGGCCTCAGGCATTCATAACTCATACGGAGCAGTGCAGAGCAAAGTGAGTGTTTCAACTTTTCAATGAATTCCTATGAAAGTTTAGCTTTCCATATGCGATCAGATAACGCACCAGACTGGACACACGCTGAGAATGACTGTCACGCTTATCTCAGCTCTGCTCAGATCTTACTTCCCTCTCAGGGTGTTATGAATCAGTGTGTTGAATCATGATTCGGACCGCGTGTCAAACCGCCATACTGCTGAAAATCACATGACTTTGGCGCTCCGAGCCGCTGATTCATAACGCTCTGAAGCTTCATGAAGCAGTGTTTTGAAATCTGCCATCATTATATAAAGTTATTTAGTTTTTTTTGGCGCACCAAAAATATTCTCCCCACTTTATAATATAAATATTGAACCACTGTACTCACATGAACTGATTTAAATATGTTTTTAGTACATTAATGGATCTTAAGAGAGGAAATGTCATTGCTGGCTATTCAGGCCTCACTGAGCTTTCGGATTTCAACAAAAATATCTTCATTTGTGTTCCGAAGATGAACGGAGGTCTTACGGGTGTGGAACAGCATGAGGGTGAATAATAAATAACATTATTTTCATTTTTTGGTTAACTAACCCTTTAAAGACAGGACTTAAAATTGACTGCTAGCTTAAAGTCCCAGTGAACCAGAAGTTGCAACTGATTTTATTTCAGTGCTGTGACGTATTTCCAAGTGAAAGAGTATTGAATAGAAGGCAGGGTTTTACTTCAGCGCTCCTCCCCTCCATCTCACGCTCATAGCAGACTAACGGTTGGAGGGGAGTGGTTAAAGCTGCACTACTTTTCCGTCCACTAGAGCAGTGTTTCCCAACCACGCTCCTGGAGGCACACCAACACTGCACATTTTGCATGTGTCCCTAATCAAACACACCTGATTCAAATGATCATCTTATTAGTGGAGGCTCAAACACCTGAAATGGGCGTGGCAGATAAAGGAGACATGCAAAATGTGCAGTGTTGGTGTGCCTCCAGGATAGTGGTTGGGAAACACTGCACTAGAGGTCGCCTATTCAAAACAAAGGCGTAGTTTGATGACGGCAAGTTTGAGCGCAGAATCTTGGGACATGTGGTCTTCACCTCACAGCCGGTGGAAAAGAGTCGGGATAGGACTCGGGCAGAAATCATGTTGATGGATGAGATTATTAACATTACTGTAGTGTGAAGCAGAGCAGGGCCGAGTGTTGTGGAGCTGAGGAACCGCTGGAGCGATTGTTAATTAGATGAACGTAACACACGCCTCACGAGCAGCGGGACTTTTATGCTACAGTCGCCGGCGCCATTTCTGCTTTTCCTGTCATGAGTATGAGATAAAGCAGCTCTGTTGATCATATTAGACACATCCGAGTGTGTTGATGATGTTATGACGTTACTCTGTGCGTTCGCTCGGCAGCTGCTATGACACTTGTTCACACTGCAGTGAGAGTAAAGCGTTTCTGCAAAATAACACCAGAAACCGAGGGGAACGCAGATATGACGCAATCGACAGGCGACTCCCTCACACGTCCCGGTTCCTTGGGTAAAATTGCAATTTTCTCACGATTTACAAATAGTTAGAAACATTTGGGATATTGTAAGTACTCAACTGAACAAAATATATAACACTGGCCTAGTAGTTTTTGGATATTTTACTGAAAATCTTTTACATAGTGCACCTTTAAGGATATTCAAACCCAAGCAGTCACACAGTCGTCATTAATCAAAATCTGAAAACCAAAGATTACCACTGCAAATATTTTTTCCCTGTGTATTAACTTGCACGGATTAATTGTTCACCCCAAGACCTGTAATGTGTGTTAAAGCAAATAAGATCGATTTTGATTTCATGAGGACTTTAACTTTTAATATTCTCTCTTGTAAAAAACTAAAACCTATGGATGCCATTGGAAGAGAGCTCTTAACACATTGAAATGATTATATATTACTGAACTGAAAGATATACTCACAATTTTGCGTATATGACTTAGAGCACTTCCCTCTTTGCCTTTGCAGTTCTCCACCTGGTAAGGTGGTGAGATTACGACGTCATCCATCACAATGATGTTCTTCTCCTGCCATTTACAGTCTTTGATGCTGGATAACAAAGAGATCAAACAACAAACTCAACATGGGCACACCAGTGGAGAGCAATAACGCTTAAAATGATCAAATGAAGAGTAAAGGCCCCGATATACTCACGGCGAAGCTCTTTTTCGTTCTTTGCTTTGGGGTAAAAAGAAGTTTGAAATACGTGAGCAGCGGTATAGTGTTAGCGAACATCCTGACGCCGCCCACGCTACTGAAAGCGGCGTTTAGAGGAATATGTAAATGTGCTGCATGCGTGCTTTCCTCTCAGTAAAATAAACATACAACCAAAATGACAGCGGTGAGAAAACAGTCTAGGAAGTCAAAGAAAGCATCTGATAGCGATGTGGATGTTTGCACATGCTCTGCAATTCAGCACTCCAGTCACGTCACGTTTATTTATATACCACTTTATAAAATAGATTGTTTTAAAGCAAGCAGATTCACAGTGTCTCTTTCAATTAGTTTTCTAAAGCAGCTCTCCAGTGTGTGTTCATGTTTTTACTCACGGATGTCTGACCTTGAGGGACTGAACAGAAGAAATGAACCGGAGATGATTTCCACAACAAAGGCGGAGCCTCAGAGCTACACCCACCTATTATGTAATCACCATGGACCAATGGTAGTTCGTAGGCGTTTCCCAGCCTGGGGTGTGTTTCCCAAAACCAACCATGGTTGCAGGTTCCGCCGATACCAATGGAAATTAAGACAACAGTTGGCTAATGACGGTTTTGGGAAACACGCCCCACTTTGGCAAGCCGCTTCGAACTCCTGAAACAAACTTTCGATTACGCTTGAAGTATATCGGGGCCTTAATATAGAAACACATCTCATGCTTAAAAATAGTTTAAGCTCAAGTTGTCAGTAGATGATTGTGTTTATTGAAATCACATTTTGACCTTGCACTTCAATTCAAGCATGGCAGACCGCACGAGGGAGGACCGCCGTGTCAAATGCAGAATACAACAACTTCTAAGTTACAGATTTGACTGCAGTCTTTATCTCACATCCTTTTAAAACTCAATTCAGTACAATACAATCTTTACAATACAAATCACCCAGAGAAGTTTAACATCACTTGCATTAAAGATAAAGACTGTGGTCTTACATTTGGTTTCACAATGCAAGTAAAGTTTGCAAGTCTTACGTTTTGTGTATAGTCTGGAATAATTGCTGGCCCTCAACTGACACCCCAGCACTGATTGCATAGGCTTGGGACAACTTGTCTTCCTTTTCCGTCCTTGCCCGATTTGCAAGCTGTGGAACAAAAGATGTCAAAATAAGATATTGTTAGACAGGCATTATCTCAATATTGTATTATTTAGCATCACATGTTCATCTAGTGTCAAAACTCTGCTCCTGGAGGGACACGATCCTGCAGAGTTTAGCTCCAACCAGCTCCTGGAAGTCTCTAGTAAGCCTGAAGACCTTTGCTGTGTCAGAAATCACCCCCTAAACCCTAATTTATATTCCCTAGATTAGTCCACTTGAAGGAGTGAATGAAAACGAGTGAGTGAATTCGGACACCAGAAGGGCTGCCGCTTTTGCATTTTTTAAGTTTGCTTAATAATCACTTAAAAACTTAAATTGGATCCAGTAGCAAAATTAAAAGATTTATCTTTAACTCTCTCCTTGAAACTAAGTATAAACCTTAATTAAGCAATGTAATAATTTATACATGCATGATATGCAGTAGCCAAATTGGACCAGCGGTTTGGAAAAGAGATGGATGGATGAGCTACAGACGCCATCTTCTGGTCAGATGTGGGAATTCATGTGCAACAGTGGATTATGGGTATTCTCTTGCTGTTGAGTGTACATCAGTTGAGCATTGTTTTGAATGAGTGCACTCATTAACGTCCACTATGGTTTCGGACACCACTACAAATGGCTGCCAGCTCAATAGTGGCCTATTTAAGGATATAGGGTGCGATTTTGGACACAGCACTTGATTAGCTGGTTGTGTTTAATTGGAGTCGAGGCTAAACTGTGCAGGACAATGACCTGAGTTTGACACCCCTGATCTAGCACAACATTGTCTAACACACCACCATGGCTCTGTTCAGACTGCCAGCAAAAATCTGATCTTTTGCATTTACAGATTGGACAGCAAAAACATTATTTAAATATTTTTTAAATCTGATTAAAACCACATTTGGAGGTGGTTTGAAATAAGATATTTAGAGATGCATCTCAGTCTGGATGCTCAAATCGGATTTTAAATAGTCTTTTGCTTCACTCTTAATGCAACATATATTGATAACATCAATATCGGTGACGGAAATATTCATGTCATGTCCAAAGATTTCAGCCATGACTACAGCAAAGAAGGGAATCACAATATGTGACCCTGGACTACAACACCAGTTGCACGGGTATATTTGTGGATATAACCAACAATACATTGTATGGGTCAAAATTATCAATTTTTCTTTTATGCCAAAAATCATTAGGATATTAAGTAAAGATCATGTTCCATGAAGATATTTTGTAAATTTCCTACCGTAAATATATCAAAACATTACTAGTAGTACTATGCATTGCTAAGGACTTCATTTGGACAACTTTAAAGGCGATTTTCTCAATATTTAGATTTTTCTTGCACCCTCACATTCCAGATATCCAAATAGTTGTATCTCGGCCAAATATTGTCCCATCCTAACATCCATACATCAATGGAAAGCTTATTTATTCACTTTCATGTGATGTATAAATCTCATTTGAAAAAAATTGACCCTTAGGACTGGTTTTATGGTCAAGGGTCACATAAGACGCGTTTCCACAGCAGGAACTTTCCCCAGGAACTAGGAACTTTGGGGTGATACTCGGTGTGTTTCGACCGCAGGAACCAGGGTCTAAATGAAGTTCCGGGTAAATATTTTCCATTTCCAAATATTTCTTTCGGGGGTGGGATTTGGGCGCTGAACATGCTGATTGGTTGAGCTTACGCAGCATTTTATTTCAACCGGCATTTTTAAAAGTCTTTTGCGAGGTTCGTTCTGCGTTCAGTAAATATCAGCGAGTCTTGCTCTCTCTGTCCAATGGCGCGCATTCGTCTCAGCCGTTTCATGGTTCGTGATAGCGGATTATAACATACGTTGTCTTATTTTAAATCTAGCTTTACAAGCTTTCAGAATACGCTTTAGTATCAGTGCTCATCTCTTTTCTGCAGTTTTGTTAATTACCCCTTTAGTAAACCAATACATAACTAGCAAAAGCAGCGCTGCTTGCATCTCCTCCATACTTGTTATTGTTGCAGACAGTGTGGCGCAAAAATGATTACTGTCCGTCGATGACTGGGAGGCGTCGTGCGCAGTCCTACACACCGGACTAATTTGCCTAATCTTCACGGTACTTTAGACCGCAGTGGAAACGCAGACAGTAACAGGTCTGGGGGAAAAAAGTTCCTGGAACAAATTGTTCCGGCTAATTTAGGTGAAAACGGGGCTATACATTCCCCCACATTGAAAGCCTCATCACATACATTAACAAAACAACCCATGCAGTTAGGGTGGTTATGTCTAGACACAAATCTTATTTGATCACTTGCAATTAATAGTGCAGAGAGTCTTAAAATATCTGATTTGAGAAACAAAATTGATTTTCCTGCAGTCTGAACATAGCCTATGTGAAAACAATAGAGGTTTAATAGATGACATAAAACCATAAATAACACAAATAACATCAGAAATCAGTTTTCTACCAACAAATTAAGTGTATAGCAGTGCTGATGGTACAACTAAAACTGATATAAACTTTGCAAAAATGTCTATTAGTGGGCGGGACTGCTTTATTTTGACACGAGAGCGTGCTGAATGAACAGGAGTAATGTGAAAAACAGACTTTAAAGCAACTGCAACTAACGATAAGAATACTGTTAAAGTACCGGATCGATAAGCAGTATCGGTAAGAGTAGTAATACCGTTAAAACCTCAACGATGTCCATCCATAATTACCAATAGGCCATACCAACTACAGGTGCAACTCAATAAATCAGCTTAAACTAATATATTATATAGACTCATTGCATGCAAAGTGAGATATTTCAAGCCTTTATTTGTTATAATTTTGATGATTATGGCTTACAGCTTATGAAACCCCCAAAATCGAAATCTCAGAAAATTAGATTACATGAAATCAATTAAAAAAGGATTTTAAATACAGAAATGTCAGCCCACTGCCTCAATGCGGCGTAGCATGGATGCTGTCAGCTTGTGGCACTGCTGAGGTGTTATGGAAGACCAGGATGCTTCAATAGTGGCCTTCAGCTCTTCTGCATTGTTCGGTCTTATATCTCATCTTTCTCTTGGCAACATCTTTCTCTCAGGTCAGGCGAGTTTGGATAAAAGCGTCTGCCAAATGCATAAATGTAAATGTAAATGCAAAGCGACTTGCATTGCATTCAAGGTACACATTTTACATTTGGTCAGTTCTTGCTTTCCCTGGGAATCGAACCCATGACCTTGGCGTTGCTAGCGTCATGCTCTACTGTTTGAGCGACAGGAAAGAGTTTGCTGGCCAAACAAGCACAGTAATCCCATGGTCATTGAACCAGGCTTTGGTACTTTTTGGCAGTATGGGCAGGTGCCAAGTCCTGCTGGAAAATGAAGTAAGCATCTCCATAAAGCTTGTCTTCTGAAGGAAGCATGACGTGCTCTAAAATGTCCTGGTAGACGGCTGCGTTGACTCTGGACTTAAAAAAGCAGTGGACCAACACCAGCCGATGACATGGCTCCCCAAACCAACACAGACTGTGCAAACTTCACACTGGACTTCAAGCATCTTGGACTCCCAGGTGAAAAATACATACTATTAAATGCATTAAAAATGCACTTGAGTATGTTTTTATTACAATACAAATATACTAATGCATTTTTAATACATTTAATAGTATGTATTTTACACCTAGGTGTGCCTCTCCATTCTTCCTCCATACTCTGGGACCTTGGTTTCCAAATAAGATGCAAAATTTGCTCTCATCAGAAGAGAGGGCTGGACCACTGAGCAACAGACCAGTTCTTTATTTCTTTATCCCAGGAAAGACGCTTCTGACGACATTTTAAAGCCCATGTCCAGGATCCGTCTGTGTGTGGTGGCTCTTGATGCAGTAACTCCAGCCTCAGTCCACTCCTTGTGAAGCTCCCCCACCCATTTGAATAGCCTTTTCTAGGGCCCTATAAAATCTGTTTTATTTTTTCCCAAATGCCATTTTTTTTACCGTTTTAATTTTTGGAAATTCAGTTTCTTACCCTTTACTATTATTTTAGTCGTAAAAAGAGTGTGCTTTTAATGTTAATATAATAGAACATAAAACATAAAATAGGAATGACCTTAAATTTATTAAGGTACTTAGTACTCAGTACTTTTCCGGACAAATACTGCATTATGCAACATAACACTGCACTCGAAGTACTTCAAGTCACAACAAAATATTAATGGTTATGAGCTTTAAACTGTCCAGTAAAATAAGTTATATTAGTTGTAACAAGTAGAATTAGGTACTGCTCCTTTAAGGCAGAACGCACTCTTACTGTGCGTTCACACCGCTCCGGCGAGAGCGGCGCGTCTTGGACCATTTGGGCGTCGAGGAGAGTTGAAATCAGGTCAACTTTATGGTAATGAGCTATGACGCGGTTCGGCGGCAACCAATGGGAATGTAGTAGTGCTCCGTTTGAGAGGATTCCAGAGAACGCAGTGCTGTAAACTTTGGTTCCGACCACATTAGTTCCCAAGCAAAATAGAGGAGAGGTTGATCATTTCTGGTGCGGCGGGTTTGATAAGAAGAAGCGCAACATTATTTATACACCACACAAACGGCTTTTAATTGGTTTATTTCGTTAGCAAACATGTAACTATAATTGTTCAGTTCTTTCCATCGCTTTGCTTTTTTTTTAAACTTTCACATTTAAATGATTTCATGAGGTTATATTATACGGTTATACCCTACCTGTGGTCAGTCTGCACAAACGCCGATCAACGTGATTGTTTGCTTTGCAGCCCCTTTAAATACAGTTTAAATAAAGACCAGGCATTCGATCTACGTCAGAGCATCAGCGTGTCCACAAATCTTTCTATAGCGTCGATGGCAGGGCGGCTATAGCGAAGTTTGACGGCGGTGTGAACGCACAGTTATAGGCCTGTTACCTTGATGAGACTGACAGCACAGCTGATTTGGGGGTTTCCTAACAACGTAAAAAAAACAACAACAAAAAACAGCAGCACACTGCTCTTTTCTCAATGAAAAAACGTCAACTAATAAAGCAGGGTTGCTGCAGGTTTCACCAAGTCAATCTCAGGATTTCACTATATATTTATATATTAGATGCACGATAGTCACACATGACAATAAAACAAACAAAATGCATGAATCTTGTTTGGCATTACAAAAAAGGCTGGTCCAGTGGTGTGCCATCTAGCTTTAATAACATTATCCGTAGGGTGGGAAATATGACCAAAATATACAATAGGACAAATAAATACAACCTAAAGATACGGATACAAACAGTGCTTTAAGTTGAAGTACCGTTTTTTTCCCCGTTGTTGTTGTTGTTTGTTTAACATTAACACACAGACAGGAGCGGGTATAAACTGTATTAGTATGCTTCCACTTTAAGAACTACAGTAATGTGCAGATCCAATACTGACACACATCCCAAACTTTTTTACTCAAGAGTCAAGACATAACCGGCAATAAGAACAGAGATATGAATGTGTGTATGATCGTTCAAGAGTAAGCCTAGGAAGACACATTCGGTACACTCGCGCAAACTGACAGATGGCAAACGCGTGCACAAAATCCACAGCCAGTCTGACATGGGTCTGTGTGTCTACCGAATTGAGTTTGTGGTTTACATCGCTTTTATTAACTCTTTTTAGTGCTATCGGACGCATCATACTTTTATTTGGTCATTATGCGAGATGGCAGGTGAGAAAGATTCACCTTCGCTTTCACGATCACGTGAACTGGAGAACTGGAGAACTGAAGCTAAAGAATAAAATCCGTTTGATGCATCTGTGGTACAATCCGAAAGAGACCCGCGCCAATAACATGAAAGCTGATTGGCTGCAATATAAGATGCATGCTGGTCTCATTTGTAGCTGTAATAAAGCAAACTATAGTAGGACTAGCGAAAGAAAGAACTACAATAGCCCGGAACACACACACATACACACGCTGCGGGAGCATTTCAATGAGCATTAGAGGTAGCGTTACATGGACGTAGGATAATTTAAGACCTGTTTAAAACTATTTAAGACCTAGAACTCAATACAATAGAGAATTTAAGACTTTTTAAGGCCTAAAATTTTGATTTTGAAATTTAAGACATTTTAAGACTTTAAGACCCCGCGGGAACCCTGTAAAGGCAGTGCGCCTCGCGATTTCAAACCTGAAAAACGCGTTCTGTGTGATCGGGGCCTTACTCACTGATGAGTGGGCAGTCTGTAGATGGAGCGCGAGCTCATCGCATGTATGCGTTCTATATTTCTGTTGCTCTCCGCCCTGTTTATTTTTCTGTTCAGTAACGCAGTTGTCAGTGGAGTGTTTGCAAACTGCCCCATGTGTGCGTGGGATCGACGCTGATAATAAACCCCATGTGAAATGTCAGATACGTTAGTTTTACTTACACTTGGCTACAACCTTTCAGGCCAGCTATCCGGCCTCTCTGCGTGAAGCATTACATACTGTAGTTTATATACGTTTAAATGAAAGTGCTCCATTAGCTTTTTCTTTCAAGTAAAAAATATAGGAGCAAACAAAAGTTCACCTGACACAAAAGTCACGCGGGAACTGCTCGACACTGAGGGCTTATGGTGCGTTCACACCGGACGCGATTCGCGCGAGTGATTTACATGTTAAGTCAATGCAGAGAAGCGAAATGGCATTCGGCGGCGCGAATTGAGCGTTTTGAACGCGCGAATCGCTCAAGTTGAAAAATCTGAACTTTGGCGGATATTTCGCGCCGCGTTAACCAATCACGAGCTTGCTCTAGTAGTGACGCATTTACAAGCGGAGGCAGAAATCAGAACAACGATGGAGGACAAGATAATCGTGGCCGTATGTGGATACCCGGAGCTGTATGATACATCATCCTATCACTACAGGAACAGGAATTAAAAGGATCTTGCTTGGAAGAAAGTGAGTGAGGAGGTCGGACAGTCAGCTACCCTCTCAACAAAATCTATGTCAGCCATTTCACAACGAGACTGGAGCAGAAAAAAAGAGCCAGAGCCAGAGGCAAATGTGAGAAGGACTAGCCGAGGAAAGGCGGGTCTCGCCGGGTAAACGAGCGCAGAATGTCACTGATCGCCTGGATCTCACAACTCCGAAAACGGCAGATAAAATGCTCAAATAGGCACTCTTTTTATAAATTAACCACAGATTTGAGCTTTAAACAACTATATTATCGCCTGAAAAAGTCTTTAAACTACGTTTTGTCACACATTAATAGTAGTATTTTTTACAAAAAAGACGTCAAGTGACCGAGACGAGCTGGCTCATATAGAAGCCCCTCCCATGACGCAAATTCGTGTCTGTTGTGTAGTTGTCACACGCGAATTTCACACGCGAATGAAGCGAGTAAACTCAAAATGTTCAAGCGTCCACATTCACGCGAATCGCGTCCGGTGTGAACACCACATTAGCGTAGAGTTTCTTAACTTTTTCGCAGACGAAAGCAGAGCTGGAGAGCCGCTTCGCCATACGCCCAGATTTGCTTCCCCCGGTCTGCATTTTCCCCAGACATACGTTCTTCTCCCACACAACAGAATTTCATTCCAAATATGTAAAATTCTGGGAAATTCTGCGTTAACACTAGATTCCGCGTTAATGTGCCAATTCCGTGATTCCATCAGTGATCGCGGAAATTATAGGGCCCTACTTTTCCTGATAATCTTCTCCAGGCTGCAGTCATCCCTGCTGCTTGTGCACCTTATTCTTCCACACTTTTCCCTTCCACTTAACGCTCTATTAATGTGCATTGATACAGCCCTTTGAGAACATCCAACTTCTTTTGCAATTACCTTTTGAGGCTTTCCCTCTTTGTGGAAGGTGTCCATGATGGTTTTCTACTCAACTGTCAGGTCAGCAGTCATCCCCATGATTGGGAATTCTACTGAACCAGACTGAGAGACCATTTAAAGGCTCAGGAACCTTTTGCAGGTGTTTTGGGTCAATTGGCTGATTAGAGTGTGACACTTTGAGCCTACAATACTAATTTTTTGAGATTTTGATTTTGGGCGTTTCATAAGCTGTAAGCCATAATCATCAAAATTATAAATAAAGCCTTGAAATCTCTCACTTTGCATGTAATGAGTCTATATAATATATTAGTTTCACCTTTTAAGTTGAATTACTGAAATAAATTAACTTTTCCATGACATTCTAATTTATTGAGATGCACCTGTATTTTGTTAATGTAAACATAAATTACAATGTATACAATTGTGATCGCACCACCCACCCTTAGAGCATACATTCAAAGTGCAAAAGATGAGCTTACCTTGCTAACATTCAAGGATGCTAGAGGAGGAGGAGTTTCAGTGCGGTCGTTAATTATATCCACCTCTGAAACATAGGCTAAGTTAATCAAGATGACGTCGCTGAGGTTGGGCTTACCGCTGGAGGAAGGACATTCTGGGAGGAGGGGTTAAGGATAAATCAAACTTAGACATCAAGACAAGATTATGCAGATGTTCCTTCACTTTAAAAGGTGCACTGTGTAACTTTTCCGTCTGCTAGAGGTCGTCTACTTAAAACAAAGGCGTAGTTTGATGATGCCACGTTTGAGCACAGACTCTTTCATCTCACAGCCGGTGGGAAAGAGTCAGGATAGGACTCGGGCAGAAATCATGTTGATGATGTGATTATTAACGTTACTGTAGTGTGAAGCAGAGCAGGACCGAGTGTTGTGGAGCTGAGGAACCGCTGGAGCGATTGTTAATAAGATGAACGCAACACACACCTCACGAGCAGCGGGACTTTTATTATGACACAGTCTCCGGGCCATTTCTGCTCATGAGTATGAGGTAACGCAGCTCTGTTTATCATATTAGACACATCTGAGTGTGTTGATGTCATGACGTTACTCTGTGCGTTCGCTTGGCAGCTGCTATGACACTTGTTCACACTGCAGTGAGAGTAAAGCGTTTCTGCAAAATAAAACCGGAAACCAAGGGTAACGCAGATATGACGCCATTGACAGGCCACTCCCTCACACGTCCTGGTTCCCTGGTTAATATAGCAATTTCCTCACGATTTACAAATAGTTGTAAACATTTGGGATATTAGTAAGGCTGTAATCAACCAAAGAAAATCTTGGTCGACTGAAGTCCTGAAATTTGACTAAAAATGACGTTAGGAAAAAAAAGGTTAAATTAATTAGCTGCACACTGTGTGCAGTACTTGGTAGCCTTGTTGTCTGCCTAAATGAATTATAAATAAACATAAACTAGTAGGTTATTTGCAGTATATTAAATCGTTTTTGACCTGATTATTTTGCAGTCTGACACACGAGTCTGTCGGCTCTGGCAGCGCTGCATCACGTGCACCATCATAGCCTATGATTTCCGAAAATATAGTACTATGTTGTCAACTAGTGATATCATCACAAGAACTTTTGAGGAATATGCAACATAATTTAGACAATAGTTTTTGTCATATGTATTATACTAACTGACAGACACTATCATTTCAGCCGCTCTGTGCAGCTCGAAGGATCAGCTCAGCTTCGCGGCTGAGACACGAATAGACTATTAACTTAAAGCTTTTACTCTTAAACACAAAAGGCACGTCCACTTTAATAAAAAAGGAATATTTATTAAACAAGCCAGATCAAGAGCAGAAAAAACGCTCACAATTAAATAAATAATATACAGCAAACTAGCCTTCTTCAATCTGTCTCTCTTCTCCAGTGGGTTGGGCTAATCCAAAAGAAGTGGAAACAAGGGGGTGTTCTGAAGACAGACTGTTACCTGTGAAACAGGGCTGCTCTGAAAACACCCCCATTAGCAATTAGTGCTCTCCACCTGATGAAATGAACGTGGCAAAACCGAAAGTACAGATCCACTTTTGCAGCACGACTGAAGCGTGGTGTTGTGATGCTTCCCCTCATGTGTATGTTGATGGGCGTTTCTCAAGTTTACCGCTATGGGTGTGCGTTTGAGCCAGCGGGGAATGAAAAACAAAGGACCAGCGAGAGACTTCTCTTCACCAGTGGGTTGGGCTAATCCAAAAGAAGTGGAAACAAGGGGGTGTTCTGAAGACAGACTGTTACCTGTGAAACAGGGGTGCTCTAAAAACAGCCCCATTAGCAATTAGTGCTCTCCACCTGATGAAATGAACGCGGCGCGGCAAAAAATCCCAAAAAACATCGACCAATCAGAATTTTGGTCGAGCCAGAACATATCGACTAATCGACTGGGAGATTACAGCCCTAGATTTTAGAAGTACTCAACTGAACAAAATATATAACACTGGCCTAGTGGTTTTTGGATATTTTACAGAAAGAATGTTACATAGTGCACCTTTAAAAAAACAGGTAGGTGTTGAATCCTCTTGTTTGGGAAATGACTTGGTTTACTAAACATCAGAAGTAGTTACCGACACACTTGTTTACAATACACCAAAGACATTGAGTGGTTCCACTACCACCATGTGCATAAGGTTAGATGGCCATTATTCTAAGGCCTAGATGTAAAGCAGAGAACATGAAACCAACATGAGTAATTGGTTGAGCAAGCCTACAAGACATAAGTGTGACAAGTGATGCCATACATGTCAAAGTGTCAAACCATCAAAAGGTCACATTTAAACAAGTGCGAGTACAGGAACAAGAGATTTCATATTTCTATAAATCCCACATGAGGGTCAACCTTACATGTGACAAGCAGATTAATTCATTCATCACTAAGAGCAATCGCCATCTTATGTAGATACCTGAAAAACACACTCCCTGCTTAGCCATTTAATCTACCATACGAAGCATAATGCATCATATTTGATACGCAAATTTCTAAATGATCATAATTTTGCTGACAAAAACTGTTGTACAATCTACTACATGGCTTCTGAGTGATAGTTTATACTTTTTTAGCAAGTAAAAATCATTTAAGTATCATTGAAAAAAAACATCCAGGTCGTGGTGATGTGAAATCTGCAATGATTTTTAGTAAACCATGCCAGGTCAAAGGGTGTCAACACTCATCTGGTCACCCTTTAAAATGACATGTCGAAAGATGTCAACTATATTAATTTGCATGGAATTTAGTGCATGAAATACACAGTGAATAGGATGGCCTGTCATTCTTCCACTCTCAGCATTCACAAACTCCTCTATTTGTATAACATGTGCATAACTAAATGAATATGACCGTTCAGCCTGATATTAACTTATCGATCCGAGAACAGTGTAACTATATCCCGCATGTATTATGATATATGCTAAGCAGCCTGGGCATATTTTTTCTCCTACAAGCTAATACTGACTGAAGTAATAAAAAAATAAAAAGACTCGTTCATAAACTATGTAACATGCCCTATGAGAGCTGCCATTATAACACTGGAAAGACGTTAGCTTAGCGCGGAGGCTAATATTGTCGGTCGCGAGGACATGCTAATCAAGAAGCTAACCACAAACAACACGCTCTCAACAGTGAACCCATGTCAAATCAACTAAGCAAAGAAAACACCAAGAGACAAACATAGCTGATCGTGTCCAAACACAACACAGAAGGTGAACGAACCCAGAATAGGCGTTGAATGAGGCCACTAGCGCACACATAAACACGCTCCCGCGGAGCATCAGTTTGACACAGTCCAGCGGTTTAAACGCACATATCCGAGGAATAAAGGATACTCAGAGTCAACATCTTGGACGGGTAATCGAAAGCCACCACCTCTCCATGCAAACGTTGGCCTAAACAGGTGAGGCAAGAGACATGGCTCCCGACACTGAAATACTCCCCCGGTCCAGGAGCCGCCATCTTCTCCGCCAGGGAAACCGGACCGCGAGCTTTACGTAAACGCACGCGACGGCGTGACTGCTACGACGCAGCGGCACGTCAGGTGACAGGAAAGAGTGGTAACACGATTATCCTTCTATTAATAAAATAACATAACATACAATTATATTAACATATTATTATTAGTAAGATAATACCTACACAAATAAATAACTAAATAAATACATAATAAATAAATACATAAATATGTTTTGTTTATGCATTATGATAGTGGTTAATTAGAGATGGACAACATAATTAAAATTCTTATTTTATTTGGGAAATATATACACAGCAAAATACATGTCAAGATCTTTTATGACTCTTTAATCTAGATAAAGAACAATCGTAAAGTTATTAAGACATCTTTGTCATTGAAAAAGATAACAGGTGTATGACTGACGTCTGATATAAGATGAATATTATTTGATATTGTTTATATGGATTTGTTTTTATGACTGTATTCCTCTACTGTAAATTCAATAAAACAATTGAATTCAACTACAATATATTTGTTTATTTTTAAGTTCAGAAATATCAGTCAAATATGGAACAACAAGTACAGAGAACAGTTCATGTGAGATAAATAATAACAGAGTAAATGTATAAAAACAAACAAACACGTTGACATTTGGTGATTATATGCATTTGAAAAGCTTTAGATTAGACTGTTTGTTGTTTTCATAAGGTTCTTAATTTGTGTGCTCGTGCTTAAAAGGGGTTCAGAGTATATTTATAAACGAATATTTAAAATATGCGTTTTAGTGAATTTTGTCCATCTGCGGTACCCGTCTTAACGGTAACGCGGAGGTCTGAACTCCTGACAGATCAGCAGCCGCTGCAGAAGCATCTTTGACAGATGGTTTAAGTCTGATTCACGCAGTCTGTTTCCTGTAAGATGAACAGGCGACCTTAATGCTATCTGTGGACGGTTATTCATCATCCTATAATGGAGACCTTTCACCGCCAAGGCGTTTGGATGGCGGAGGCTCTTCAGCGGAGAACCAGCAGCTACGAGGATTTCTGGCTAGTCGCTTCTCATATGGGAGACCCGAAAGCTGCAGTCCTCCTGGTCTTCCCTGTCGTGTTTTACATTCACCGACGGACGGGCATCGCTGTTCTCTGGGTTGCAGCTTTATCCGAGTGGCTTAATTTGGTTCTCAAATGGTATGAATTGCTTTGCATGTTGGGGTGTTTGAAAATGAAACTGGAATATCAGATGATGGATAAACTTGTATAGGGTAAACTAGTTTTACAATGACTTCTTATGTAGCATATATTCCGTATTAATGTTTGATATATGTATAAATTATATGTTTAATGTATAATACAAACTTTCAAGCAGCACTATAGGCTATGCGTTTTCGTTATATACACTCACCTAAAGGATTATTAGGAACACCATACTAATACTGTGTTTGACCCCCTTTCGCCTTCAGAACTGCCTTAATTCTACGTGACATTGATTCAACAAGGTGCTGAAAGCATTCTTTAGAAATGTTGGCCCATATTGATAGGATAGCATCTTGCAGTTGATGGAGATTTGTGGGATGCACATCCAGGGCACGAAGCTCCCGTTCCACCACATCCCAAAGATGCTCTATTGGGTTGAGATCTGGTGACTGTGGGGGCCATTTTAGTACAGTGAACTCATCGTCATGTTCAAGAAACCAATTTGAAATGATTCAAGACATGGTGCATTATCCTGCTGGAAGTAGCCATCAGAGGATGGGTACATGGTGGTCATAAAGGGATGTACATGGTCAGAAACAATGCTCAGGTAGGCCGTGGCATTTAAACGGGGCCTAAAGTGTGCTAAGAAAACATCCCCCACACCATTACACCACCACCACCAGCCTGCACAGTGGTAACAAGGCATGATGGATCCATGTTCTCATTCTGTTTACGCCAAATTCTGACTCTACCATCTGAATGTCTCAACAGAAATCCAGACTCATCAGACCAGGCAACATTTTTCCAGTCTTCAACTGTCCAATTTTGGTGAGCTTGTGCAAATTGTAGCCTCTTTTCCCTATTTGTAGTGGAGATGAGTGGTACCCGGTGGGGTCTTCTGCTGTTGTAGCCCATCCGCCTCAAGGTTGTGCGTGTTGTGGCTTCACAAATGCTTTGCTGCATACCTCGGTTGTAACGAGTGGTTATTTCAGTCAAAGTTGCTCTTCTATCAGCTTGAATCAGTCGGCCCATTCTCCTCTGACCTCTAGCTTCAACAAGGCATCTTCGCCCACAGGACTGCCGCATACTGGATGTTTTTCCCTTTTCACACCATTCTTTGTAAACCCTAGAAATGGTTGTGCGTGAAAATCCCAGTAACTGAGCAGATTGTGAAATACTCAGAGCGGCCCGTCTGGCACCAACAACCATGCCACGCTCAAAATTGCTTAAATCACCTTTCTTTCCCATTCTGACATTCAGTTTGGAGTTCAGGAGATTGTCTTGACCAGGACCACACCCCTAAATGCATTAAAGCAACTGTCATGTGATTGGTTGATTAGATAATTGCATTAATGAGAAATTGAACAGGTGTTCCTAATAATCCTTTAGGTGAGTGTATATATATAACGTATATAGTGCTGCTTGAAAGTTTGTGAACCCCCCTGCAGAATTTGTGAAAATGTGAACAGTTTTAACAAAATAAGAGAGATCAATCAAATTGCATGTTATTTTTTATTTATTTAGTACTGTCCTGAATAAGATATTTTACATAAAAGTTTAATTACATATAGTCCACAAGACAAAAACAAAAAAAATAGCTGAATTTATTAAAATGACCCCGTGCTAAAGTTTACATCCCCATGATTCTTAATATGCGTGTCTTTCCCTGGAGATCTACGGCTGTGTGTGTGTGTGTGTGTGTGTGTGTGTGTGTGTGTGTGTGTGTGTGTGATGTTCTTATCTCGAGTCTCATGTTTGTCCTGAGGAGTTAAACTGGCCAACGATCTTCAGAAAAATCCTCCAGGTCCCAAAAATCCCTCAGTTTTCCTGCATCTTTTGCATATTTCAACCCTTTCCAGCAGTGACTGTGTGATTTTGAGATCTGAGGACGATTAGGGACTCAAACACAACTATTAGAAAAGGTTAAACATTCACTGATGCTCCAGAAGGAAACACAACGCATTTAGAGCCGGGGGGTGAAAACGTAATGAATTTGAAGATCAAGGTAAATTGTACTTAATTTGTCTTCTGGGAAACATGTAAGTATCTTCTGTTGCTTCGGAAGGGCAGTACAAAAAAAAAAACATAAACAAAATTTGAAAAATGTGGACGTCTCCATCCTGCGTTGTGTTTCCTTCTGGAGCATCAGTGAATGTTTAACCTTTTCTAATAGTTGTGTTTGAGTCCCTCAATCGTCCTCAGATCTCAAAATCACACAGTCACTGCTGGAAAGGGTTGAAATGTTTGTCTGGCTATCACCAGACCAAGCTCAATTTAAGATTGGATATTGGTCTGGGGAGTCTGCTCTGTGTTTTCTACTGCACAAGAGGCGTGATCAACGAGCATAAATTAAATGACTCTGTACGCAATTGGATAGTTCTTCAACCAATCAGACCACAAAAGGCGTGATCAACGGGCAAAGACCCATCGCTTAAACCCGCCAATAGCGCGCCAGGTGGATATGCCAGTCTGTGATTGGTTCCCGCAAAAGTGTAACAGAAGCAGTAGAAATGAATGTACAGGTTTCCAGATTGAGTTGCAGGGCGAAATCAAATCGCCGGCAGATCAGGCTGGGTTTACCCAGTCTATTCAAATATGCAAACGATGCTGGAAAACTGAGGGATTTTTGGGACCTGGAGGATTTTTCTGAAGATTGTTGGTCAGTTTAACTGCTCAGGACAAACAAGAGACTCAAGAACAATATCACACACACACACACACACACACACACACACACACACACACACACACACACACACACACACACACACACACACACACACACACACACACACACACACACACACACACACACACACACACACACACACACAGCCGTGGATCATCCAGGGAACAACACAATATTAAGAATCAACAGTTCAACTTTTGAATTTTTATAAATTCAGCTATTTTTTGTCTTGTGGACTATATGTAAACATATTGTATGTAAAATATCTTATTCAGGACAGCACTAAATAAAAAATAACAAGCATTTTGTATGATCCCTCTTATTTTGTTCAAATTAATCAAATTTTCACAGATTGTGCAAGCGGTTCACAAACTTTCACTTTTATATATTTAGTTGTAGAGTTGTAATTCAGAATAGTCCGAATACCAGCATTGCTTATATAAATATGGATACTTGCAATATGACATACTAAAACCACATTAAAAAAAAAATCACTGTTAATATTTTTGTGGAAACATTGCTACACTACCATTCACAAGTTTGGTGTAATAATTGAGGACTAAATTAGCATGTTAGAATTGTTTCTGGAAAACCCTCATTAAATCAATGTAGTAATTTCTTACTCTTTTGATTATAAATGATTCCGAGTGCATTTAGAAAGTAAACTGTAGAGAACGTACTTTAGTTTTCATAAAGTGATAGTTTTAAGCTCAATGTTGTGAATGGCATTTCACGTTGACTGTCATTTATGTATCTTGACATTTAGGATCCTGTTTGGCGAGAGGCCATATTGGTGGATTGGAGAATCTGGATTGTTTTCTAAAAACCCACCGAAAGTCCAGCAGTTCCTGTCTACCTGTGAGACTGGCCCAGGTAAAGCAGTGAAATGATCCTCCTTATATAGATAATTTTACCTCAACCACTTTCCTAATGCCTCAGCCATGTTTCTCAGGCAGTCCTTCAGGTCATGCCATGGTCACTAGTGCGGTCTGGTGGCTGATCGTCTCTTCACTGGCATCATTCTTTCACACTCGCACAGGCAGGTCTGTCTTTAAACCCAGAAAGCCATTAAAGTAAATGTCAGAATAACTTTTATTTTGTAATATTTCAAGATCAATGTTTACTGGACTGAAGCAACATATGTAAACCTTACTTGATTAGCCATACACACACACACACATACAGTGAGGAAAATAAGTATTTGAACACCCTGCTATTTTGCAAGTTCTCCCACTTAGAAATCATGGAGGGGTCTGAAATTGTGAGAGACATAATCTAAAAAAAAAAATCCAGAAATCGCAATGTATGATTTTTTAACTATTTATTTGTATGATACAGCTGCAAATAAGTATTTGAACACCTGAGAAATATTTGGTACAGTAGCCTTTGTTTGCAATTACAGAGGTCGAACATTTCCTGTAGTTTTTCAGCAGGTTTGCACTGCAGGAGGGATTTTGGCCCACTCCTCCACACAGATCTTCTCTAGATCAGTCAGGTTTCTGGTCTGTTGCTGAGAAACACGGAGTTTGAGCTCCCTCCAAAGATTCTCTATTAGGTTTAGGTCTGGAGACTGGCTAGGCCACGCCAGAACCTTGATATGCTTCTTACAGAGCCACTCCTTGGTTATCCTGGCTGTGTGCTTCGGGTCATTGTCATGTTGGAAGACCCAGCCTCGACCCATCTTCAGTGCTCTAACTGAGGGAAGGAGGTTGTTCCCCAAAATCTCGCAATACATGGCCCTGGTCATCCTCTCCTTAATACAGTGCAGTCGCCCTGTCCCATGTGCAGAAAAACACCCCCAAAGCATGATGCTACCACCCCCATGCTTCACAGTAGGGATGGTGTTCTTGGGATGGTACTCATCATTCTTCTTCCTCCAAACACGTTTAGTGGAATTATGACCAAAAAGTTCTATTTTGGTCTCATCTGACCACATGACTCTCTCCCATGACTCCTCTGGATCATCCAAATGGTCATTGGCAAACTTAAGACGGGCCTTGACATGTGCTGGTTTAAGCAGGGGAACCTTCCGTGCCATGCATGATTTCAAACCATGACGTCTTAGTGTATTACCAACAGTAACCTTGGAAACGGTGGTCCCAGCTCTTTTCAGGTCATTGACCAGCTCCTCCCGTGTAGTTCTGGGCTGATTTCTCACCTTTCTTAGGATCATTGAGACCCCACGAGGTGAGATCTTGCATGGAGCCCCAGTCCGAGGGAGATTGACAGTCATGTTTAGCTTCTTCCATTTTCGAATGATTTCGAAATGATACGGGGGCAATTTCCCCGTAGCCCTTTCCAGCCTTGTGGCGGTGTACAATTTTGTCTCTAGTGTCTTTGGACAGCTCTTTGGTCTTGGCCATGTTAGTAGTTGAATTCTTACTGATTGTATGGGGTGGACAGGTGTCTTTATGCAGCTAACGACCTCAAACAGGTGCATCTAATTTAGGATAATAAATAAGAGTGGAGGTGGACATTTTAAAGGCAGACTAACAGGTCTTTGAGGGTCAGAATTCTAGCTGATACACAGGTGTTCAAATACTTATTTGCAGCTGTATCATACAAATAAATAGTTAAAAAATCATATATTGTGATTTCTTTTTTTTTGTAGATTATGTCTCTCACAGTGGACATGCACCGACGATGACAATTTCAGACCCATCCATGATTTCCAAGTGGGAGAACTTGCAAAATAGCAGGGTGTTCAAATACTTATTTTCCTCACTATATATATATATATATATCATCTTTTTATATTATATATATACTGTATATATTATTCTTTTTTTAATGTATTATATATAATATTGTTATATTGTTATTATACAATTTTAAATATTATTATTATTTAGAATTATATAATAAGATATATACTATTATTATTATTATCTTTCTATATTATATATACTGTATTTTTAAAAATATATATATTATATATAAATAAATGTATATTTAAAATATATTTTAACAAATTATATTCAGTGTGTATATATATATGTATATAAAATAAAAAAGATAATATTTACAGTATGTATGTGTGTGTGTATATATAATTTTTTATTCAAGTTAAAATGTGAGTTTCAAATATGATCCATCAGGCTTTTGAGAAAAAGTTTATTTAAGTTTACATCTCTCAATCATCATTGTGTCGCATTACATTATACGTTTTAAAACTACTGAGCTTTGATCATAAAACTGAGCATTTTAATATCATCTTACTAAGATAAGGAAATATACAACTTATGAAGTGACAACTATATCCAATTTATATAAGTGGTAATTTCATCATACATTTTGGCCATATAAATATTATCATATGCACCAAATGTTTCTCCTCCTCTAGTGTGAGCTTCAAATATTCTCACTATATCATACTATATGAGCCATAAAAGCCTGATGTATCAAAAATGATACTCTATACAAAAAACACATGCAAACTTCTTTCAATATTTTGTCTATTGTTCCATTTAAAAAAATGATTTTATACTATTATAAGGTTCTCACGCACTCTAATAATTCACATCACAGTATTAGTGCAGATATATAAATGCTGTTTATTAATATGTTATACTAACTAATCAAACTCTTTCCTGTACAGTAAGATATTAGCTGCAGTGCCGTACCTGTTGTACGCAGTATTTTTGGGATGTGTGGGCCTTTCTCGGATCTTCATACTGGCTCACTTCCCTCATCAAGTCATCGCAGGTCTTCTGACAGGTCAGTCATAAACACATACATCCATACTCGCTATCTTTAACAAAAATACATAGGATCTTTATGCACTTTCTCCACAGGGGTGTTGCTGGGGGTTTATCTGAACCGGACTGTGCCTGAATGCCGCCCCCTGCTGTTCTTCTTTTGCTGTAGCTTGACTTTGCTCTTTGGAGCTCTTGTGCTGCATGGTGTCCTGGAAAAGACTGGGATTGATCTCTCTTGGTGGGTACAATGTGACATTGAGTTAATATTGTGTAAAAATGTTACATTTCTTTAGCTTAACACGTTTGATTTCAGCACATGTACATCTCAATTGTTACAATTAACTCTTTCCCCACAAGCGGTTTAAAAAAAAAAGTTGCCAGCCACCGCCAGCATTTTTGATAATTTTCACAAAATGTTCATGGCCCCCAGAATATTTTTTTTAATGAATATCGGAACATGCAATATATCAAAAGAAAGCAACATTTTGACCAAAAAGCTGAGAAAGACTACATCCGGATTGGATTCACAACAATGATCAAAAAACAGATGGAGTAGTTTGAGTCCATCAACACCCCAAAGCTTCAGAGTCCTGTAGCTCGTCCTGGGGCGACATTTCATTCAGCAACATTGGGCAGTTTTGATTCATATGCTGTTTAATGTTTGATGATTGCGTTATTTTACATGTGATATTGCTTGTTTCTGCTTCTTTTCCATCCGTGTTTTGATCAGGAGATTCTGTAATCTTTCAGAAGATGTGTAATAGCACCCTTTGGTGTGCCCCAAGCGTCCATTTTAGGCCCGCTTCTCTTTTCCATTTATATGCTGCTATTGGGTGCCATGGTTAAGAAATATAAGATCTCCTGCCACTGCAATGCTGACTAGGGCTGGGTATTGAGTTTGAAACTTTTTAGGCACCGACCGAATTGCCTCGATACTAGGCCTGTCACGATAACAAATTTTGCTGGACGATAAATTGACCAAGAAATTATTGCGATAAACAATATTGTCGTTCTGAGACCATTTTCATCTAAAATAATGATAATGGCATAATAATGCAGGTACACCTTTTCAAAGATCAATACACTTTTATTTCTAAAGACTATTTAACACTGAAAACAGAAAGCATTTTAAATATCCACAATAAATGAACAAAACGTAAATGTAATGCATAAATGTAAATGTAAAACAACCAAAACAAAAAAAGCAATGGACTCTCAGTCTGTTAACAAAAAATGCACTTGAATAAACAGCTGGGAAAACTTTAAAGAATCTTTACATAAACCCATTATAATAAATGTTATATTTACCCATGGCCTTCCCTGTTAGACATATACAGAAATGTAATAGTTATCAAACACCTTTCTTAACTGCATAAATAATAAATGAAATATAGATTAATCATCATTAAAGCGACAATTTTCTCTGTTCCCGTTGTTCTTTGATGAGCATTAATGACAGGCATCATCAGTGCTCCTGTCACTTTAAGCACGGCCGCTGACGAACATGATGCGGATCTGATGCGCTGTCCCACGCATCTCATTTCCTCACAACTCTTTAAGTTCATTTAAGACGTTATTTAACTAATTTAAGACTCCTAATATGAGAATACTCAATTCTCTGTGTTGTTGTCATTGTTTGTTCAAGAGCAAAAGAGAACTCGATGTGAGCAGGAGACTGACACGAGTCTGTCTGTGCGTCGAGTGTGTGTGTGTGTGTCAGAGACACTCCCTCGATTAGCAGACATGAGACGCAGCCACACAGACAGGACATCAGTGTTGCCAAGTCCGTGGTTTTCCCGCGGAATTGGGCTACTTCAACACTGTTGCCGCGGGCTGTTTTTCATGTCCGCGGGTTGAAGCAACCCCAATTATATGATATTTAGCCCCGGGAATGCAAATTTTAGTAGGCAACCATCCCAAAAAAACAAATTTTTAACCCCCCAAATGCGATTTTTACTGGAGATGCCCCCCTGAAACGAGATTGAGCTTGTTTTGGGCTAGTTTTGAGTAGCAATTGGGCGGGTTTTGTTGTGAAAACCTGGCAACCCTGCAGGACATTGACATACAGCGCGTTCTCTTGTGTCTTGTCGCGCTTAGAAGCACTTACATGTATAAGAGCGTGATCATATAATATAACGCTCTGCAAAAATGGATATAAAAACGGACGCTGGAAATTATCGCGGCCGGAAAAATGATCAAGCTCATTATTTTTATTGTGCGATTAATTGATTTATTGACTATCGCGACAGGCCTACTCGATACAATCGAGTATCGTAAAAGGTCTTGTCGTTCTATACCAAATTTCGATACCTATGGGTTAATCCCGTCAACGTCAGTGAGCCAATAAGCATGCAGCATGATTGGCTGTGGCGGAAAAACACTAGCTTACGCCCGGAGACGTGGCTCGCACGTGAGTCTGTAGTGTGTAAAGCCCAATTTATACTTCTGCGTTGAGTGTATGCCGTAGCTACGTCGTAGGCTGTGTGTTGCACGCATAGCCTATGACATACCCTGACGTGCACCTCTCCAAAAATGTAACAATGCGTCTTTTCTATGCGGACTGCAAGCGCTGTGATTGGTCTACCAGAACTCCTCCCTCGGGGGTACACATGCTCCTTCTGCATGTGTAACTGCGCAGACAAGGACGCAGAAGTATAAATGAAAATCGACGCATAGCCCACAGTGTAGAGGCTACGATGCAAGTCCGACCCAGAAGTATAAATCAGCCTTAACCCGACTGCGGCGCATTGCGGCTCCGACACGGCCACCAGAGCCGGAGATCTTATATTTCTTAAACATGGCACCCAATGGCAGCATATAAAGGGAAAAGAGAAGCGGGCCTAAAATGGACGCTTGGGGCACACCAGACGGTGCTATTACACATCTTCTGAAAGATTACAGAATCTCCTGATCAAAACACGGATGAAAAAGAAGCAGAAACAAGCAATATCATATGTAATCATATCACATGTAAAATAACGCAATCATCAAACATTAAACAGCATATGAATCAAAATTGCCTAATGTTACTGAATGAAATGTCGCCCCAGGACGAGCTACAGGACTCTTTGGGGTGTTGATGGACTCAAACTACTCCATCTGTGTTTTGATCATTGTTGTGAATCCCATCCGGATGTAGTCTTTCTCAGCTTTTTGGTGCTTTCTTTTGATATATTGCATGTTCTGAAAAGTGTGGCTACATTTCACCAGGCTCGATGCCAACAGTGGCAATGCACTATTTGGGACAAGATAATTGCTGCCAAGACCAACAACACGACAAATCTGAAGCACTTGACTTTAACTTAAACTTAAGAGCAGAAAGTTGCTCCGTATTCGACTGCAGTAAGAACCGCAACGCATCACATAAATGAACCGAAACTCAGCATATGGGCTACTTGCCTCACAGGCATGAGAGAGCTTGAAATGTCTCTGTTTAATCGAGCCAATTCAAATAAAAAACGAATACTTTGAGTATGTAATCCAAATGAAAGGTCCCTCTATAGGCACGTGCGCGTTCACTACTGCGGAGATGACGAGTCAGCATCGTCAACTTCATCCTTGCAGCCCAACACGGACTCAGAAAACACTAGTTCATTAATAAACAATTAAAATTAATGTGTCCTTATATTCATATATTCCGCCCCCAAGTACCCTATATGAGTCTTTGAGTCTGTAAAAAAAAAAGTCAACAAACTGAAAAAATAAAACCGAAGTTCTTATCCCTTGGACGTGTTGTGTGACTGTCTTGAGGAGATCAAATGTTGGATGGCTAATCATTTTTTGCAATTAAATGAAAGTTTATCAATGCATACTCTCTATAGAAGTTTACCCAACTATGACTTTGGCTTCTGAGAACCCCGAGAATGTGAAATGGGTCCATTGAAAAATACATTGTCAACCACAAATTATAATATATTAGTCCTCAAAATATCACCATACATTACATATTTGTATTAAATGATTTCACTTCAAAATGAAAATGTCCTGATATTTTACTCACCCCCATCTCATCCAAGATGTTCGTTTCTTTCTTTCTTCAGTCAAAAAGAAAATACGTTTTTTTGAGGAAAGCATTCCAGGATTTTTCTCCATATAATGGACTTCAATGGCAACCAAAATGTTGAAGGTCCAAATCAATGCAGTTTCAAAGAAAGGGCTTCAGAGGCTCTGCACGATCCCAGACGAGGAACAGACATACAAACGCCCTTTACCAAAAAACCCTCCATCTTAAACTTCAAAATCGTCTGACATTGCTAAAGGATGTTTGTATTCGTCTTTGCACGAGTGCTTTGTAATCACGGGGGCGTTACTATGTCTAGTGTGACCATTCTGACGTGATTGTGCAATCACTGGCAAGCCACAGAGCAACACAAGATGAGCAGTTTAGGTTAAAAGTATATTAATTTTTAATAAAAAAAAATAAAAAAAATGGCCGATGGTTTGTCTAGATAAGACCCTATTCCTCGTCTGGGATCGTGCAGAGCCTCTGAAGCCCTTCCTTTGAAACTGCATTGATTTGGACCTTCAACATTTTGGTTGCCATTGAAGTCCATTATGTGGAGAAAAATCCTGGAATGCTTTCCTCAAAAGACTTCATGTCTTTCTTTCTTCAGACGAAAATAAATTAACATCTTGAATGAGATGGGGGTGAGTAAATTATCGGGAAATGTTTATTTTGAAGTGAACTAATCCTTTAATCTGTATGAGTGACTTGTTTCACTGCAAACTTACACTCTTATACTGTGAACCGCAGGTCCATCTCGCTGGCTAAGAGGTGGTGTTCTCACTCCGAGTGGATCCGTTTGGACACCGCACCCTTCTCCTCTCTGAACCGTGATGCCGGGGTTCTGCTAGGGCTTGGACTTGCACAGTATTGGAAGCCAGGTGGATGGGCTCTTGCATGGGTACCCAGGACTCTCTGTCTGGCTCTGTCGTCCATGGCCCTCCACTACATCAGCAGTTTCCCTCTTCCCACTGTTCCTCCTCTTCTCTTCTACTCCCTGTTCTTCCTGAAATACACCATTGTGCCACAGGTGGTCATGGTGTTAGTACCAGGATTTGTGCATCTCCTCACAGCCAAACCCAAGAGGGAGTGAAAGGGAATGCCGCAGCGTTCGGTGTTTGAACCATTGACACAAATCATCTGAAGGTCAATCATTAATGCAGTTCCATTTAAATACAAGCAGACAATGCAGGCGCTTGCAGCTTTAAAGATTGTTTTTGCCAAAAAGAGGTGAAATGGAATATGGATTGCTGCAGTTCATAACATTTAGTTTGTGCCAAAGAAAGTCTTAAAGGAACACTGCGGTTTTTTTTAGAAAATAGGCTCATTTTCCGACTCCCCTAGAGTTAAACAGTTGAGTTTGACCGTTTTCGATTCCATTCAGCCGATCTCCGGGTCTGGCGGTAGCACTTTTAGCATAGCTTAGCATAGATCATTGAATCTGATTAGACCGTTAGCATCTCGCTCAGAAAAATGACCAAAGAGTTTAGATATTTTTCCTATTTAAAATTGGACTCTTCTGTAGTTACATCGTGTACTAAGACCAACGAAAAATGAAAAGTTGTGATTTTCTAGGCCGATATGGCTAAGAACTATACTCTCATTCCTGCGTAATAATCAAGGAACTTTGAGCCGTACCTCGAATGCAGCGGCGCAATGCTATTACACAGCGCCTGAAAATAGGCTAACTTCCGTCAACATAACCAACGTGACAACCTGCTTACACAGGGAGAGACCTGGGGACTATTTTCAGGTGCTGTTTAATATTTGCAATATATTGCGCCGCTGCACTCATGGTACCGCTCAAAGTTCCTTGATTATTACGCAGGAATGAGAGTATAGTTCCTAGCCGTATCGGCCTAGAAAATCTCCTTTTCCGTCTTAGTACACCTAGTTAAGTTTTAAATAGGAAAAATATCGAAACTCTTTGGTCATTTTTGAGCGAGATGCTAACGGTCTAATCAGATTCAATGATCTATGCTAAGCTATGCTACAAGTGCTACCGCCAGACCTCGACTGAATAGATTCGAAAACGGTAAAACTCAACTGTTTAACTCTAGGGGAGTTGGAAAATGAGCCTTTTCTTAAAAAATAGTGGCGTGTTCCTTTAAGTGAAAATGTTTTTTCTTGTTCTTCGATTCTTTTTAAAAAGTACAAATGTTTACTCAATTTTTTTAGTTATTTGATTGGTCTAAAACAATCTATATTCTGATTTTTACATGAGTCTGATTCTAAGTTGTTGTTTAGAATGTTTTAATGTCTGCCAGGGGAAAATCCAAAGTCTGATCACTTAGAAATGTAACTTTCTATCCTCAACAGCCTGCATGATTTTGAGATATCATACGTGTCGGTTTAACACATGGGCGTTTGCCAAACATGAGCAATAGTCATGATGCTCGTCCTGATTTGATTTGAGCTGGTTGCCACTGACAGGACAAATAGTGCAGTTCTGTTCAGCTGTAGGCCTATATAAAGCAAACCGCAATAAAACGAACAATCTTTTGACCAGTGTTTTACATTTCTTACATGTGAAGTAACTCGTACTAAACATAAACCACATAAAAATGACCACTGACATGATAAAAACACATTCTGGTTTATTGAAGTCATTAAACGTTGTCACAGCGCTCTGAAAGCTCACATTTACAGACGAGAAACTCTGCTTAGCAAGCAAATACATTAAAATCAACTCAAATCCAACGGAAAAATAAAAAGAATGGCCAAAACCTTTAGAGGTAAATGTCAGATGAGTGCGAGATATTTTTTTTGTGTTCGTTATTTCTGTCAAGTTCCTCTATTGGAGACACATTCGGCAGATTTGACGAATGTCCGTGTATGTCGATTTCGGAGGGGAATGGAGGATAAATCATGCGTCAGGTTATGTACAGCAAAAATAACTTGCACTGAAAACCACAACACTCTACAGAGGCCCTTGATGAGCCTTATTTCGCCTGTCCCCAAAGTCGACCATGAGGCATCTCTCGATTCAAGCAGGTTTACACTGACAGCAATAGAAAGGTGAATATGGTTGCCTTTAAGACAAGCTGTCTAGATATCTGATCATATACTGTATTTTTGAGAAGATCTGACCAAAGCCACATTTAAGCTCTGCGTGTTAATAATATTGCATTCTGAAGCAGAGAATTTCAAAAGGAACTAGCTGAATATTGTTTTTTTTTTACACGACAAATACACTATTTCAAAACGGCTGGTTTGCTTTTCGGTAGTGTGTGATGCCACTGAACTGTGTTTGACACGTGAGGCTCATCAAGTCCTGCGTTCGGCGACGCGTTTGCAGAGGAGAGCAGGATTTTGTATGCATGAACACATTTGGCCACTATATACAGCAAGTACACTGCGCTCTATAAAGGCTGTTATATACACATCTTTTTAAAAACATAATTTTGCTCTTTTATATTATTGTTCATTCATTTGCTTGAAAAATTAGAATTGCACCAAGGACAATGACTTCTATTTGTTTTCTAGTAGTACAACTAATCACAGGTTATTTTCCAGTGTTCACTGAACGTTCGTTAGTAAGGATGTCCTATCCCAGATAAAAAAAAAACGACAAAAAAAAAAACATCTTCAGCCCCCCCGATATTCACATTCCATACAATCCTTACAAATGAATAAAGTGCTCTCTTTCTTCAAAATGTCACAGACAGTCAGTGCAGACCAAAGTTACGAATAAAAGATTAAAAGTTTAAAACAAACATACTTCACTTGATATACCGATGCTTCTCTGTGACAATGCAATATTCCATTTCTTAGAACAAAAAAGAAAAGAAATTGTATTACTACCTTGCAAACGCCCCTGAAACTTTGTGTTGTGTAGTATACATACTGTAGAGTTCATAAGACGTCTATGGTGTGATACATTCTTCCACTTGAAATACGGCAGGATTGCCACTCCAGTACTTGGTAACTAACTCAAATCTTTTCATTTAAATAAAGACAAAAGCTATATGAGGGTTACTTGAAAATCATATTAAGCTTATCCCCAAGAAATGGGTTCAACTAATATTATTGCCACAGCACAACTGTGAATTTTGACAAACAATATTTCTGCGTGGGAGCCAGAATTAGGAGGTAATAACTAAGTCATAAACTCTGTGAAAATATCTGATACGATTTCCAAAATTAAAGACAAAAAAAAATAAACTTGACACAAAAACTGCTTTAATATTTCTATACATCATATAACTTAATTATAAATATTCCTCTTTTCCTTCTGTAACTACAGCTTAGTTTTTCGGAAATATGTTTTCCTTTTTACAGTATTGAACAATCCAACAATATGATGTCCAGAAAGCCTAGCATATACTGGTTTAGTTTCATTGGGAAGAGAGAGAGAGTAAATGAGAGAGAATGAGCTCAACACATAGATTCCCAGTTTTAGATCCGCTTTAGTGCTAGGAACGATGGCAAGACACTATTTCTCTGCATGTAGGCCTCTGTTGTGGAACGTCAATAAATGTGCTTTCTTATAATGTGCAGAACATTTTTTGTCACATACTTTATTCTAATATTCCAAAAGGGTGCCGTCAGGATATTTGGAGCCTGTTCATCGCGCACATTTTTACCAACAGAAGTAGGCACAGGTATTTGTACACAACTTTGTAACACTGTTTTTTTTTTAGTTTATTAAAAGTATGTCTATTATTCAGTTTCCTTTACTTGAAATACTGGTTTTAATATCCTGCACCTACACTCTACCCTTACGTACAACCTGACACAAACATTCACTGTCACACACACCTTTGTGCCCACCCTTTTGGGTGCCTATTAAACGTTTGACTCCACATAGGGTCTCTTTGGTTTGATGGGCGAGGTGGGACCTTGTCTTGCATCACGGGAAAGCTGGCGGTACATGTTTTCCTGGTACGCCTGTGCCACGGGCATTGTCCGCGCCACTTTAACATCCTGGTACGTTGGCACCTGGCTCACCCGCTCTAGGAGGTCTCGATCACGGGCCCCTCCGTTAGCAAGCTTGCCTAGGGAGGAGGGCTGCGGCTGGACGTAGTACTCCTCCTCTAGCATGTGTCCATTCTGGGCATTATTGGTCTTATTGTAGTAGGCAATATTGCCTAGAGATGTAGGTGGGCTGTAGGAAGAGGCGGTGGAGGCTTGGTGGATCAAGTTGCCAGGCGACGTAGGGCTAGTGATGACCGATTCCAGCGATGAAACGGGCCAGGCCCGGGAAGGCTGGTGAAGGTACTGCTGCTGAGTCCTTGCGGTCTTGTCGATGACTCCCATAAATGGAGTGGTCCGGGATCGGGCGGGTTCGCCCGGGTAGAGCCCGCTCTGAGAGGGTGAGAGGGCAGATGGCTCATCGAAGCTTCGCTCATATGTGGTCTGCAACGGGATTTCCATTTGAGCCATGGAGGAGGAGGGCCTGAAGCCAGGGGCTAAATTGCAACTGGAGCCTGAGGAGATATTACTACTAGACGGGGAGAAGCGAAGATTTACGCTCTGGGAGTGGATCAGTGGTCTGGGGGTCGGCACGTGCTGCTTTAGGTCACTTGTATTGGCACTGATAGGTCTGCGCACTAGGTGGGGGATCTCCGGAGAGCCCAGTTGGCAAGGTGGCAAAGCAGAGGCGGCCACTGCTCTCTCAAGTTCATGCTTGGAGACAGGATAGTATGCTGCTGACTGACTGCGGCTAATCTGGGGGGTTTGGCTGAAGCGCATGCCTCCGGGCCCCCCTGTGGTTGAACGGTAGGCTGAAGCAGGACGTGAGGGAGGGAGCTCGTCTTTCCCCAAGTTTGACTCCATTACCCCGGAAGGCCCACCTCGGCTCCCGTGCTGACAGAGAGCTCCCACACTAAGGCTGGATTGCACTTGAGACATTGACCGGCCATCCAATGAGGGCTGGTACACAAGTCTTGGCTCCCGATCTCTCTCCCTGTCCACATCCATGGAACTACCCTGATACCTGCTGCTGAGTGGATGCGCCAAATGGCTGTACGCACTGTTACTGGGCTGGTTGGTGCGGACGATCTGTGCCATAGAGGGCTGCAGGCGAAGACCCTGAACCTGGTGGTGCTGGCTGCTCTGAGAGCTCTGGGAAGGTTGCGACTGGAGCTGGAAGGATCGCTGGCTGCTCATCTTCAATAGTGGCGATTTAGGACGGCTAGGTAAAGGCTCCTGCTGGTAGCGAACTGGAGAGCCAGATTGGGAACGATATAGACACACACTCTCGACTGGAGGACTTGCTCTGAATGGAACGCCGCGACGAAGAGGAGATGGCGGAGGACTCTGGTAGTCCATGCCCTGGTTTCCTCCACCGCCCATGGGTGGAGGACTGAACCGGTAGGAGGACTGATGGGCGGGCGAAGTATGGGGCGGACTCTGGCGGTAGTGGGAGTTCTGATGTGTTGGGGAGATGCACGGGGAGGTGGACTGGTAACTATGATGGGTAGGAGATGACATGGAGGATGAGCTCGGGTGGTACTCAAAGGCCTGCCCTCCTGATAGGTAGCCAGTGTCATGATGGGTTGGAGAAAGGGGTGGACTACGTATAATGGCAAGGCTCGAAGCATTCGAGTGAATATCCGAGGAAAGACCGATTGACACAGCTTCTAGCTCTTGTTCGAGGAAGTCGTCATCCTCAAACAAGTCTTGAACAGGTTCCATATCATCCAGTCTTGGCTCAGGGGGAGGGGTGTGATGAGGGGGCTCCTCATCTTCCTCCACTGGTAAGGGAGATGGTGGTGGAGATGGAGGAGGCTCAAGCTCTGGCTCCTCTGATTGGGTGACCTGTCTGTACTCCTCGTCCACACGCTGAAGGAGGCGCTGGATTTCACGATTGTTGGGACACAGCTTCATGGCTTCCCTCAGGTCGTCTAGTGCTTCAACGAATTGCCTACGGAGTGGCAATGGAAATATTAAGCCATCTATAAGTAATCTGATGTGAAAGGAAAGAAAATAATGAACCCTACCTGCTGCTACGCTTGGCACGGGCTCTAGCATAGTATGCCTCATAAGACTTAGGCTTCAGTTCCAGAGCCTTGGTGGCAAACTCTTCCGCCATACCAAAGTCCTGTGACCAAGAAAGTGTGTACAGTGAAATATATTTTATTTTTGTATTTTGGGGGTTGACATTTCATTTTTTTGCACAGTTGTCCTAGAGGTATATCAGCACGGTTCTTATGACATGCTGCATACTTCAGTAACAATATTACAGCATCACAAGCATCACCTTACTGTGTGCACTAATAATCAGAATGACTATTTTTAGAAACGTTCATGCTGTTCTCACATTCATTTTCCTCCGACAGCGAGACAAGTTCAGGAACAAAGACACTTTGAGCTCTTTAAAGGTCTTTAGGTCCTCACTTAATCCTTCACGGGGAAATTTCTTCAGAGCATACTGGTAGCGCTGAGCTGCCTCCTTCACTTTACCCTTCTGCAGGAGAAAAGGCGATTGACTGTGTAAATACATAGAGCCAATGTCTTTGTTCTAGACAAATCTGTGCAAACATGAGGGGTAAATGATGAGTAAATCTGACCTTGTAGAAGCCATCTCCTTCCTCTAAAAGTTTACTCAGTAGGATAATCATGATGTCAGGTTTAGATGTCGCCATTGCCCAGGTAGCAGGACCTATGGGGTAACAGGATGTTTGATGGGTCAAAATGGACAATCAAAGGTTTGAGGGGAAAACATGGAGAGAGACAGAGGAGTGCAGAACGCTCAGGAATTATAACAAACAGATGAAGGCATGGACAAGAGGATGAGGATGCCTTCAGGGCGAACTCAACTTCTCATTCCCTGTAACCTTTAATCCCATTAACAATACAAGATTTCCCAAACTTTTTGCCATGCTTCAACTGTTGCCTAAGTAAATGGGGATCAAAACAACATTGGACCCCATTGATTTTCATTGTATAGGGGGGAAAAAAACATTGACATTTTTAAAAATGTCTTTTGTGTTTTACACAAGAAAACTCATATAGGTTTGAAATTACATGAGGGTGACGAGTAAATCTTTTTTTTAGGAGAACCATCCCTTTAAATGATCTACAGAAATGCGCCGTGACATTTTTTTTTGTGTTATGCTAATCTTTTTACATTTATAGCTCACATGCATTTCAAGCTAATTTAATACATTACCATGATATTCTATTTCCATAGTTTGGGAAACCCAGGTGAGGTAGGTAGATAGAGAAATAGACAGACAGACAGACAGACAGACAGACAGATAGATAGATAGATAGATAGATAGATAGATAGATAGATAGATAGATAGATAGATAGATAGATAGATAGATAGATAGATAGATAGATAGATAGATAGATAGATAGATAGATAGATAGATAGATAGATAGATAGATAGATAGATAGATAGATAGATAGATTGATTCATCAGGACAGTTTTGAGTGGTAGTTAAACCTGCAGCACTCAGACACACCACTGGACACAGAACATAGAGAAGAGAGAAGAGAGCTGCCGGGATGCCTGAAGGGAAGCAAGATGCAAGCAGCCCGAGCACAAGCATTACCTCCTTTGTGGCGACTCGGCAGTGTCTGACATCCTGTGGCCGGGGTCAGGGGTCGTGAGAGCGAGGGAATGAGGATTAGGGTCGCGGGGAGGGCGAGATGGAGTGAGCAGCACAACCAGAGGTGGTTATGAGAGTGACGTGTGTGTAGGTGAGTGAAAGTGAGAAAGAAGAAGTGAAGAGAGATGGCGGTGGTTGTGGAAGAAAAGTGAGGGGAACACAAAAAAGCAGCTGTGAGTGGTGGGGAATAAGAGCTTCAGCTAAATAATAGAAAATGAAAAGTTCAACAACAAAACAGCACCAACAACGTTTAACTATCTCTCACCAACCATTGAGTTGACAAACAGAGAGAAAGAGTTTCTCAGCAAGAGAGTGAAAACAAAAAGCAAACACCACAAAAAAAAGGGTCCCGCTTCCAGAGAGAGAGGTAAGTGAAGTAAAGCACAGAGCAGCAGAATGCTAGAGCAGCCAAGCACAAGCTGAGCTAAATGAAAACATACACATACATGTTGGGCCGTTTTACTTTTGGATCATTTGCTGGTCGGGCATTTCTGGTTGTGGTACTATGCTTGTGGCAATGTTGGCAAAGCCTGAGCCACACACACACACATATTTTCATCAATTGGAATGAATCCAATCCATTTTTTTAAGATTCTGAATGTTCTGTTTATAGGAACCCTAACATTTGCAATCCGATTCACATATTCATTTACATGTGCATTACATATAATCTGACCAAAACATTAGCGCATTTCCCATTCGTTGCATTACCTTCACCGACCATAGATAAACACATCACAGCACTACGCCAATTGACAAAATGTTCAGATTCAAGCGGTCACATGCTTACTTTTTCCGACTGATCGGATTATTTCAGGTCTACACTCCTTCCAATCCAATCGAAATGTAATTCAGATCAGGCCCGTAGCCAGCCTAGTGAAAGGGGGGGTTCTTTTTTCACATCATATTTACTACAATGTGGTCGATTTACTAACCAAGATCATGTACCACCTTTTTCAGTCCAAACACACAGTTATTTGGCATGGATAATCAAAACTTCCCCCCAGTTTAGATCACAAATTCACGTGACAGAACTAGAAGCTACACTCTAAAAAATGCAGGGTGAAAAACAACCCAAGTTGGGTTGAAAATGGACTAACCCAGCAATTGGGTTGTTTTAATCCAGCGACTGGGTTGTTTTAAGCAAACATTTAACCCAACCGCTGGGTTAAAACGACCAATTCACTGGGTTAAAACAACACAATTGCTGGGTTAAAACGACCCAGTCACTGGGTTAAAAGAACCCAATTGCTGGGTTAAAACGACCCAGTCACTGGGTTAAAAGAACCCAATTGTTGGGTTGAAACGACCCATTCACTGGGTTAAAACAACACAATTGCTGGGTTAGTCCATTTTCAACCCAACTTGGCTTGTTTTAACCCAGCGATTGGGTTGTTTTAAACAAACATTTAACCCAACCGCTGGGTTAAAACGACCCATTCACTGGGTTAAAACAACCCAATTGCTTGGTTAGTCCATTTTCAACCCAACTTGGGTTGTTTTAACCCAGCGATTGGGTTGTTTTAAACAAACATTTAACCCAACCGCTGGGTTAAAACGACCAATTCACTGGGTTAAAACAACCCAACTGCTGGGTTAAAACGACCAATTCACTGGGTTAAAACAACCCAATTGCTGGGTTGAAACGACCCATTCACTGGGTTAAAACAACCCAATTGCTTGGTTAGTCCATTTTCAACCCAACTTGGGTTGTTTTAACCAAGCGATTGGGTTGTTTTAACCCAGTGAATTGGTCGTTTTAACCCAGCGGTTGGGTTAAATGTTTGTTTAAAACAACCCAATCGCTGGGTTAAAACAACCCAAGTTGGGTTGAAAATGGACTAACACAGCGATTGGGTTGTTTTAACCCAGCGGTTGGGTTAAATGTTTGCTTAAAAAAAAACAATTGCTGGGTTAAAACCACCCAACCACTGGGTTAGTCAATTTTCAACCCAACACTTTTTAGAGTGTATACTTTGCTGCACACACACACACACACCCTAGGTAGTTGGGGGGGGGGGGGTCATTTTGATTGACATTTTCATTTTGAGAACATTTTGATTTCTCTGATCTACATATGTGCATTTTTAGACGTTTGAAGGCCAAAACATTATAAGAAATAGCTTTCAGTGGGCAGTAGATTATTTGTCAATTCCTGCTCTCTCCTCATCTCCATCACTCTTTCTTTTTCTCTCATTCTCAATTTATATTTAGAATATTTTTTATTAATCCCTTTCTAAGATTTTTTTTTAATTCATTCACAATATGTACACATTTATTATTAATCTTATGCATTATATGAAGAAAACGGATTCGTTAATGTTTCTTGTCCTCTCACATTGACAGTAGCTAATTATTACGTTAAATCACGTAAATTATATACATATTTATATACCTATTTTAAATTAAAAATGGTGAAATTAGACAAAGGTTTATTAGTTTCCCTGATTATTTTTATCGGTAGTTTAACATTTAATTCCTAAAACAGCTGCCAAATATGAAATGTTTAGTTTAGCTACTTACATCTTATCTCGCACTTTATGAGCGTTTACTGAAGCACCTTCAGTGAACATAAAGCCCGCCTACTTTGTTTTGATTGGTCATCTTAAATATTTTGACGTTGACGAGCGGTGACAGACCGCAGGCAGCTCAGATGAGAAGATCTTGGTGCTGTGCAATATCTTTGCTGCATTAAAGTAATACTAGAGGCAATTATTTCACAACATTTAGAGCCTACACATCGGAAAAATACAGAGATCCGGATTCAAATTATTGGCCGTCATTACTTAAAATAACCCCTGTTTACAACAAAAATAAATAAATTCTTAAATTCTGGACCTTTCTCAGTTAGGGGTGGTTTGTTCGAAACCCCCCCCCCCCCCGTCTACGGGCATGCAGATCGAGCTCAACTGGATGGATTTTTCAATCTGCTTAAACGTCAATCCAATTATTAACAGATCATTTGGTTGCATGTAAACGTGGCTATTTTTGTACCGATTTTGGCTCCTTTCTTCAGCAGGGCGACCACCACTGACGTGTTTCTGCAGCCGACTGCCCGGTCCAGAGGACGCATTCCACTGTAATCCACATGCTCGATCAAAGCCCCATGATCCACCAGGAACTGCACCTGAGACAGAAAAAGAGCACGACTCATCTTTCTATAGGACAAACTGTAGCATAATAGGTCAAAACAGCCAAAAGGGTGATGTCAGGTTTGGAGGATCAACTTTGAACGCACTGGGATGAATTACCGTTAACTTTTCAATGCAAGTCTATGAGATTTCGGGTGGCGTGTGGTGGAAAGACATTTTGGTCTCACTCACCACTTCTGAGTCTCCATAGAAGGCGGCCAGATCGAGAGGCGTCCGTCCGTTTTTATCAGCATGGTCTGTCGCAGCACCCCTATCCACCAAGCAACGAACCACAGACAGATGTCCTTTCAAACATGCCCAGCTGAGAGCAGTGAGACCTTCCTTATCCATAAGATCCATAGATGCACCTACAAATAAACAAAAGACGTGAGCTATTTTTTGATGCAAGCCTCATAAAACTGCCCCTTTGCATCATAAAGGTGTATATCATGTACCCTGAGCCATTAGGAGCTCCACCGTGTCCAGGTGCCCTTCTGAGGCGGCCATCATGAGCGGAGTACGGCCTTGTTTATCAGCCAGGTTTACGTCTGCTCCATGCAACACCAACAGATCCACAATCTGAAAGAGAGAGTACAGCTGAAACATGTAGACATACTCTTAATCTTTATTGGATAAAGCGGGAAAAAGTTAAATTGAAAGTGACGTGTGAAGGCCAAGTATGGTAACCCATACTAGGAAGTTGTCCTCTGCATTAAACCCATCCAAGTTAGTGCACAAACATTAGGAGTAGTGAGTAGTGAACACGCACACACTGCAAACCGTGGACACACACACTGGGAGCAATGGGCAGCCATTTTGCTGTGGCGCCTGCCTGGGGCAAATCATATTAAAATATCAATTACCTGCCAGTGCCCTTGACGCACAGAGCTGAAGAGTGGCACCACCCCTCTCCGATTGGGCTGTGCCACAGCCGAGCCCTGCTCCAACAGCAGCCGGCAAACATCCAGCTTTCCTCGCCCTGCCGCTGCTGACAGTGCTGAGGAGAAGAGCAGTAGAGAGCTGTCAATTATGAGCTACCCGTCTCAAACACTGCATATTATAGGCATTCTTCACACAGAAAGCAATGCCAAATGGCAATGGGATTGCAAGAGGAATGTATTGCAGTACTTAGAAAGTGAAGGAGGTTTCATATAAGATTTTTCCTCAAGTTTGCACAGTCAAGTCACTTGAGGTTCAGCAATTTAAAGTTTATCTTTAAAATGAATCTCCACCAATCAGAGAATCAAAACAAGCAAATCGTGCCTAAATGAACTCTTTAGAGCCGCTCACTCCCATGACGCACTGCGAATAACGCAGTCAATCTCCCTACGCTCTCAAACTACCTATATATATATATACTGTATATTTTGCTATAAATATAAAATGCTTTTATATACACCATCAACATCTTTAAATTAATTTTATGTTGTTTTTTCATATGATTATGTTGTTCGCAATGCTTCATGGGATTGTAGTTTTTAAACTCACTAAAGCTGTTAAAGGGATAGTTCACCCAAAAATAAAAAATTCTGTCATCATTTACTCACCCTCATATCATTCCAAACCCGTACGACTTCCGTTCATCATCTTTGGAACAAATTTGATGAAATCTGAGAGCTTTCTGTCCCACGTTGACACTTCAAAAAGTTCATAAAGAGAGATTATAAAACGAATCCATGTATTGTAAATTGAGTGGTTTAGTTCACATTTTCTGAAGAGACACGGTCGCTTTGTATGATGAACAGGCTTTTATTCACATATAAACATTGATCCGCAAACATAAACAGAAGCTCAACCATACTAGCTTGATGTGCAAGAACAAACCTTATTGGTTGTTGCTGAAGCTCAATCGTGCTGCGTAACTCCAGAATGAACCTCATTGGTTCTCGCACGTCAAGCGAACCTGCTTGAGCTTCCATTCACCTCAGCTGATGTGTATGTTTATGAATGTTTATATGTGAATAAAAGCCTAAATTCATATCATATAAAGCGATCGAGTCTCTTCAGAAAATACGGACTAAACCACTCATTTCATATGGATTAGTTTTATGGTCTCTTTATGAACTGTTTGAAGCATTACAGTGTTAGTTATGTGGACTGTCAATGGAGGGACAGAAAGAAATTTCATAAAAAATATGTTTAGTTGTGTTCTGAAGCTGAATGAAAGTCTTGCGAGTTTTGAACGACTTGAGTGCGAGTAATTCATTAAGTTTTGACTGAACTATCCCTTTAAGCACACAATCTTGTCTTTGTCTTTTTTCTGTCTTTTTTTTTGCTTCTAATCAAAGTTTGTAATGTTGTAATTCTCCTTGTAGCTGGTTGGTTTGGTTCAAGGCTTATATCTCTTAAATGAAGACTTTTTTAAAAATCCCTATGGCAAAAAATATTAAAGCTACACTGTGTAACTTTTTTTTGTTTATTCTTAGCTAAAAACACTTAGTTCTTTCAAAAATATATGTGCTCATTAATGTATATTTACTTCTTTCAAGTAATAAAGTATTCTCGTAAGTTTATAATATGCCATTGTAAATACATACGGGTAAGAGGTTCGAATGGGGGTCGCCATGTTGCCCCTCCATCTTGAAAGTACATTAGCCAAAGAGGGACATACCCGTAAATTCAACCTTTCTAGTTTTCTAAAGTATCCTCATCACTTGAAGGAACACTAATGGACGAGGTCGAACTGGAAGCCATGTTAATCTTGGACTAAATCGGCCACCGTAGGAGTTAAAACGAAATCGGAATTGGGAGGAACAGAAACTAATATTTATTGGATGGTCATATACCTTTTCACCGCTAGATGGGGGAAAATATCACACAGTGTAGCTTTAAGAAAGAATACTTCCGCAACCAAAACTGCTAAGAAAAGTGATTGATCTAAACAGTGTGTATATGTAGAGTGCTCTAAATCAGCCACTATAGACTCGTTCATGTCAGTTAGGATGCTGCCTTAGTAGGAAGTTCAACATATATGAGTGTGCAATTATTTGACAAATAGTGTACGAGTGAAGCTCTACCTGTCTCACCCCACAGGGTGTCATAGCTGTTAATCTGGGCTCGTTGAGTGTCCTCTTCATCCCTCTCAGGCAAGTCCAAGAGATAAGATACAATCTTAAAGACACAGACACAATTAGTATCTTTATGAGCAAGAAGCATGCAAGGACTTGTATGACACCAGCAGGCCATTACCTCTGTGTAACCCATGCTCGCTGCCGCAATAAGGGCCTGCTGCACTGCGAGGCTCTTGTTGAAGGTCACAGACTGTGGCGATGTCTGCTGCCGAGTCTGAGCGTCTGCTTGTGTCTGTTGTTCCGACTCTTCTGGAGTCTCTTCCTGCTCCTCCACCTTCTGCTCGGACTCCTGCGGCGTCTGTTCTGAATCATTCTGTTGCTCAGGACTGGAGGGCTGTGATTCCAGAGGCGTGTCTTGAGTGGGGGAGGGCGTGGCATCTGGCGGTGTGGGGGAGGGCGTGGCCTGTGGCTGTGTCGGGGAGGGTGTGTCTTGTGACTGTGTAGGGGAGGGGGTCTGGAGGTATGTCTGGCCCCAGTCGCTCTGAATGAGGAACTTCACCACCTCCAGGTGCCCCCTAAGAGCGGCATGCACTAGGGCACACTGACCGTGCTTGTCCGAGTGGTCGAGCTATAGAGAGGACAGACACACACACAGAAATATTATTCATCAAGGTCAGATGCGAACTGAGCGCACAAAAGCCAAAATTGTAAGCTCATATTTGACTGGCTTTATGCAATTTCCATGAATCATGGCTGGGTTTGTATCAGTCCTACAGGCAGCAAAAGTGCATTTACAAGGTTCTAAAATGGAGAGGAATATCTGGTCCAGTGTTTCTCAGCGGGGGCATTGAGATCTTCTTGGGGGGCATTTGTTTAAGGTATGATTATATCAAAGATTCACAGCGAGATGAGCTAAAACTTGTAGCTTACTTACAAAAGAATATGGTTTGCAACAACATCTGCCATGTTGTCACTGTCACGTGGCCTACCAGCGTAAATTGTGTCGCTTCACTGCCATTCATAAATCCTCTCCCATGGCCTCATGGGATAGTAAAGTGTCCATTGAAGTAGTAGGTCATCACGGTACCTTTTGCTTTTCAAATACTATGCATTTGGACTTCATTGGGGTACTGTTTTCCGCATACTATATAGTAAGGAACAGGGCAAGACATTAACTTTTTTACTCACCAGCCACTGTGGCTAGTGGTTTACTTTAAGTTTTAAGTTACTAGCCACTCAGCATATTCACTGGCCACAATTTTGACATAAACACCATGGGGGAAAACTGTCATATAGATTTTAAAAAAATATTATCTCATAATTTGGCAGCAGGTATATTAGGCTGCTGTCACTTTAAGACCTGACGCACTGTTACACATTATACTGTTACACATGCATTGAATACTCGCCAAGACTGATATTTTGACATTATTTTGTGTGTTTTTGAGTGTTTAAGCGCAATAAGCAGCGGAAAAAGAACTCAATTCAGTGCTGAGAGGCGGCTTTATGTGCGTGCACTTAGGGTGTGAGCACAAAATCTGTGGGAATTAGTAAAATTATGTGGAATACAAGGAATCCCACGCTGAAATTCAAGCCCTGTAACATTCCCTGTAATATTCAACCGGACCAAGTGAAACAAGTGAGAGGGGGGAGGCGGGTTTGTGTGTAACTCGCTGTTAGAGAGATGAGAGAGAGAGAAAGAGACGCTGGTATCGTGTATCTATTCTGCGGAAAATGAGTATTGGAAATGTTTCAGATAATTCAGTATAGATATGTATTGGAAAATCTATATTTTTGACAGCACTCCATTGCACTTATTATTTCAGATGCCTTTTTAAAAGACTACAACTGAAAAATTAATATTATATATACATTTCAACCTGCCAAAGTGGCTAGTAGGAGGAGTGACTGCTGAAATACACCCACATTTGGCTGGCGGGTGTTAATGTCAAGCCCTGGTAGGGTAGTTTTCAATTTCGGATGCAGCGAATGAATCAATGCAAACATTCCAAATCCCTTGTCCTGTTGTCGGACGTCGCACAAGCGCATGGAGTAAGACAGAAACAGAACAGGACATCCGTTTACTTATGTTTACTATGCCCCTCATGTCCGGTGTTGACAGGGTATAAAACCTTCTAGTTTATGATTAGATGAGACAGTGTATTGTTTCCATAGCAATGACTCTTCAGCGTTTTTATCAGCTTTTTGTAGCACAGCTGGCAGACATCCTGTGAAAGTGACTTAGTGTCTAGCATCCCAGGCACGATGTTAAAGCAAACCAGACATTAAAGATAAATCCTTCTGTTTTTTTTTTCTTGTTATAATTTGCACTGAAATATTGAATGAGAATGAGTCTTGTTTGCTGATTGGCTGCTGTTTGTGATAAGCTCAACTTAATTAAAGTTTGAATGTCAAAATTTTAATTGTCAAATTTTCTGTTGCATTTGCTTAAGACTCATAAATATAATTGCTATTCACATGGCTTTTTTGCTCCCTGGGAAACTAATAATAATAATAATATTCCAACCGTCCAATCAAATCAAATCTGTTATTTGGCAGTAATAATAATAATAGTAATATTTCATTATTATTTAATAATATTGCTGTAACTCATTCATTTGATATTACATTTTTAAAACCACAGTATGTTAAATTAGAAAAGTGCAAAAGAGAAACATTGTGAACTCTCGAACAACACTGTAAGTAGTTTCAATGCAGTTAATAATTTTTGATTGTAGCTTATAGGTAACTATTATTTTAAATGGATGGCTTGTAGGGGTGTAAAGGTATATGTATTCGCGGTGCATACAGTCAGACAATGAATACAGTCAGTCATAGTCGATCCATACTCCAGTCCAGAAGGGGGCGCACACGGTAATGCAACACTGTTTGCTAACCACCACAACAGGAGAAACAACAGAAAAAGAAGAGACATCTATACTCCTACCCAAAACAAGAGTTCAGATGGCACGCAAGAGCTTGTTAGTAGCCTATACACTGAGTTTCGGTTCATTTTTGTGACGCGCTCCACAAATTTCACAGTGGTAGTTTACCATGATGGTAGTTTAAAAAACTCAGGGTTACAGGATTAGTTTTGAGTTGACAAAAACCAAACCAATCTATTCAGGCTTTGTTGGTCCCATGATGCTGACCATCAGCTTTCTCTGTCAACTCAGGCTTTGATCCACTGCGAAGAACTAATTTTGGTCAGTTATCTTTTTCTTTTAGAGGAACACATGAGTGGAATAGACTTCAGACAGAGCTTAAAGAATTAAAATGTATAACAGGTCATTGTGGTTTCTCAAAAAACCTTAAAAAATGGTTACTGTCAAATCAAAATTGTGATCATTTATAGGCATTTGGGTACACTATTTTTGTTTCTTTTGTTTTGTTTTGTCTTGTCCCTAACATCAACCTGCCAAGGGACTACGGATGAAAATTAGCCAGTGTAAATTATTAATGTGTATTGTCCCTGATTAAAGAATAAATAAATGAAAATGAAATCCTGAGTGTAGGAGTTTAGCTGTGACATCAGTAGCGAACAGCCAATCACATGCTGTGGATCAATTAAACTGAGATTCACTTCTCTCTTCTGCAGAATTGTACAAGATTGAAAAATATTAAAAATTTTAACAAATTTACGCAGCAAGAAGAAAAGAGCTGTCTATAAAACAGGACAACTTAAAGAAAAATCTTACTAAGTCAATGCAAGTAAAAGTTATGAAGTTAGTTTAGTTGACATATATAGAGAATTGAACATTTAAGCTCACATGTAGTAATTTTATAGCTTTATTTATTGATTTTAAAGCTTATTTGTATGACCTTTATATAGGCTATTTATATAAATTTCAACTAAGTGCCTATTAATGATTGATTAACTAAAATTATACATGTGTAATTGATTAAGGGTATAATAATTACATAAATTATATCTAAGGACGTTTCCACACCTGAAAGTCCGCACCAAGGTCCGAACCAAAGTTCATGTTGATACATTTGGTTAGTTTTGGTTTGGTTTCACATTGCAATTATGCAAGTGTACTAAAGAACTTTACATGACATACTCGCGTCCTGTCGGCATCATCTATGTGGGCTGCATCTGGACATTGATTGGTTTGTAAACGGACGTGCGTCTGACGTCAGCGTCTTTGACAAGAAAGAATGAACAGACACATATCGTTGCCACTAGTGAACAGTGCGCATTGCTTTACTATTTTTTTTTTGTTTCGAATTGTTTCGTTGAAAAGTGGACATTTCAAGCTTTCTATACACATATTTCTCATGGGTTGTGAGGCGAGTAGCTGCTGAGTTTCGCTTTATTTGAGACACGTTCATGTGCAATGATCGCTCCGGCGCCTCCATGTCACGATTGTTGTCTGCTATAGGCTATTTGCTTCTTATTTATTAAATCCAGGCAATTATCTGATTAAACGTTGATTAAATTATACAAAACAAAATTCACTTTAAAGAAATGCTTTCTACAAAACAAAACTTAATGAAGTGGTCAAAATCATTTCTGACCTTCTGTCTTCTGACATATTGCTCATCTTTTCATAATCAATATAGCCGAGATGAAATTTAAAAATAACATTATAATATTTAAACATAAACAGGAACTTCCTGTAAATGGTCTGAAAGTCCGAACCATACAGAAAATGCTTTCACACTAGAAACGAACCGAACCTTTGTTCAGTTTGATCCGGACGGAGACTACCTCTTTTCGTCTGACCAAATTTCGTCCATTTGGTCCGGACCATGGTCCGGGGGAGGTTTTACACCTGTAATTTTGATTCGGACCAAACTGAAAAGTCAGAAAATCTAGGTAGGTGGTAGGTGGTAGATGTGAAAGGGCCCTCAATCATTCAAAATTATTATTATTATAAATAAGCATTGTTAAAAGCCAGACGCTTTAGTCTTTAAAAACCATTTGCTATGTAGTGACCTTTAATTTGGAGTAGAAAAAGGGGGAGTGACTTTATTGCATCAGAGGTGTCACTTTTCTCACAGCTGATTGGTCCAATTTCAGTTTGAGATCTCTTATCCAGAACATAACCGTTGAGCGTAAGCTACTATTAGCCGTGGAGCATAAGCTACTATGGAGATGAACACTGCTAAAAGCCAAACCACTTTAATGGTACCTAAATCCAAAATTGGCACAAACTAATCTTAAACATATCTAGCTAAACCGGCTTCATGGTATAGGCCAGCATTCTGTTTGTTTTCTTTACTCTACAAAAGCACAATGTTTTGTTTTTATTGTGAGTGTACACAAATAGAAAAAGTCCCTTTACGGTTTCAAATGATTATATGTCTGACCATAAATGACAGAGTATTTTACGTTGTTTCTGCTGTTATAATGAGACAAAATCATTTGGCATTGTGACCTATGCAAGAGTGCATTCTGTTTACTGCTTAGTGCTTAATACACTATGTGGAAGTGAGGCTGGACTGTACCAACTACCTCAGGGGGACTGAATGCCGCTAGGTGGAACAAACTGTAATTTGCTAAATAAATGAAGAAACCTAGCACTGGGGATTTGTTGTATTTTCCTGTTGTCCAGAGCTCATATCGAACCGTGACCCCAAAACCGAGGTACGTATCGAACGATGACTTCTGTGTAGTAGCTTGACTAGCTATAGTACCATCAAGTTACAGGGTTTTCAACATTGAGTACTTCATCTTAGAAACCCAACAGAATTTATTGTGCATAAAGTATAAATTGTGATTTATGAATTGTAGATCTTTTAATGTAACCGCCTGTCAGACACTCACGTACCAGTGCTTTCCTCTTGCAGAGGGCAATAACTATCCCCAGATGTCCAGCGGCGGCCGCATAGCCCAGAGGAGTGAGGCCGCTCTCAGATGCCGAGTCCACGCTGGCTCCGTATTCCAGCAGCAGGTTCACCATGTCCACATAGCCCAGGTGAGCGTGCACACACAGCACCGGAGCGTTGTTCAACACCTCCGTGCGGTAGTTCACATTAGCGCCACCCAATATCAGCAGCCGTGACACCTAAAGAAAATTAAAGTGCCCATATTATATATATATATTTAAAGTAAAAAAACACATTATTTTCCTCATACAATTCACTGCTGTAGCACTTCTTTTCACCCTGTGCTTGAAATGCTCTGTTTTAGTTCCTGTCTCTTGAAAGCCTGTCTTCCCGGAAAGCCAAGTCTGCTCTGATTGGTCAGCTGGCCCAGTCTGTTGTAATTGGACAAATTCTTAGAGTGTATAACACCCCTTTCCACAATCGGTTCTCAGCTCCTGAGGCTTTGTGAAAAGCTGTAGTATTATATATATGGTAGTCTCGTGAAGCCAGATCTTCACACTGAAGGCAGTCTATAGTAGCTTTCATTGGCCAAGGACTGCCTGAGAGGCCATTCGACTGATATGTAAAGCAACCAATCACAGTTAAATTTTTTCTACAGCGTCATGTTTATGGGCATGAAAATGTAAAGCCGATGTCCCTACAATAACAGACTGGCGTGCAAACTTCTATGCAGTGAATTTCGCATGCTTTTGAAAATCCAGCATTAAATTGATCCTGATAAGTGCACAACACAACAGCTTTCTTCTACTATGGCGTCACGATGGCTTGGGGGAGGGCGGACCGTTAAAGAACGCGACACGTTTCCCGAAAATTCTTTAGATTTCAATCAGATGACAACTTCGAAACTCCCAAAATGTTTCCAATTTTGTGTGCCTTATACATCAGACGTTCAGCTGAAGGTCCATGGGCCTGAGGCTTAAACTATATTTTTAATAACTGTAGTGTCAGTATTGGAAGTCCATTTTTGGCGGTCTCTTCAACACAGTGAAATCACTTACCCAAATGTTCTTTGAGCTTTGCTTTCATTTGGAGAGATTCACTGCCTTCGGACTTTGCAGCTTGTTTACAGGTATATTAAAGGGGTTCTATAATGTAAAATAAGATGTAAAATAAGTCTCTGATGTCTCCAGAGTCTGTATGTGACGTTTTTACCTCAAAATACCCCACAGGTTTTATAGCATGTTAAAATTGTCACTTTTTGAGGGTGGGCAAAAATGCGCCATTTTTGTGTGTGTCCCTTTAAATGCAAATGAGCTGCTGCTGAGGGCGGAGCTTCAAGAGCTCATGTTAGCAGCTCTGATTACCTCACGCAGACACACATTGACAATGTCCGAAACTGTTCAGCCTTTTATGTTCGAGAATATCTATTGCATGAAGATAGAACAGTATAGTTTAGTTTAATTATGGTTATAACTCATGTTGTCATCTTGCTTTTATGACATGCTATCGCATTTCTGTTCGTACTGTATTGCAATAAATGTGAAAAGACGGATGAGCGATTCCCAAATGTGCTCGACTACAACAACTCTTCCTCTTCTCTACATGGCCTTTGTTGCGTGTTCCCGGGAGCTGGTTAATGTAAATTTGTTTGCGATGTCACTAACCCATGAAGAAGCTCGTTGTAGTCCCTACCAGCTGCTTGTAGTCCCTACCAGCTGCTTGTAGTCCTTAAAAAGCGATTTTTAAAAGTAAATATCTCCCTTTGCTTTGAACTTTGAGCGTCGTAACTTTGCAGATGTCAAACAGCAACATTACACACGAACTAAAGTTAAAAAAGTCAAATCATAATCAAGGACCCATTTAAACACTAAAGGACAGGCCAAATAAAAACAAGCATAATAGGTGCCCTTTAAAGCAAACATTAAATCCATAGTGTTGGTTTTAAGCCACGTTTCCACCGCAGGAACTTTCCCCAGGAACTTTGGGGTGGTACTCGGTGTGTTTCGATCGCAGGAACCAGGGTCTAAATGAAGTTCTGGGTAAATATTTCCCCCTCCGAACGGCCCTGCTCCCGAGGTAGTACTTTTTCAAAGTTCGGGAACTTTCGGGGGTGGGACTTGGGCGCTGAACATGCTGATTGGTTGAGCTCACGCAGCATTTTATTTCAACCGGCATTTTAAAAAGTCTTTTGCGAGGTTCGTTCTGCGTTCAGCAAATATCAGTCTTGCTCTTTCTGTCTGATGGCACGCCTTCGTCTCAGCCATCGCACGGTCAATGTCCATAATGGCAAACGTTGTCTTATTTTAAATCTATCTTCAGAAAACGCTTGTCTCTTTTCCGCCGTTTTGTTAATGACCTCTTTTGTAAACCAAATCATAACCAGCAAAAGCAGCAGTGTTCCGGGTAATTTCGGTGGAAACAGGGCTTTAGAGTTAAAACAAATGCAAGATCTGTAAAGTGGAGCAGTACCTTTATGTTAGGCGTGTAAAGGTTTCTGAGTGATGAAAGAGCCGTAGATAAACTCTCTGTACTGTATGACACCCACAGCCCTTGCAAGATGGATGAAGAAACCCCAACCTTCTTACTCAGGCCCTAAAGTATGATACAATAATGAGACAAAAAGCCTTAATGCATGAAAGCATTACCTGTGGATATGAGCATTATGGTGATCTTTATCTTGCATAACACTCTTACCTTGAATATGTGCGCTTTCAGTATATGGTGACCCAGTTCAATTGTCTGCTGTCTATTTAGTTTGTTTTCTTGTCTGGAGAACCAGAAAGCCAGAAGAGTATGGCCATTTCTTCAAAAAACAAAACATGTTAGAAACATAAAAACTTCTCAAAAAACATCATAATCAATTTGGAGTGTCTATTTACACTAAATGCAAATAGCCTGACTTGTTGGCAGATGCTATTTACACTAACTCCGCCCACTGACGTCTGGTTGGGATTACGAAAGACACTGGATTGTCAACAGTAGCAATAGTGTAGGAGTCATCTAACTCCCTTTTCCCCATCACATATCAGTTCGGAAAGGCATTTATTTTCAATACAATTAATAAAATATTCGAAAAGTGGGAATAAAGTGTCTAATGTGTGGTTAATAGGGGTGTAACGGTACACGTATTCGTATTGAACCCTTTCGGTACAGGGCTTTCGGTACGGTGCACGCGTGTACCGAACGGTTATGAATGTAATCTTTAACAGTTAACAGTCGGCTTGTTGTAAGCGCGGAACACACTTCAATCCGAGTTCCCACACGAACATATTAAGTATTCAGTCCATTTTATCACGAAATTCAAACGATAAATGCCGTTTTAACGCTCTTTAATGTGACGTGACTGATAGACGTGTATCAGTTCAACTTAAAGCGGCGGCGCGCGAGTCAATGCGATCATCTCTTCCTAAAGAATAAACATAAATTAATATATCTTAAAGTATGTTGAGAATACATTACAACTTACAAATGTATCATATGTCGTGTAATCGCTCCATCTGTGTTTCAACCGCGGAAAGACAATAAAACTGCTTGTAAACAATGTCATGCAGAATCACGTTTACTCAGAAGTCATTCAGTGTCCACAGCTGTTAGCTCACTAGAGAGATCAACTCTTACACTGAATACATGCACTATATTAGCCGTTATATATTCATTATATACTACTTAGCCTGTTAGTGATGTCTTGTTTATTTAATGTATGTTTAAATAAACCTGTCATGAAAATTACAGCCACTAAATGATTATATTTCAACAACGAATACAAATAATTAGATTTAGAAGTTAATGCAAAAACTGCCTTATGTGAAGCTTATGAGTGTTGATTATTATATCTAAAAATAAATAGCAACTGAATTTAGGCTAATAGTTTGGGCTCTGTTGTTAATCTTTAATAGCTGTATGTAAGGAAGGGCTCCCTATATAGTTTACAGCATTATCTTTAAGAAACTTTTAGTTATAATTTAATTCATTTAAGGACAGACACAATTTTTTTCATTAAACCACTGTTGAATAAAAATTAATAAAAAGCAATTTTGTAAAACTGCTGTACCGAATCCATACCGAACCGGGACTTCAAAACCGAGGTACGTACCGAACCGTCAGTTTTGTGTACCGTTACACCCCTAGTGGTTAATAATAAAGTGTTTAGGGTTAGGGGTAGGTTTAGGGAGGGCTTTATTGTCCCAGTAAGGCGGCATCCATTTTTACACTCTATGGCAGGGGTCTCCAAACTCGGTCCTGGAGGGCCACTGTCCTGTAGAGTTTAGCTCCAACCCCAATCAAACACACCTGAACCAGCTAATCAGTGTCCAACTAGGCCCTTGTAAGACACTGATTAGTTGGTTCAGGTGTGTTTGAGTGGGGTTGGAGCTAAACTCTGCAGGACAGTGGCCCTCCAGGATCGAGTTTGGAGACCCCTGCTCTATGGTATTATTGCATGCCGTTTATTGTGCAACAATAGTATATAAGTATAAATAGCATCTAACTACTTTTTACACTTACCTGGGATCACAAAGGAACTTGGTCTTCTCTCCCTCCTCCCGCCATATGAGCCATTCTCTAAAGGAAGGGTGCACGAACATGCGCGTCCCATCCCGTCTCTTCACCAGGAACACCGACAGGTTCTCCATCCTCTGCTGGTAGTCTTCCCACTCCAGCGTGCCCTTCACAGAGCCGGCGTTGATGGCTTGGTAGATCTGCTCATCGGTGAGCGGGTGCAGGGAAGCCAGGGTCACGTTGAGCAGCGGCAGGGCCCTTTCGAAGGACGACTGCGTTGGGAAGCGCATGTTACACTGCAGAAGGTACACTTCAGCTAGACTGACCGGGACCACCTTGTAGTTGGAGCTTTTGAGCACCAGGTAGCCACGTTCGATCAGGTCAAAGGTGAGCTTCAGGTAAAGCAAAGAGCCCTGGCTGAGAGCCTTGAGGTGGGAACTGAGCTTGCCGAAGCTGGTGTTGTCCATCTTGCCGTTGAGGGAGATGTTGTTCTGGATCTCTGCGCTGCTGTGGATGCGGTGGAGGATGTAGCCCTGGAGATCGTGGTCGATGGCGTCATTTTCCTCTAGGGCGTCCAGAGAGATTTGGTGGAAGGGGAGAGGTTTGGTGATTTCCTGGAAGGTAGAGGTAAGAAAAATCATGCTTCAATTATATTTTGTAGCTGCTGTTGGTTACAGTCAAAATGCACAATGAAATAGTAAATGTTAAAAGTATTTTCACTAAAGGAATAGTTCACCCAATTTTTTGTTGTTGTTCCAAACCCATGAGACTTAAAAATTAAGATATTTTTTAATGAAAACTGAGAGGTTTCAGTCCACCACTGAAAGTCCAGGTAACCAAAACTTATATGATCCATATGAGTCGAGCGGTTAAATCCAAGCCTTGTGAAGACATCCGATTGCTTTTTATGATGAACAGATTTAATTTAGACATTCATTCTCAGAAACACACGTACACAGAGCACAAGACTAGTGTTGAACTGCTTAATTCAGGGCTTTTCAAACTTTATGATACCAAGGACCCCAAATATGATGAACCTTTATGAGGGACCCCCTTTCTAAAATCCATCTATTTTTATGCATGAAAAAACAAACATTTAAACTAGATAAATAGTAAGTGTGACATTATAAATATAATATTGTTTCCCAACTTAAATTGGCTGTACTTAATGTTGGATGTATAAACCTGAAGAATACATTTTTCAATTAAAAATGATTTATATAAGCAACTTTCACAATAAATGTATGTAAGCAGCTTATGTACTGCATTAAAAAAACTGCCTTAGTGAGCAAGATAGAGGACTATAGTGAGAAACACTCACTAGAAAGATACAAAGCAAACAAATACAATTCTTGAAAGTATGTATACGGCAAGACTTTCTCCTGGTATCTTTAGTAGACTTTATCCATTTTTGCTTTGTCGTTTTATTCTCTGAAATGTTCTGGGGACCCCTTAGAACCCTCTGGAGGACCCCTGGTGGTCCCCGGACCCCAGTTTGAAAACCCCTGGCTTAATTCATAATGCACTTTTATAACCTTTTGGGATCTTTAAGTTTTGGTTACCTGGACTTTCAATGGAGGGACATAAACCTCTCAGGTTTTATTAAAAATATATTAAAGGGTTAGTTCACCCAAAAATGACAATTCTGTCATTATTTAGTCATGCTTAAGTTGTTCCAAACCTGTAAAAATGTCTTTGTTCTGCCGAACACAAAAGAAGATATTTGGAAGAATGTTTGTAACCACGCAGATCTCGACAGCCATTGACTATAGTGGGAAAAAATACTATGGTAGTCAATGTCTGCCGAGATCTGCGTGGTTACAAACATTCTTCCAAATATCTTCTTTTGTGTTCGGCAGAACAAAGACATTTTTACAGGTTTGGAACAACTTTGGGACAACTATATATATATACACAGTATAAACACACACATACTGTATATTATATAAACACAAACTTTTATGTTAAATGTGATTAATCGATTTGACAGTACAAGCATTTATACAGTCTAAAAAAAAAAAGGTTCTTATGGCACTAAAAGTGGTTCTTGGCTCGTAATCATAGGTGAACCTTTATAAGTGCTGTATAGCACCAATTTAGGTGCTTCAGTGGTTCTTCAGTGGTTCTTCAGCGGTTCTTAAACGGTTCTTTAGTGGTTTTTCAGCGGTTCTTCAGTGGTTCTTCAGCGGTTCTTAAGCGGTTCTTTAGTGGTTTTTCAGCGGTTCTTCAGTGGTTCTTCAGCGGTTCTTCAGCGGTTCTTTAGTGGTTTTTCAGCGGTTCTTCTGTGGTTCTTCAGTGGTTCTTTAGTGGTTTTTCAGCGGTTCTTCAGTGGTTCTTCAGCGGTTCTTCAGTGGTTCTTAAGCGGTTCTTCAGTGGTTCTTCAGCAGTTCTTCAGCGGTTCTTCAGTGGTTCTTCAGTGGTTCTTCAGCGGTTCTTCAGCGGTTCTTAAGTGGTTCTTTAGTGGTTTTTCAGCGGTTCTTCAGTGGTTCTTCAGCGGTTCTTAAGTGGTTCTTTAGTGGTTTTTCAGCGGTTCTTCAGTGGTTCTTCAGCGGTTCTTCAGTGGTTCTTAAGCGGTTCTTCAGTGGTTCTTCAGTGGTTCTTCAGCAGTTCTTCAGCGGTTCTTCAGCGGTTCTTAAGCGTTTTTTCAGTGGTTCTTCAGTGGTTCTTCAGCGGTTCTTTAGTGGGTTTTCAGTGGTTCTTCAGTGGTTCTTCAGCAGTTCTTCAGCGGTTCTTCAGCGATTCTTAAGCGTTTTTTCAGTGGTTCTTCAGTGGTTCTTTAGTGGGTTTTCAGTGGTTCTTCAGCGGTTCTTAAGCGTTTTTTCAGCGGTTCTTCAGTGGTTCTTCAGCAGTTCTTTAGTGGTTTTTCAGCGGTACTTCAGTGGTTCTTCAGCGGTTCTTCAGTGGTTCTTCAGCGGTTCCTAAGCGTTTTTTCAGTGGTTCTTCAGTGGTTCTTCAGCGGTTCTTTAGTGGGTTTTCAGTGGTTCTTCAGTGGTTCTTAAGCATTTTTTCAGCGGTTCTTCAGTGGTTCTTCAGCGGTTCTTTAGTGGTTTTTCAGTGGTTCTTCAGCGGTTCCTCAGTGGTTCTTCAGCGGTTCTTAAGCGTTTTTTCAGTGGTTCTTCAGTGGTTCTTCAGCGGTTCTTTAGTGGTTTTTCAGCGGTTCTTCAGTGGTTCTTCAGCGGTTCTTCAGCGGTTCTTAAGCGTTTTTTCAGTGGTTCTTCAGTGGTTCTTCAGCGGTTCTTTAGTGGTTTTTCAGCGGTTCTTCAGTGGTTCTTCAGCGGTTCTTTAGTGGTTTTTCAGCGGTACTTCAGTGGTTCTTCAGTGGTTCTTCAGCGGTTCTTAAGCGTTTTTTCAGTGGTTCTTCAGCGGTTCTTTAGTGGGTTTTCAGTGGTTCTTCAGCGGTTCTTAAGCGTTTCTCCAGTGGTTCTTCAGTGGTTCTTTAGTGGTTTTTCAGCGGTTCTTCAGTGGTTCTTCAGCGGTTCCTCAGTGGTTCTTCAGAAGTGGTTCCTCTATGATTACGATGAAGAACCATTTTTAGTGCCATACAGAACCTTTTTTTTAGAGTGGTGGTACAACAACAACGTTTTAAGGGTTTACACGCAAATCAATAAACCAAGAACGCAAAGAAAAAATCTAACAACAACAAAAACCCAGAAGAAAACATTTATACTTGTAAAATTGTGAAAATATCAAGTAAAAAAAAAATTGAAATACTTCTATATCATCATAACAGGGTCAGTTTGGGACAAACTGTAATGTAGGGGAAAAAATGCCCCCATAGCAAATTTCTCAAATCTGATATACACTACCATGCAGAAGTAAAACAAAAAATATATACTTTTATTCTGCAAGGATGCATCAAATTGATCAAAAGTGACATTTGCATTGTTCCAAAAAATTATATTTCAAATAAATGTTGTACTTTTGAACTGTGTTCATCAAAGTATCCTTGAAAATAGAGTGTATCACAGTTTCCACAAAAATATGAAGCAGCACAACTGTTTCCAACACTGATAATAATTAGAATGAGCTCAAATCATCATATTAGACTGATTTCTGAAGGATCATGTGACACTGAAGACTGGCGTAATAATGCTGAAAACTCAGCTTTGATCACAGGAATACATTAATTTTAACATATATTACAATACAAGACAATTGTTTTAAGCTGTAATAACACTTCACAACATTACTGTTTGACTATATTTGTGAAAAAAAAGAAAGAAAAATTTGACCCCAAACATTTGGAACAGTAGTGTATTTTTTTAATATTCTATTTTTAGTCTAGGTATACATATTATCCCCTAATAAATTAATCTATTTATTCAGATACCTTAAACTGTATACTGCATGTACAGATGATACACTGCATTATTACACAATTAGAAAAATATGCCCTCATGAAGTTGAGAATTAAATCCAGAAAGCCAAATATTGTAAATGTGTGTTTACCTGCAGCGAGGTCCTGACGGTCACCACCAGTTTGAGCCAGGCTGGAAACTTGTTGATGGTCTTACAGAGAAAAGACACGATCGTGTCTCCATAGTCTGGTTTGTGGAACTCAGCCTCATTCAGACCATCAATGAGAATGACGAGGTCTTCATCCGGAGTGATCTTCCTCTCTGAGAAAAACCACAACATACTTTTATTTATACATTTATTTTATATTGAAGATACAATTATAAACACAAACTCTGGTGGAATCTGGTCATGTGTTTGTTTCAGGGTTAAACTGAAACCATATACAATAAGGTAACACTTTACAATAAGGTTTCATTAGATAATGTATTAACTAACACAAACTAACCATGAGCAACACATTTGTTACTTTATTAGTTAAACTTTATTAATGTTAGTTAATACAAATACAGGTGTTTATTGTTTATTTCATGTTAGTTCACAGTGCATTCGTTTAGCAAAAAACACAGTAGTAAAACCGTACTCGATAAACACAACATGGGCTCAGTATAGCCGGCTACCAAATTAGTATTTATGCCATGTAGCCTACAATATTTTGTGCATGGTGTCTGTTTTGTATTCATAATTTAAAGCCCTATTCGGACGGTAATTGTTTCTCGTGGGGGTCATAAGGTATTTTCATCATTGACAGGGGCTAGTCTGTGATTTTATTGCCGTCCGAATCCACATCTCAGAGTTTTCAAGAATATATCACTTCAAAATTCACTGTTTATATGACTATATAATATATATCTGTATATATATATATATATATATATATATCTGTTTTTGACCCATGCAGAGCACCGTACGGTTGAGCTTCGCTGTCATTTGGATGCATTTAAAAAATCTAGACTTTCATTACTGAAACGCAGGCAAGTATTTATATTTGAAATGGGCCGTTATTACGTATATAATAACGTAATTATATTTACCCCCTCCTCATGTAAATAAGAGGCTGTATATTAACTTACTCATTCCCACAGTTTTAAACATCATTTTGAAATAAAATACAAGACAGAAAAGCATTTGAACTATAATGCGTCTATATCTTCCTGTTTTTTAAACAGAGGATTTAAATAAGCAGAATAGTATTTTCCTATTATTAAATTAAATATGAATTTATTCGTATTATTCCAAGCATATGACATTTTATTTACAGCATACGATCATGTTATTGACCCCGTGAGCAGCGCGTTCCCGATCACAAAACTCGCTCTTCCACCGTGTGAATAAATCATCCGAATGCATGAGTTTTATCACTGACTTATTTTTACGGACGTCCACATGTGAAACAATTAGCCTACCGTCCGAATAGGGCTAAATACAACTTTTGATTTTAATAATGTATTAGTAAATGTTGAAATGGGTTGCAAAGTTTCCAGAACTTTTGGAAACTTTCCATGGTTTTTTGGATTTTCCAAAAATGTTTCAGCCCCTTTGCAACCCCAACATTAACTAAAGCCCTATTCGGACTGTAATTGTTTCTCACGTGGACGTCCGTAAAAATAAATGTGCAGCCAGCTCAGTGATAAAACTCATGCATTCGGATGATTTATTCACACGGTTTTGTGATCGGGAACGCGCTGCTCATGATTGTATGCTGTAAATAAAATGTCATATGCCTGGTATAATACGAATAAATGCATATTTAATTTAAAAATAGGAAAATAATATCCTAATTATTATTGAATGATTAAAATCTGTTTAAAAATAGCAAGATATATAGATAAAATGGTTTTCTGTCTTGTATTTTATCTAAAAATAAAGGATGTCATTTTATTCCACATGGAAATGAGTGGAAATAAGTGAATACAGCCTCTTATTTACATGAGGTGAACATAATGCTGCGGTTATTTTAACATATATCAGTCCTTCCAGAAAAATGCAGCTTTTTTTTGTGATTGTTGCGGGCCAAAATCCTTGATTATGCGGCACGTTTTCTTAAAAAATGCGATGGAAAATGCGGGATATTTATGCAATTTTATGCGATAAAACTTGCAAAAACTGCAGTTTGATGAAAAAGAGAAAAAAAAAGCTAATATTTTTAATTGAATATTTAAGTTCTCATCTTGTTTTATTGAAGACCTTAATAAACACATGGCTCAATTTGGACCGATTTTAAAACACAGCATCATGAAGCTTCGAAGCGCTATGAATCAGTGAGTCGATTCATGATTCGGATCGCGTGTCAAACTGCTGAAATACGTGACTTTGGCGCTCTGAACCGCTGAATCGACTCATTGATTCATAACGCTTCAAACCGCTGAATCGACTCACTGATTCATAACGCTTCAAACCGCTGAATCGACTCACTGATTCATAACGCTCTGAACCGCTGAATCGACTCATTGATTCATAACGCTTCAAACCGCTGAATCGACTCATTGATTCATAACGCTTCAAAGCTTCATGATGCTGTGTTTTGAAATCGGTCAACACAGCGGGAAACTGCTTTGCGCGGTCTTTTGCTGTTATTTTTGTTGGCCAATGGGAGTTTGCTCTTCATCATGGTTTCACCGATATCTATGGTTTCTCCACGGGGGTTTGCAGCTTTTCGATGACGTTCGCGTCGGGTAATTACGTCACTTCAAAACGTTCCCATGGCAACAGGGGGAAATGGCTCTTGTGTGAAGTAAACAAACATTTTTCAACTTTCTGCTAATATATATATATGACTTTTTTGCAACGAAAATGCGGGGATTATGAAATCATGCTAGCCCCGCATATTTTGCACGCGGAAATAGGCAATTTACGCGGCGAAAGTGCGGCGTATTTAAAAAAATGCTGTCCCCGCATAAATATGCGGACTTTGGCTGATAATGCATTAAATCATGCGATCGCATAATCACGTTTTTCTGGAGGGACTGGTATATAATCTCTGCCGTAATAACGGCCCATTTCAAATGTTTACGTGCTTTTCTTCTTTTTATTTTTTGAGCGGTGATGAAATCTATTGCTCTTGTAAATACTTGGCCTTTCAGTAATAAAAGTCTAGATCTTTAAAATGCATCAAAATGACAGCAAAGCGCAACCGTACGGTGGCCTGCAGTGGCCAAAAAGGATATAAACAGTGAATTTTGAAGTGATATATTCTTGAAAACTCAGAGATGTGGATTCAGACGGCAATTAAATCACCACACGACCTTGGTGTTTGACTAAAAACAGTAGGTAACTCTTTTTTTTTTACGCAGATGGTGGGAGAAAAAACATTGACATTCTGGATTCGGACATCAATAAAATCACAGATTTGCCCCTGTGATTCAAATACCTTACGACCCCACGGGAAACAATTACCGTCCGAATAGGGCTTATGATTAATGAATGCTGTACACGTGCATTTCATTATTAGTTTGTTAACTAATGAAAGCTTAATGTAAAGTGTTAGCAAAAAGAAATGCATTTTGCTTGAAATAAAATGTAAAAATGTAAACTGGCCAAGGCAACATTTCTCATTTCCAATTAGTTTAACTCGATGTACTAAAATAACAAACTAAAACGGAAATAAAAAATAATAAAAAACTATATGGACATGACAAAAAAAATGCAACAAAATTCAAAATAAAAACGGAAAATATAAAAACTGTAATAGTATCTGAATGATGCTTATGACTATATGCAAGTAAGGAAATGTAATTGGCACATGCCTTTATAAAGTGCATCCAGTGGCTCGAGCACCCCTCGTCTGAAGGCAGTGGGCGGATCCTGGACGCAGGACCGCAGACTGAGCATGCTCTGTATGTGCGGCTCTTTCAACAGCAGCTCTCGGTACGCGGCGAGTTGTGGCGAGCGACACAGCAGTGCCGCCACGTTGTGCACAAACTCGGGCACCAGGCAGGTGTAGGCGTTATCTGCTTGACAGTAGTGATACGCCACCACCTGCAGGGGGCAGCAAAGAGAAGAGCAGCTGAGAGAGTGCAGGTTATGCTGATCTAGTGTGTTATAATTACAAAACAATTATAAAATGTTACTAATAATATCAACGTTTTAGATGATGATGTGGAACAACAGTACCCAAATAAAGAGCAGGAAAACAAAACGCTGCTGCTGTAGTGCACCTTTATTTGTCCCCTAAGAGGAATGAGTGGCACAGTGCTGAATTGCAAACTTTTTCTCCCTCAATTTGGAGCCTTTTATCAGGAGTTTCTCTGGGACGCCCATCTTTGAGACAAGTGCGCATAATCGGGTCCATTAAAGCAGTAATTATTTTAATTAGCTGCTTTAATACTTGATTTGAAGGGCAGAAAAAACTCAAGTGTCATGAGGCTTACACAGCCTTTTCTGAGGTAGAGGTAGTCAAAAAAGATTATGACATCAAGAACTATATTATTTTCTAAAGTAACGCTGTCCAACAGTGACACCAGCAGATAAAGATTCACAGAGAGGCAGCGTTTCTTTTGAGCTCATTTGCTTTGTGATGGGCAGTGTGGGATTACAAAAGTAAGAATATGTTTATGGTCTGCAATGACCTAACCTAACATCACATGACAAAATAAGGGGGAACTACATTGTATTGGGCATTCAAGAGCAACACGATGGCATATGTTTTCTGGTAACGCTTCAGATTACGGCCCGGAAAGTACTGCGTAAGTAAAGAGAATTTACAACATAACTTTCTGTAATTATAGTGTAACTCTAAAGTAAGTACGTGTAGGTATAAGGGAACAATATGTAATACTGGGGGAATAAAGGGGTAACTATCAGGAAAATTAACACATTATTTTTACTGTAAGTATTTTTTAATTAAGGTGTAATTATCTGTGTAGTTACAGGGTAAGTATGAATCTGCGGGCTGTAAATTAAAGTGGTGTTTGTTCCCCTCTTGTTTCGTGTAGTTACAAGGTAAGTACAATAAACAACACATACAAAATCTGATATCACTCGGAAATATGTATTTGACAAACAACTAAATCCAAAACAGATTTGACACTTATTCATTTTTTTTAAATAAACTTTTCATTTCAAATAATAACATCCGGACAGAAAGAGGGACGTTTTGTCCCTTTTTTGCTTCTCTTGCTTGTCTTCCTCTTCATGTTCCTCTTCTTCTTTATCGTTATTTCCATTGATGGATCTTAAGAGGTCTTTTGATATTTTGTATTATTATTTATTAAAATAAAAAGTACACCAAGAAATGCTCTCATAATTTACTAATCTTTTCGCATCCGATCAGCTGTTACCAGCGCGTGCATGAGTAAACAAGCTTCAAGCTTTCATGCCGTTCTCACGCAAGTTTCATCTGAAACACACGAGAACTGGTGTCTCTGTCTTCTAGTCTTGTTTGTTTCTCATTGCTATTAACATATTATGTTATTGTTTGTATACTGTTGTGAGCATTAAAACAATAAAAACCGACAGCATCCAACATCCATGACCAGAGTTTCTCGGCGCGCTCACGTCACGCTTCAAGTTACGTCAAGCGTGAACTCAACCCTCTCATTCACGCAGATGACTGCTGATCGGAAGCGATAGTCTACCGTTTAAAAAATGTAAAATATTGTTATTTTTCTTACAAACACTTATCGTTTCACTTCAGAAGACATTGATTCATCCATTGGGATCGTATGGATTACTGTAGTTATTGCTGTATGTGCTGTTTGATGCTTGAAATTTTAGGAACTCAAATGAGTTTTCATTAGCAGAGATTATTTATTTTTCTGTGTTCATATGAAGAAATAAAGTCGTATGTACATCTCGGATGGCATGAGGGTGAAAGACGAGTAAACGGTGAGGACATTTCTGCGTGCACTGTATTTTCAGTGTAGTTACATAATAGGATAGCTAGAGACATGGGATTCCTTCTTAAGTTTCATCTGTGGCAAGGACGAAAAATTTGAGGAACAAGACGAGGATAAAGCCAAGCAAGAGAAATTAATAAGTGTTTTTTTAAATAAAGGTTTCTGAGTGATATCAGATTGTGTACGTGTTTATATTGTACTTACCCTGTAACTACACGAAACAAGAGGGGAACAAACACCACTTTAATTTACAGTCCGCAGATTCATACTTACCCTGTAACTACACAGATAATTACCCCTTGATTAAAAAATACTTACAGTAAAAGTAATGTTAATTTTCCTGATAGTTACCCCTTTATTCCCCCAGTATTACATATTGTTCCCTTACACCTACACGTACTTACTTTAGAGTTACACTATAATTACCGAAAATTATGCTGTAAATTATCTTTACTTACGTAGTACTTTCCGGGCCGTAATCTAAAGCGTTACCATGTTTTCTGTTGATATTTCAAATCTCCAAAACAAACACACACCTACCCCAAAAGGGTCTCGCCCCTATTTTGATATCTCCGCCCCACACATACGTACGCAACGCAGGAAATGACTATGGTTGAATCTGCTGTGCCAGCCATAGATATACATAATAAAGGCTAGATGTCTCGTCCGCGCTGCTAGCCAATGGAGGTCGACGTCCATGCCTGGCGGCCATCTTGTCACAGTCCGCTCGCTCACTCGTAACATTGTGTTTTAGGGTGCATGTACTTTTTAAATAACCATAACTTGCTCAATTTCCAACCGATTTTCAAACCGTTTGGTTTGTTATAAACGTCAGAGATATAGTTATGACAATGCATACTTATGAATAATATGAGCCACGTTAATAACGTTTGTAAGAAACCAAACCATTTGTAAATCTGTCAAGATTTCAGCGAGATAAGAGTATTTGTGTTCGTACTGACCGTACATCAGTTACCACAGAGCCCGCCAGAAAGCTTGCCTGTGACAAGATGGCCGCCGGTGATGACGTTAGAGACTTTATTATGTATATCTATGGTGCCAGCCGGCTGAGGGTATGCCATCAATAAGTTAAAGCAATGTGTGTTACTATGGTAATCCCGGTTGAATGTTCAGTGAAAAAGTCATCCCTTCCATCCCAAAAACACAAACACAGTTCTCATGAACAGCTCGATGGCACGAGCACGACAGACCAACCAACAAACATATTACACTTATGACAAGATTATCAGTGTTATATCGATCACGAAAAGAGGAACCAAAGGAAACACACATATATTAGGAGTTTATTGTCTTACTTTTCGGACACACTGCGAGCTGACGCTTGAAACAGACAGTGGTTTAACCTTATAGGATGTGGAAATTAATGGGTCTTATCATCGCTGAAGTGAATGACGATACGACTGCAAATGGACAAACAAGCGTATATTAGTTCTGTGAAACAAAACAAAACCAATGTTACTCGCCTATCGAGAAGAAATAAAGCAACCTCTGCGTCCAATTGCAGGCCTTCGCTAGGGATGGGCGTATCGATATGATATATCGATACTGATGTGAGCATCGAAAAGTATCGATACTCAAATAAAAATATCGATACTAAGATGTTTTTTGTTTTGTTTATTTTATATAAAAAAAGATTATTTAATGCATACAATACGAATAGCCTATATTACTGAATAGCTGTGTAGTATAAAACTATTTTCCTGCTCATCTGAACCATGATCTGAACGCACACAAATGCTGTAAGACAGAACCTGTCAATCACAGAGAGAGCGTTCGCACACGGCTTACACTGTATTCAAACAGAGCTGCGTTTCTCAAAACTATCATAAGAAACCATTGATGCTTTTGGAAACGCAGCTCTGAACAACGCTCATCAGAAGACAAAAAACGTTAATTTCACAATAAACAGATAGAAATTGTAGCCTATAGTGCAGTTACACGCTGATATTGATCATGTTCTATTCTGTAACTAATGTTAATATAAATCATGTCAGAATAAAAAGGTTGCATTTTATGAGTGCAACTTCCTGTCCCTGGCAGTCCCTTATGAAAATGAACCATGGTTTATTTTTTACTACAGTGACCGTAGTTCAACTATTTGTAAATGTCCATGGTTAACACTACAAGTAAACATATTTTAACCATGTGTAAACAAAAATATGATCTAATAAGTTGCAATAAAGGCATATTGAATGTTAAAATACCTTTCAAATATAATGTTAAGTGGGTCTCTTTACCCATTTTACTCTTTTTTAAATAATTTAATACATTTAATAATTAAAAAGTTCCGTTTAGAAGTATCGTATCGGTATTAATATCGATATCGGTGATACTGGCCTTGAAAGTATCGGTATCGCCCATCCCTAGGCTTCGCGTTCCCTCCAGCGCTGGAAAGCTGACACTTCTTGCCTGATCGTAAGCCTTCTTTTATTTCACAGACATTTTCCACATTTGTTTTTATCTGCCATCTCTCTCTTTCTGTCGTCGCTCGGCTAATGTCCGTCCTGTGTCGTGTCTTTTGAATAATGACGTGCACTGAGCGCTCTCTTCTCCCCGTCATTAGTAGACACGCCCCTTACTGCTGATTGGCTACAAGTTTGTTTTGGTACTCGGCCCGAGACCCTTTTATAAAGCATTTTTGGTAACACTTTACAAAAAGGTTCTTTAGTAAACATTAGTTAACTACATTAGTTAACATGAACTAATAATGCACTTATAAAGCATTTATTTATCTTTGTTAATGGTAATTTCAACATTTACTAATACATTATTATAATCTTGTTAACATTAGTTAATGCACTGTGAACTAACATAAACAAAGAGGTGTTGTTCATGGTTAGTTGATGTTAACTAAAACATTAGCTAATGTTAACTAATACAACCTTATTGTAAAGTGTTACCGCATTTTTGAAATAACACTTACCCCACCTTTAAATGTAATAGTTTAAAGCAGCACTAGGTAACTTTTCAACCTTCATAATATATTTTCAAGACTCTTGTGATGATACATCGACTTACAATAGTTTGAATGACACGTCTGCCATAGCCTGACGGGGTCTGTATCGTTTTTAATCGTACTTTTAATTTTCGGGTTTCGGGTAGTAACCCGAGAAAAAAAAAACTACAAAATTCGACTGCTTTACGGCATATACGCCACTTCCACCATCACCCCCACTTCCTTAAATTCGGACGTGCGAGCCCAACTATCCTTTGTTTGCCGGATGTTATAGTCATGGCCGAGGCAGCACAGAAAAAGAAGAAAGCAAAGGTTTTGTCGGAGGAATGCAAAAAGAGGAAACGAGAAAGTGATCGTATTAAAGGCAGGACGAGGATCAACATTGGGCCAGCGTTTGCTCGTTGGCGTGAGCTGAAGGAGGTCAATATATTATATTGACGATATATGGTTATTACCTACCACTCAAACATTGAATTGAAGTATCATATAGATTAAAAAAATAAATAAAACCCATGAAATTATATTCATATGACATGCTGAAACATATGCCACTGTGGGATGAAGACATTTCACACGCGATGCAAGCAGAACACCTGTGCATGTGAACTCCTCCTGCAGTGTTCAGGGCTATCATAGTTGTCATGTCAACAAATGCACGTGCGATGCATCCCCTAATGCAGGATGACAGAGTTTACGACAGTAGTAGAGGACAATACTGTTTCCCAACTGTAGGGGGACCCGAGAGCAAAACCTACCTAGTGCTGCTTTAAAGTGAGGGGGAACTATCTTCCTACTGAGACCCTGTGTACATCTGGTGTTTTAATCCGTCTCTTTTGTCCACTTTCAACCACTTCTGTCCTGATTTCTTTGAGGGAGGGTCTATGAGCGGGTAAATGTATGGGTTTTTCAGATCTTTTGATCTAATGTACAAAATAAGCCTGTACAATTTACATATGAACGGCTAGTGCGCTTCCCATAATGTTTACGCGTTAGGTCAGTAGGTGGAGAGTAGGGGGTCTTTTGTGGTTGTTCGAATGCGTTTTCCACTACCTCTGGAAGTGGTCAAAAGTGGATAAGCTCAAAATGTTTTAGACCCCGTTTACACCTGTACTTAAGAGTCGTACACTTGTGATCCGATTGACCAAAACACATCTTAAAACCAGGAGTAAACTGTGTGAATATTTATATGTCTCTTGTTCTCATGAGTTGCTTTTGGGGTCAAGCTTTGCTAAATCTCCCAGTGTGATTTCCTGTATCGTCTTTAGAAGCTTTGGTTAAGTGGTCAAGGTCAACACCTTTAAGGACTGCCTAATGAATGCCTATAAAATACAAATGTAATACGAAGACTGCGGCGCATTCTCAATGAAGAATCCAGCTGAAGATTCACCCGAGTCTCCTGGTCTTCGCTTCTGAGTTTCTTACAGCAACAATGATCTGTTTTTATGGTGTGTTTCAGAATAAAATCTAGTTTTTGTGTAGTCAGAACAGCTAAATACTCCATGAATCCTGACATTTACTATAGAGCCGCTAAAGCGACATATTGAAGGGATTTTTATTGCAAAACGCAAAGTTTCTCAAGGGAACCCAAAACAAAGGTGAAAAAAAGTTTCATGAAGAAACACAAACGTTTGGTGAGCAAACGCAAAGTTTTTGGGGGGAACACAAAAGTTTTTTTTTTATACAAACGCAAACGTTTTGAGAGTGAATGCAAGATGTCTTGAGGGAACAAAAAGTTTTGTGAGCAAGCAAAGTTTTGCAAATGAATGCAAAGTTCCTTGGGGGAACGCAGAAGTTTTGCAAGCGGTATATAATATAATAATAGAGAAAATATTTCCTTCCATCTAATTTTTGTCCCATCTATGTCCCTTGTAAAGGATCTATAGTTTACAGAATATAATTATTTTGCATCTTAGTCTAAATTGTTTTTTCATGCATAGACATTAATGCGACTCGATTGTAATAGCATGCTAATATAAACATAACCCAAATGCTATATTTTAGAGCAATAGGGTATGATTTAACCTTTAAAAAAAAATTAAGGTGCAGTGTGTAATATTTATGAGGATCTATTGACAGAAATTTCAGTGGAGTATAAAGACCTTCCATAATGTACCGTTATGTTTTTATTACCTTAGAATGAGGCATTTCTATCTGCATACACCGCGGTTTCCCCTTACCATGTTTCTACAGTAGCCCTAAAGGGACAAACTGCTCTATAGAGCGTTAGGTACTCTGTGGTGTCTCAGACGACACTGTCCTGTGTTGGCCACCGTAGCTTCTCTATGTGCTTTGAAAGGGAGGGGTGGGCGATTGCAATTCGCAAGACACTGCTAAAATTTACACAGTGCACCTTTAAAATAGGAGAGCATATTATACTATGCTATTTAAAGACTATATAAATGTGCTGTAAACATTTTTTGCATGCCAATCAGAAATGCTCAGACTGTGAATCATTTTGCACATTCAGGTTGCTGACATTTGGTTGGCTGACAAGTAGGGAGGGCGGGGTTTTGGAAAGAGGGCGTGTCATTGAAGTTCACAAAACTTCTGAGATCTCTTATAGCACCTTTTAAGAACTGTAGTATCTGTCTAGAACACATTTTCCAGACATATTAACTGCACATGAAATTGGAAGCGTCAGTAGGAAAAAAGGTACAAATCATCACGGCGTATTTTCACTGAGAATGCAGCTACAGTGTTCAAAGGGAATACAGCACAATGTAGTGACACCTTCGCAGCTCCGATTTCACCTTCATCTGTCCTGGTGTTCATTATTCAACACTTCTGAAATAAGCGTGAAGCAGACAGAGCAGGGGGCCCAGAGCTGCTCATAATTCAGCAGAACTTACAGAGAGAGTGACGCAGATAATTACTCAGACTAGAAGTCAGACTAGATGCCTATGGCGCTCCTGAGGGCTCAAGAGTTTCATGCTTACTGCATTTGAATATATATAGCATTTGAGTATATATGTGTGTGTGTGTGTGTCTGTGTGGGCATGTTTTTGTGAAATATCAGGACACAAATGTGTATAATGACATGGGTATGACATAGGTATTACAAAATGAGGGTGAAATATGAGGACATTACCCATGTCCTCACTTTTCACACTTTTCCTGTGATGGGTAGGTTTATGGGTAGGGGCAGTCTAGGGGGATAGAAAATACGGTTTGTACGGTATAAAAACCATTACGCCTACGGAATGTCCCCACATTTCACAAAACCCCATCTGTGTGTGTGTGCGTGTGTGTGTGTGCATAAAAGATCTAAACGTCACATATTGACCTCTTGGCTGAACTCAAAGAACACCAACTTCAAAGCTTTTAACATTACAAATGTATTATTAATGAATGGTTATGGTTATTTGAGATTAGGGTGAAATTACTTTACTCTGCATCGAATATCAGTGGCAGGATGTGATGTCATGCTCTAGCCATTCTATTTTATATATAATATATATATATATATATATATATATATATATATATATATATATATATATATATATATATATATATATATATATATATATACACACACATACATACATACATACAAGGATGCATTAAATCCATGGGCGTCGGAACCATTGTATGTGATATTAGACCCACTCACTTTTACCGTCTATAATTATGTTGACCTACCCCTAACCAATAAACACTTTATTATTAAACACATGAAAAAGAAGGATTCGAACCTTGGGTCGATTTGCGTCAAAACTTTCTGCCATGCATCTTACCCCTACACTATTGTCACTGGATATGATTTGGTGACTTTTGTCATTTTGTCTGGCCCAACCAGACGTTTAGTAAACGATGCAGACTATTTGCACTTAAATGTGTCATGAACTGGCTTCTTTTTTTTATTACTATTGTCTGAGGTCAACTTATAAAGTTTGCGTGGTTTTTACATTCAAAAACATCATAATGAATAAGTAATAGGCTATTTTCTGCCTTGGTTTTGAGGCTCTCTGAAAAACGGTCGGTTTTGATGGGTGTGCCGCACTGAAGACTTGGAAGTAAACGCCCACGGCTAGGATTGGATAAAATTTGCATATTTCATGAGCTTCAGCTCCCCTCGGTACAGTACTTTGTTTTGGAAGCGTGTGAAGAAAAAGGCTCGCAAAATGCCTTTATCAAACAAACACAATGATTCATCTCTAATCCACCCGCGATTGATTGGAATTTTTTTTATTACTTGGCCGGCCCGATCGGTGAATAATCGCTACCCGTACACACAGACGTGCGCGGGCAAGAAAGGAATGTTATTTCACTATTTAAGATAGGGAACGTTTTGGTAGCCCGTCTGAAAAAAACATAAGCCCCGGGACGTTGGGCTTTGCGAGCCCTGGCCCATAATGTTACAAGTCCGAGTCTGATCACGAATGAACCAATAACACCTTCTCCAGCCTGTGACAGCGTGCTAAGGTATGTTCAGTTAGACACGTACAAATAATCAATACAATAAAAATGTAATACTGTCACATATAAAAAATATGTTTTACTCACATAAGTGTGTTGCACCGTTCCTGTCGGATCCAATATAGAAGGCACAGCATTGTGTTTTAATCTCAATATGTCTGCAAATCCAGTCTCGACCTGTGTCTTGTTTAGAAACGATTCCGTGTTGAAATTAATGCGAACAAACACGCAATGTCTTACACACGTGAGCTGGAACCGGCATGTTTATTGCTCGGTAGCGTGATCCGTTTAGCTCCATGAGTAGGTGGGCGGGGCTACAGAAGCAGGCGTACTTATTAATCTGTATGGGCGGCGTTTCTGCATTCTATGACGCCAATGGTCGACATATTCTGAGATTGAGCGTTTTCTGGGCCTGGTGTCAATAAAAGGAAGTTTTCAGCTCTGAAACTTACAGGATATTATTATATCACAATGAACTTTTATATATCAAGGGCTCAAGGGAAAGTTGATTTCTCAATTCATCACCCCTTTAATGTAAATTGCATCTCGTCAGTAAAAATTTTGGGGGGAGCCACCCACATTTTTTTTGCTTCCGATGCCCATGATTAAATCGATCAAAAGGGTGAAAAAAAACCCGTCATGCTTTAAAATAGCTTGAATGTAACTCTACACCCTTGCTTTATTTAGTATATGCCGATTCATGAATATGCAAATGAGCCCTGCCTCCACTCACACACACCAGCTCAGAGATCCAGTCGCTCAACTTTACTGTAGTAAACGCTGCAATGGTATCACTCTTTACAACGTCAGACACATAACGGTTATTAATATGATTATCCTTTGGCTTGACTACGTTATCAAACAGCTAATAATTTGTAGCTAATGTTACACAAACCATGTTCCCGTTCGCCATCTCAGAGTCAGACAGCTGCCTTCTAACAATCATCAGAAACACTTTGAACATCATAGAACGTCAGTGGAGAAAGGCATATAGTTCATCAAAACATCATAATATACATCATATACATAATTCACCTGCTATATTGCTAAATGTACCCAATTTTTCATATCAACAGAAAAATATAACCTGCTTCTCTGGAGACTCTCCTGCTTCAGAGCCATCAGAGTTAATGATATGCTAAAGCCCCGCCCATACGGTGATGTGATTGCTTACAAGGTAGTTTGTGACGACAGAAACACCAGTGATTTTAACCGTGTCTTTGGTTCACTGCAGTTTTAAAGAGAAAATACCCAGCAATGGTGTTGACTTTTGAATTTTGCACATGGTTTGTCTTAAAGCATATTAAAAACACCACATAGACGTACAAACAACATGATTGTGGGGACTTTCACAATATTACAAATAAATGCAGACTTGGTGAGCATGTGGTGCTACTCCTGTTCAGTTCACACATGCATATGGCAGAGTCCTCTGTTACGGCAGCATTCAGAGACTTCAGAACAACTTGGTGATCAAGGTTGGCTAAATGTAACCAGCAATTTTTTTACCTCCTAAAGTCTTGCTGAGATGACAAAGCAGTTATTTATGCATTCTCACCAAGGCTGCCTTTATTTTCTATTCTCCATTCAGTTTGATGTGCACTGTTACTGCATCTCTGCATGATAATTCAGTTTGATGTGCACTATTGTGGACTCTAGAGAAAGAATTTAAAACAACAAACACCAGAAACAGCCCCTGGAGCTCTGCAAACTCCAAAAAACACTTAATGATGGCCTAACAGGGAAAGCTACGGTCATTTAGATCCAGTGGCACACAGGGCTGGTGCTCTTTGAATACATCGAGAGAGTTACACAAGGCCGGAGACAATGAATGCCGGAGATTTGAGAAATCAGATGCAGAATCATGGCTGTGACAGCCAGAAAGAGGATCAACCATATTAGAATATTAATTTACTCATACAAGTGTTTTAAAAGAACTTAAACCATAAAGAAGGGTAGAAAGTGAGAGTCGATTATTAATGCATTGCCTTAACTAGATCTAATAGCACGGCAAGGAAATTGCTTTCTGCCAGAATAAATATTTTATGAGGCTCAGCGGCAAACTTGCTTCTCTTTTTTAAACATATCTGCATAATGCAATAGCTGAGACCATGACAGCAAGCCCGCACAGGTTAAGACGGGCCTTTTGTGTGTGAGCAGAAGCAATTCTACCGGTCAACAGGATCTATTGTGAGAAGATTGATGTGAGAACCGTAAGTGTGTGTGTGTGTGTGTACCTGTGACGCAAGCCTCCTCATGGCCTCCTCCTGTCTCCTCCTCATTTCTGGAGTCCCAGGGCAACTTCCTCCCAGTGTCCCATGGGAAGGCTGGGGCTGTGTGAGAGGAATGCCCTCTCCATCTGACAATACAAGTGAAAACAATGAATTATATTCAACCCAGGTTCATTGGAAAAGCATGCCTGTTGTGACATTGCTGCAAAATAATATTACATTGCTTCTTGTATGTTCAGCATCATATTCAAAGTGAAACGTTCAGTTTTATCCAAAACGGATGAACGTGAATCTGGCAATGTTTTATCATGTTGGATGTAGTTGGCATCGCGACAGTTCAGTTATGGTTAAGGTTAAAGGAACACGCCACTATTTTTGAAAATAGGCTAATTTTCCAACTCCCCTGGAGTTAAACAGTTGAGTTTTACCGTTTTTGAATCCATTCAGCCGATCTCCGGGTCTGGCGGTAGCACTTTTAGCATAGCTTAGCATAGATCATTGAATCTGATTAGCATCTCGCTCAAAGATGACCAAAGACTTTCGATATTTTCCTATTTAAAACTGGACTCTTCTGTAGTTACATCGTGTACTAAGACCGACGAAAAATGAAAAGTTGCGATTTAGGAACTATACTCTCACTCCTGCGTAATAATCAAGGAGCTTAGCTGTCGTCCCATGAGTGCAGCGGCGCAATGATATTACACAGCGTCTGAAAATAGGCTAACTTCCGTCAACATAACCAACGTGACAACCTGCTTACACAGGGAGAGCGCTGGGGACTATTTTCAGGCGCTGTGTAATATCATTGTGCCACTGCACTCATGGTACGGCAGCAAAGCTCCTTGATTATTACGCAGGAAAAAAAGAGTATAGTTCCTAGCTAGCCTGGATGCCAGCCGAACTTAGCCCCGTCCACAACATTTGAGGTCGGGCAGTTCGATCTGGAATTGATCCGTTGTGGAGCAACTATGCTCGAACAGGAGCTGTTCGGACCAATTAAATTGTCAGGGAGGGCTTTAGACGATGATGGACAGATGATGTTCGTATATGCATTCACCTATTTCTCTCAGAAATGATGATTGTGTTGGTCAGTACTACGTGTATCCTTAAATTCTTTTTTACAACACCGGCAAAGATCGTTTACACTCATCTTCTTCTTCTACTTCTTCCAGCGTGCCTGCAGTCACAGGGTTACCAAGTTTTCACAACAAGACCCACCCAATTGCTACTCAAAACTATCCCAAAACAAGCCCAATAACTTTCTGGGGGGTTCTCCGGACAAAATGGCGTTTGGGGGGTAAAATATGTGTTTTTTTTGGCAGGGTTGCCTGATGAAATTCGCATTCCTGGGTCTAAATATCACATAATTGGGGTCGCTTCAACCCGCAGACATGGGAAAACAGCCCGCGGGAAAAACCGCGGACTTGGCAACACTGTGTTCAGTTGAGCTCTGTTGACATTTGACAACTAACATTATGTGTTGTTCCGTTGCTCTGATTGGTTGTAGGTCTATCCAATTGAGGTCTTTCCTGGTTCGGTTGAAACACGCCTCATAATCACAGCCCAACGGAGCAGCATCAGACTCATATTCTGACTAGAATTGAGTATGACAACGGCAGGCTAGTTCTTAGCCATATTGGCCTAGAAAGTCACAACTTCTATGCTAAGATCTATGCTAAGCTATGCTAAAGGTGTTACCGCCAGACCCGGAGATCGGCTGAATGGATTTTTAAAAAGCAAGAACAACAAACACCAGAGAGATTCATCAGAAAAATACATCGTTTTTTCAGGTTGCGTCCAGTGTGGGCCAACCTAGTAATTGTTATCCGTAAAATCCACCCCGACATTTAACCCTACACTAAACCTAACTGATAGTGTATACAAAAGCAAACGTGAGATAAAAACACATTTGCTGATGCAAATAATACTGTACCAGGTGAGCGACCGATCAAGTTTACTACATCAGAAAAGTCGAACATATGGAGCTGGTTATGTGATGCAAATGTATTTATAAATCATTCATTATACAGTCTCAGAAAAAAGGTACAAAAGCTGTCACTGGGTCTTTACCCTTTCAAAATATACTAATATGCACCCATTAGGGTATGTACCCTTTGAAAGGGTACCGCCCCAGTGACAGCTTTTGTACCTTTTTATCTGAGAGGAAGTGCACAAAAATAAGTGTTTATTAATTGATGATCTCCCCCTGTAATCATAATTTGTGTAAAAAGGAATAAACGTTTTTTTTTCTGCCACGAGAGTGAATTTCAGCTTGAAACAGCAGTCAATTGAGCATATGTTGATTATACAATTTTGTGATTACATTTGGTGACACTATTGGAGGAGAAGCAGTGCTCAAAGTGGGCCGGTACACACTTCTAAATGTTAATCTGTAGTGTACCCTAATTCTTCTTGCGTCCCGGCACTTCTCAAATGTTGCCGGTGCTCTGACCGCCCACATGAAACATACTGCACAATCAGGCTATTAAATAATTGTATACATCACACATTGAGCTTTTATAAGCCGTACGAACTGAACAGAACAATTATCTGTGCACTAGGACTGAAGTACAATTGTTTCATTTTGCATGAGTGGCGCATGAATCACCGTAGGCGCGTTCACCAGCAAGCTCCAAAAGTGTAATAAGATTTGCGCGAGCCGTTCCGATCGCACCGCTGATGATAAAATGTGACATCTTTTGAGAATGTACCACTTTAAAACACTATGGAGAAAGTCAGTCATGATCTAAAACATTCGCATGAACTAAAAAGACGGGGAAAACCTCATCCTGCACCAACATACATTAGAAAGCTTTTTACTCATTTACTCAATTTATTACGTTCTTTTTGATTTATTGTGGTAAATTCTGGTAGAATTTGTAATAGTTGATCTGATAAGGGACTTAGGGACTACTGTGGCGTGTTTGTAGCTATAGTTTCTAAATATATAGGTTGCCATTTTTCATAAATGCTATAGATAAAAAAAGAAGAAAGAAAAAAGTTAAAGGTGAACTATGTAAGATTTTTGCAGTAAAATATCCAAAAACCACTAGGCCAGTGTTATATATTTTGTTCAGTTGAGTACTTACAATATCCCAAATGTTTCCAACTATTTGTAAATCGTGAGAAATTGCTATTTTAACCGAGGAACCGGGACGTGTGAGCTATGCGCTTGAGGGAGTCGCCTGTCGATTGCGTCATATCTGCGTTATCCTCGGTTTTATTTAGCAGAAACGCTTTACTCTCACTGCAGTGTGAACAAGTGTCATAGCAGCCGCCGAGCGAACGTCATAACTTCCTTTTCAACACACTCAGATGTATCTAATACGATAAACAGAGTTGCGTTACCTCATACTCATGACTGGAAAAGAGGAAGTGGCGCAGACGACTGTGTCATAATAAAAGTCCTGCCGGCGACTATGCCATAATAACAGTCCCGCTCTTCAATCGCTCCTGCGGCTTTGCTCAGCTCCACAACACTGGGTCCTGCTCTGCTTCATACTACAGTAATGTTAATAATCGCATCCATGAACATGATTTCTGCCCGAGTCCTATCCTGACTCTTTCCCACCGGCTGTGAGGTGAAGACCACATGTCTCAAGAGTCTGCGCTCAAACGTGGCGTCATCAAACTACGCCTTTGTTTTGAACAGGCGGCCTCTAGTGGACGGAAAAGTTTCATAGTGTAGCTTTAACAATGGCTTAAGCATGGCAATGGTCTTAAATATATCCTCATTGTAACACATGCTATAGTTAAACAATTACATGAACTATGGTACTTTTTCATAAGGCTAGGTACAAGTTAGAATCAAGAGCTTTAAAGTCTGGACTTTCTTGAATTATTGACTAAACAATTGGTTGTCCCCATGTGAAAAATGTGTTCTGCTAATAATGACAGATATGAGGAAACAACTGGCTTTCAGTAGGCTTGCTGCGATAGTCGCTGTTGCCGGTGTTCAGGTGTAACGGAGGCCAGCTAGTAGCTTCTGTGCGAGTAAACCTCACTCCTCTGATCTCAAGAGATGTTCTAGCGACTGATGCTAGAGTTTGCAGTAGGGTTGGGCGATGCAAATTAAATTAATACAAATATATAATTCACTATATCTGTATTTTACTATCTCTTTACATAAATACTATTTTCTACTTCAAAACTATATATAATTTCGTTATTTTACTAACCCAAATAATGACTCATCCGCGCTAGGTTGCACGTGAGGGAAAAAAGTAGCTTCCTTCCACTTAAGAAGAGTTGTGCACTTTTAATTTTAATAAATCTCTTTACATAAACACTATTTTCTACTTCAAAACTATAATTTCGTTACTAACCCAGTGTTTTGTATGTTAATGCTGTTTTACGTGAATAATACCGAGTGAAGCACAAAGCTTTGTTTACAAAGGAAATAAATTTGCAGCCATGAATGGACTCATGCCGAATGAGAGCGGTAGGCTGAGCCCAATTTAAGATTTGTCTGCTTTTTTATTCTGTTTTGCGACTTCCGTGAATTTTAACAATAGACCTAACGTTAGTCCATTTTATCCCACATGAACATCTCGTTTCTTTCCTCAAATCTTCACTCGCGTCGCACCCATTTTCGCAGGGAATTATAAACGTTTCTTCCTTTTGTTTGTTTATAAGTCTATTATACCCATTCACGTCCTTTACTGTGGGAAAGTAGAAAAACACTGTAGGACGAATAGGCTACCTTTTTACTTAATTTTATTTAACACAGTTTGTGCTTGTTATTAGACTTGGTAAGGCGCGTTAAGTTTATTTGAATGGCGCATTTCACACACACAGGCCATTTTACTTTCGTTTTCTCTGGCAGTGAATAATCAAACATAGCTTAAATGTCTTGACCCTGTGGAAGATAAAATTCGCTCTTCAGAACAAGTGTTGCTTTGCAACATCAGGAGAACACATGAAGACCAAGATATTTGAGAAGGTGTCTACAGCTCGTGGTTCATCTCGCGCAGAGCGGTATATGACGCATCTTTGAGGGGAAATTCGATTTATTTATTTTTTTTAACTAATATTTAATTTTCTTATATTCTTTAGGTTACCATTATTTACTGATAATCGTTTAAATGTTTTACAGGCTGTGGTGTGTTGTTTCACTGACCGAAGTGCTGAAATAAACATGCCTGCTTATGAAATGAATGTTTGAGCCTCGTTTATTATTTCAAAATGTAGGCTATATCTGGCAAAGACTACAGTATTTAAAATAGAATATATGCATTAGTTATATTCTCAATATAATTTACAGAGCCATCCCTGCAAAGTTTTTAGTTTAACTATAGAAGAGGATTAGTGTGTCGCACTCACAACAAGACTCGCAATGGGGGGCGTGGCATCACGATGGTGGCGCTCCATCGTGATGTCCGTCAGCCATCACGATGGACGATGATATCGTCCATCGGCACAACCCTATTTTGCAGTCTTTAGCCTCCTTGTTAGAACGTCCGACTCTCATGCTGGCGGACCAGGGTTTGAGTCATGGGCTTCGAAACCATTGTATGTGGGTGGGACAAGACCCACCCACTTTTTACGATCAATGATATTGGACCCACTCTCTTTTATCGTCTCTAACATTCAGCACATGTCTGTTTATCTACCCCTAATCGATAAACACTTATTATTAAACACGTTAGACGCTTTATTTCCACTTTTCTAATATTTTCTTAATTATTATTGAAAATAAATGCCTTTCCGATCTGATATGTGATGGGAAAAGAGAGAAGATTGAGTTCGGCGAAAGCCAGACTCGAACCGAGGTCGATTTGTGTTAAAATTAGATGCCGTGCGTCTTACCCCTACACTACTGCCACTCTCAATTACATGGCGATTTCCGTCATTTTGTTTTTCCAAACTATACATTTAGCAAGCAAAGCAGTATATTTGTACTTTATGAGGACCCACCCACATTTTTTTTGCTTCCGACGCCCATGGTTTGAGTCCCGCTTGGAGCGGGGCGGTTCGAACAGGCGGGGTTACACAGGCATATCACTGGTTACATCACTTGCCCACTGCGTCGTTTAGATTTTTATAGTAATAAAATCCTTTAGTTCAGTTAGAGAACAAACACTACAATTAAAAACTGAACGTGTCTGTTTAATGAAGCATGAGCCGAACGAGAGTCTCAGCACAAACGCAGCAGGAGTCAGATTTCATTCATCAGAGAGTGAGGAGCTGACAGACAAGATGATCGAAGAAGATTTGGTTTAAAAGCGAAATGTAAAAGTGCCTATTTGAGTTTGTCATTATAATGTTTTGTTGTTGTGTTTTTCATTAAGAATAGTAGGCTAATGAACCCACAAATTCAATAGCCTAGAAATCTAGACGCACCCTAGCGGCAGCAAATCTAATTTGCCGCGAGTGTAGTCTAGCAACTCTCGGTAGACCTGCGAGCTGGAAAAACCAAACTCTGGTCAGGCCAATCACATCATGTATAGAGTTGGTGGGCGGGCTTAACATAATGACGGCTCATCACGGCAGAGTTGTGCTGGTTCCGTGTGCTACTCGTAAACAAAGAAGCTGGCGAACAGCGGTCTTTCGAATCGGCTTTGGCTTGAAAGACTTGGAGTTAAGTTTTTCTTTGAGGAAAGAAAAAAGAACGGCACTGAAGTCATTCTTAAGGAAGGAAGATGTGTTCGGAGTTTTGCCGACCGGATACGCCGAAAGTTTAATCCATCAACTAGCTCCACTTCACGTTGCTCTCTGGTTGGTTGTAGCGCTATCCAATTGCGTGCAGAGGGAATTTGAAAGACAACTGTTTGTCCCGCCCCTCGGATTGAGCCCTGCCAATGGTGAGCTTGTCAGGCTAACAATTCAAGGCTAATTCTAAACCGAAAGTAAAATGAGCACGGCCGCACGGGCATTCATCTCACGGCCTCACAGTCATTCACGGCGTGTGTCCAGTCTGGCGCGTTTTCAGTTCATGCCTATGGAAGCTTAACTTTCATAGGAATTCATTGAAAACACTAGCTCCGTTATGAATGCCAGAGCGGCCATTCGCATTTTACTTTCGGTTTAAAATGACCAATTTGAAAAGCCCCCACCGGTGGTACCGGTTTTATCGATGTTGTCACACGTCGATTAGCCAGTGGGAAAATTTCCTCACCATCACATCCCTAGCTTTCAGATATTCCAAAAGATGACAGGAAATTAATGTTCAGTATAAGAACATTTTTAAAAAGTTAGTTTGACTTCCTATGGCACTTTGTAAACGAGTAATTGTTAACTACCCTATTACTTTATTGCAGTTATGTTTTCATTATATCACTTTGCATGTGTGGATGATACCACAAAAGACCCCCCAAAAATTGCACAAAAACAACAACCAAACAAATCTCACGAGGGAGCATATGTTCAAACTCCCCAATGTTCAAACCAAAACTATGGCCTTGCAACCAAGGGAGATCCAAATCCACCAAAAAAAGTACCCACCGGGCCGGATTAAAAATTCAGAGCCCCCTGGGCACAATGTCTTATAGGCAGCCAAAATGTAGTTTGTCCAAGGACATTTTCATTCGGCATTAACAGTTTTACTGACTTAAAAGGAACTTTGTTGTACTATGCTGGAATAAAGTGTAAAGAATAAAGAATCATAAATGATCGGTGTTTTGTATAGGATTTTGTAAAACTATATTGGGTGGACCTCTGTCCCTCTAAGGCGGTCTGGGCGCATGCTTCCCCGCAAGACATTTTTGTACATTTTAAGGATAAATGCATCAATCAGGTGCACTTCGAGAGCTCAAAATTCAGAGCTTCAACCCATGAACTGCAAATTGAACAAAGAAAAAGCATTGACTTGTACCGGGACATTAAAGAGGGCTCAAACATCTTTTTAGTTATGATATAAAGTCTCAGTCTACATTACATTATCACTGGTGTTTTAGGATGCCAAACAATTATATTAATAATCTAATAATGATTTATATAATTATTCCTATGATATCCATATAGCATATTGTAAAACAAATGTACTGTATAAATGAAATGTAATATTTCATAAGTATATTTTACATTACACTACAGTATAGGAAAATGACAATACTTTTGTCCTAATTTCTTCACTTGCAAGAAATAAACTTGTGCGCTTTTATTTTGGAGGAAAAACCAGATCATCAGTTGATTATGTGAGCAAAGTGCGCACTAAATCCGCAGCACAAACAGACGGCCTATATAGGCTACTTTAATAAAACCACTATCTTTTGCTGTTTTATAAAGTCACAAAGCCATATCACGATTTCGATTTTAGTTTGTTGGCAAAATCTAACGTTAGAGACCTTTATGTTAGGCTAAAAAGAAGAAGAGTGAGTTCGGCAAAAGGCGGATTCGAACTCGCGTCAAAAGCTACTAGTAGTTTTGGTTCGATTGACATCAGAGTTCGGTTCGTTTGGATGATGTGAACGCGGTCTTACGCACCCAAGTCCGCTTAAAAAGGGTGAACACCCAAATAATATAATATGAACACAGTCCAGTGAGGGCAGGGGGAGGGGGGAGCAATTCGGGTTCGGTCCAGGCAATCGAATCAAGTGTGAAAGCACCCTTAAGCACCACACTCCCTACGACTTACGCCACTGCAGACATTTAGTGGTGAGCGTCTTTTTGCTAAAATATACAAATACACTCCGTTAACGGAAATGTAACTTCCACTCGTTTATGGGCCTGTGCCCATAATGCCCATTGGATAATCCGGCCCTGGGTACCCCCCTATTGGCTTGTGCCCCAGGGCACTCGCCCAATCCCGTCTATGGATAATCCGGCCCTGAGTACCAGCACTGTTTTATTTCCACTTCAAGCATTGAAGGAGTAGTTACACACTCCCTGCCTGAATTAGTTTTAGCATTGTGGCACAGAAACACTGCGGCTGATAGACAGCATATGAAGTTTGGTCAGTACACTTTGTAAAAGTCACATATGCTAATAATAAACCTTACGTTTTGGTGACGCCTGTGGGCTGTCAGAGGCGATCTGTCGCATACGGTTGCCATGGCAGCTGAGAGCCACAAGGCGTGAGATGATGGCCGTCTTGCCATAGCCGATGTTGCCCACCAGAACTACGCCGCGATTCGTGCCGGAGTGGGCGGTTCGCAGGTAGGCGTCAATCTCCTGGAAGAGCCAATCACGGCCAGTAAACACAGAGTCCATGGTGATGCTGGGCACCTCGAAAAGCAGCGGCTTTAGTGCGATGTCCTGCAGTCTGTACGGAGCGAATCGCACTGGGGGTGGAGAGAAAAGTATAAACAATTATGAATGTCTAGGAGAAACACGCTCACACACACACACACATACATGCACCCTCTCAAACCTCACAAACACACACAAATCCAAATGCATTTAAAAATCAATCAACAGAAAGACACACATCTAAGGCCCTATGATTTACCTTGAAACCCAAAGTGGAACTTTTTATTAATATAATATAATATAATATAATATAATATAATATAATATAATATAATATAATATAATATAATATAATATAATATAATATAATATAATATAATATAATATAAAGCAATCAAAAGTTTGGGAAAAGTAAGCATAAAATAAAATAAAATATATTTTTTAATGATAAGATATTATATTATATTATGCACATAATAAAAATAGCATAATACATATAATATAATATAATATAATATAATATAATTCATATAATATAATATAATATAATTCATATAATAAAATAAAATAAAATATAATATTTTATTTATATAAGAAAACAAAAGTTTGGGAAAAGTAAGCATAGAATTAAATAAAATATATATTTTAATTATATTATATTATATTATATTATGCACATAATAAAAATAGCATAATACATATAATATAATATAATATAATATAAGCAATCAAAAGTTTGTGAAAAGTAAGCATAGAATAAAATAAAATATATTTTTTAATGATATTATATTATATAATATTATATTATGCACATAATAAAAATAGCATAATACATATAATATAATATAATATAATATAATATAATATAATATAATATAATATAATTCATATAATAAAATAAAATAAATAAAATAAAATAAAATAAAATAAAATAAAATAAAATAAAATAAAATAAAATAAAATAAAATAAAATAAAATAAAATAAAATATTTATATAAGCAAACAAAAGTTTGGGAAAAGTAAGCATAGAATTAAATAAAATATATATTTTAATTATATTATATTATATTATGCACATAATAAAAATAGCATAATACATATAAAATAATATAATACATATAATATAATATAATATAATATAATATAATATAATATAATATAATATAATATTATATTATATTATATTATAATGCATATGTTTTATGCACATAATAAAAGCATAAAAAATAAATAAAATAGATTTCATAGGGCCATGTTTCCACACCTACCAGACAACTAATTCATCCACATCACAAAATACAGTACAATACAGCAGTTCCAGAGGACCGTACACAACTACTGCTACTCACAAGGGGACATTTCACACAGGACAGAAGGGACAGAGATCAGCCTGTGCAGGAACCCACACTTACGTGACTGTGACTGCCAGGCATGGCTGTTAGCGGAAGCTGAGACAGACACAGACAGGCGACAGGAGAAAGAGAGAGAGAGAGAGAGAGAGAGAGAGGGAGGGAGAGAGAGAGAGCTTGCACTGAAAAAAGCAAATCACTCAAAATAAAAAAAAAATGGTGAGGACTTCAGGTGAGACGAGGAAGATGTGAGAGACGGGTTAAACGGGAAAACGTCACTTCCCAGAGTCACATCTGTGCATTCAAGATCCAAAGTTTACACTTGTCAGGTGGCAAATGAAGGGTTTTTAAATGGTGAGAGTGATAGTCTGACCATCGAAGACATTTGATCTCTTGCTCTGATCTTTCCCAATGCGTCAATAAGGGGACAAAAATGATTTATGTCTGATAAATTAAAATTGGCCTAGTTAATTAGCCTAGTGGTCCTGACTAGCAATAGATTACCTCTTACAAACTGATTTCCTGAACATTCACAGGTACTTCTTCATCAACACCAAACCACAAATGTGCTTCATATCAACAAGTATGAAATATTTTGAGACCCTTTGGGTAAAAGAATATGATAATTAAACATTACGGTGGTTTACTGTAACATAGTACTTGAACACACACCTGAAGACACTTTGGATAATTGTCAGAGTACTTCAAATCAAGCGTCTGGTCTAACGATCAGTCATGACAGTAAATACCTCACATGGAGTGCTAGTAATCCATTTAAGAGGTGAAATAAGCCGTTTCTCACACACACAAGGATAATCACGATGACTAGTAGAGAGAGAGTCGCATTGAGAGGGGTGGCGCACAGTAAAGTGATGCAGTTATGTTACTTTAAAGGAAAGTTGTGTGTTTAATACAAGTTAAGCTCTATCGACCGCATAACGTGACAATGTTCACCGCCAGGGAAAAAATATTCATATCGACCCTCGGTTTTTTAAGTTCAAATGTTCCACTGTTCTCTATGTAAAGTATTCTGTACATCTTCTGTATTTCAAAGCTTCGAGACTTAAAAGAAACTAATACTTTTATTTGGCAAGGACACATTAAATTGATCAAAAGTGACAGCAAAAACATTTATAATGTTACTAAAGATTTCTATTTCAAATAAAGGCTGCTCTTTTAAACTTTCTATTCATCAGAGAATCATGGAAAAAAAAAATGCATCACGGATTCCACAAAAATATGAAGCTGCGCAGCTGTTTTCAACTTTAATGATAAATCATCATATTAGAATGATTTCTGAAGGATCATGTGACACTGAAGACTGGAGTAATGATGCTTGAAATTCAGCTTTGATCACAGGAATAAATTACATCTTAAAATATATTCACATAGAAAATATTTCAATATATTACAGTTTTTACTGTATTTTTGTGATATACATTATATTGCCAAAAGTTTTGGGACGTCTGCCTTTACTTGCACATGAACTTTAATGACATCCCATTCTTAATCCGTAGGGTTTAATATGGAGTTGGCCCACCCTTTGCTGCTCTAACAGCTTCAACTCTTCTGGGAAGGCTTTCCACAAGGTTTAGGAGTGTGTTTATGGGAATGTTTGACCATTCTACTAGAAGCGCATTTGTGAGGTCAGGCACTGATGTTGGACGAGAAGGCCTGGCTCGCAGTCTCCGCTCTAATTCATCCCAAAGGTGTTCAATCGGGTTGAGGTCAGGACTCTGTGCAGGCCAGTCAAGTTCCTCCCCACCAAACTCACTCATCCATGTCTTTATGGAGCGATGCTTTGTGCACTGGAGCGCAGTCATGTTGGGACAGGAAGGGGGCGTCCCCAAACTGTTCCCACAAAGTTGGGAGCATGAAATTGTCCAAAATGTCTTGGTATGCTGAAGCATTAAGAGCTCCTTTCACTGGAACTAAGAAGCCAAGCCCAACCTCTGAAAAACAACCCCCACACCATAATCCCCCCTCCACCAAACTTTACACTTGGCACAATGCAGTCAGGCAAGTCCCGTTCCTGGCAACCACCAAACCCAGACTCGTCCACGGGATTGCGAGTCAGAGAAGTGTGATTGGTCACTGAGAGAACAAGTCTCCACTGCTCTAGAGTCCAGTGGCGGCGTGCTTTACCCCACTGCATCCCACGCATTGCACTTGGTGATGTAAGGCTCGGATGAGCTGCTTGGCCATGGAAACCCATCCCATGAAGCTCTACACACTGTTCTTGAGCTCATCTAAAGGCCACATGAAGTTTGGAGGTCTGTAGCTCTTGACTCTGCAGAAAGTTGGCGTCTTCTGCGCACTGTGACCCTCAGCATGTGCTGACCCCCTCTGTGGTTTTACGTGGCCTAATACTTCGTGGCTGAGTTGCTGTTGTTCCCAATTGCTTCCACTTTGTTATAACACCACTAACAATTGAGCGTGGAATATTTAGTAGTGAGGAAATTTCCCGAATGGACTTATTGCACAGGTGGCGACCGATCACGGTACCACGCTTGAGTTCACTGAGCTCCTGAGAGAGAGCCACTCTTTCACAAATTGTTGTCCCGTTAATTCCATTATAATTATATAACAATTTCATAGTTATTTTTTTTGTGAGTGTGTGATTTTTGTGGCAAAAACATGTCGGATGTTGGGTGTTTTAACCGTCAGTTTATGTCAGGACGATGGTTCCTCGAGGCACTGTTTAATAATAAGCTGTATCATATTATGAGAGTCACCTTTGCGTTCTCTCTCCTGATTGCGAATCGGATGCAGTGAGCTATTTTAATTATTCACCAGGTGAGAGTGGCTCAGCAGACCAGCAGGCGTAACACAGTCCAGCGTCACTGAGTGTGTGTGTGTGTGTGAGAATGAGTGTGTGTGTCAGTGTGTGTGCGTACGTCTGGGGAACCGGAGGTTTTGAGGTCACGCCAAGGCCCTGGATTCCTCATTAGCTGATGAAGATAAAGCGTGAGGGTGAGCATGTGAGCCGAGATGTGTCCTCCCCACCCAGCGGACATCAACAGAGGCCTGTTAAATCAGATTCTACGCTCTTTATCCGAGTGTTTAGCACTCCAAAAATATTTAGGCCTAAATTTAAGATTTATGTATTTAGATTGCGTAACGTCGCTGTCGGGCAGAAACATCGTATCTCCATATATCTCCTTATTTTGTATTTGAGGAGCGGAGAAGAGTGTCTAAGTCTATCTTTTGTCATCGAGTCATAGTCAGTACTGTCTTAAATAGTAGCAGCTTCGTCTTTAATTACATGGGATTTGGGCCAAATTACAGAAAATACAGAGAAAAAAAGATTGACCGCATAGCTACAGTAAACTTTATAACCTGAAAGTTGATGAAAACATAATATGACGCACTTACTACCTCAGATGTGTTCGAATGATGGACAAAACACACATATCCAAAATTCATAACTCCATTTGAAGCTTGATTTTGGTAAAATGTTAATAATATAATGACACATGCAAGTGTCCGACTAGATATAAAGCAACAATATCAATTTTGAAAATGCGGTGCTATTAATTATTTTAAAAATACAGCCTTTTTTGGAGATATGAGGTTTCCATCCATTTGGTTTACAGTTTTAACATAAACAAATTAATAAACTTAATGTGATGCATATTTCTGCACTCAAAAAAAATCATGTCATAGTTTATTTGAACCATTATTAACTAATTAAATTTAAATAATTTGTAGCACTTTAGTTTAGGGTCCAATTCTCACTATTAAAGTTGCTTATTAACATGCATATACTAGGATATTGGCTGTTTATTAGGACTTATAAAGCTCATATTAATGCCTTATTCTGCATGGCCATATTCTACATCCCATAATCACCCAATACCTAAACGTAACAACTACCTTACTAACTATTAATAAGCACTAATTAGCAGTTTATTGAGTCAAAAGTCATAGTTAATAGTGAGAATTGGTATGTATGAACATACTGTGAGACAAGCAATATTCAGCTAACATGTATGAGATTGAAACAAATTGGAATTATTGATGATAAATGTATAAAACTGGCTATTGTGTATTTAAAACACTTTCAGTTTATCAATACTATAACAGAAATCTTACCTGTTTCATTTATGTATAACTGACAGATATGCATCATATTATTATTTATTTTAAAACTATGCAATAAATTGTACATTTTTTTGAGTGAAGAGGTCTCAGCACACACACTGACAGTAATACACAGAGACAGAGGGTAGACGGGGACGCAGCCCTGCCTTCCGTACAAACACTCGTCGTGGGAGTCAATGAGACAGATGAAGAAAAGCTACACCAGAAGAATGAGAGAATGAGGCTAAACGGGGATCTATGGACACTTTTTGACATCAAACCAAATATATTTGTGAGTTGGCATCCATGCACAGGATCAGGGTGATATAAATCAAAGCTAAGCAGCTGGAGGCTGATGCTCACCTCGCAGGTCCTGCCCGGAGCGGCCCGCGGACGTGTTCTGTCGGGGCATCCGCAGGGAGGTGCGCAGGGGGGCGTGTCTCTGCTCATCCAAGTAGGCCAAGTCCTCCAGGTGGGCCGAACTGGTGGCTAATGGGAAACATAATGAGAGGACAAGGATGAAGTTGAGCTCATCTGATTGTACCTAAACCAAGCATTATTATAACTATTGCTATAGCAAGCACTCAGAATGTATGCATTGTACAATGATGCTTACAAACAGTTTGTCACATCCACGTTTTCTTGAAATGCACTGATAAAATCCCAGATTCACAGTATGAAGATGACCACAGTGGCACCTAAATGATCCTTTTCCGTGACCCACAAAGGTCTGATTAAATCCGGATCAGGAAGAGAGAAGGTTTGAAGTTGCCAATGTGAACCCTACACTTATCCGTCTTTCCAGGGTGCAAAATCGTTCCAAGCCTCTGTCTAAGCTCTTGTGGTGGAACTTACTGAGTTGGATAACAAAGACTTGTCTGGTGTTAACCGAGCATGTCTAGTTCTGGACTGGACTGAATGTGTGCGCATGAGGGCTGACTGGAGATGACTGGGAATCATGGGAAGAGAGCTGGGCGAGAACGCTTCTGTATATGGGGTGAGCGCAGCAGCTGGGAATTTTGGGGAGGGGTTGAAGTGGAGTCAGAACGGCTAACAGAAAGATCCTGCCAGCCAGCCAGCCAGCCAGCCAGGACGGGATTGGTGGGAGGAGGAGCCGGGCAGATCCTGCCAATGTTACTAACAATTAGTGAAACCAGTCAACAAGGCACTTATCCGTTCCTAGAAGTTATTATTTACTCCCTTTCATATCATTAGTAACCCATATGCCATTAAAGGGAGAGTTCACAACAAAAATTTTAATGATCCCATGATTTACTCACCCTCAAGCCATCATAGGTGTATATTTCATTCCTCTTTCAGACGAATACAACCTGAGTTATATTAAAAAATGTCCTGGCTAATCCAAGCTTTATAATGGCAGTGAATGGGAGCCCAAAATTTGAAACCCAAAAAAGTGCATCCATCCATTATAAACGTACTCCACACAGCTCCGGGGGGTTAATAAAGGCCTTCTGAAGCAAGAAAAATAAACATATTTAACACGTTATAAAGTAAATGATCTATCTTCCGCCGCACCGCCTTCCGTATTCAACTTACGAAGAAAGTGTAACACCTCTTGCAGTTCAAAACACTTACACTTACGTCCAATGTCTTAAGGCCCTTTCACACCGGACGCATAACGAAAAAGCGAAAAAGTAAACATTTAAGTGTCACAGTCATACTGACGGAAACACATTCACTTTCTATAGTCGCGGACATAATTAGGTAAAAAAAAAAAACGAAGAGTTTTAACTCAAAAGGTGATGTTATTGTTGTCTGTAGCCTACAGTGGGCAAACACAGCTGCATCTGTACAGCTGTAAACACAACTACAGCTGTAACTGGACATTTCGTGACCTTTGTTTCCTTGTATGTGATTGGTTTAAGCCGAGTGTAAAAAAAAAAAAATCAACATCGAAAACAAAAAAACAAACATCGTTTTTTCACCGCAGCACATTCCCGTTCGGTGTGGAAGCACTTATTACACAAACAGCTGATCAAAAATATAAAACCATTGCGCAAATTATTTGCGCGTCAAAATCGCGTCTAGTGTGAAAGGACCTTTTAAGGAACACTCCACTCTTTTTTGGAACTGGCTTATTTTCCGAATATAACCCCCTAGAGTTGAACAGTTTTACCGTTTTTGAATCCATTCAGCCGATCTCCGGGTCTGGCGGTAGCACGTTTAGCATAGCTTAGCATAGATCATTGAATCTGATTAGACCGTTAGCATCTCGCTCAAAAATGACCAAAGACTTTCGATATTTTTGCTTTGCTGCCGTCCCTGAAATAGGCTAACTTCCGTCAATATAACCGACGTGACAACCTGCTTACACAGGGAGCGCGCTAGGGACTATTTTCAGGCGCTGTGTAATATCATTGCGCCGCTGCACTCATGGTACGGCTCAAAGTTCCTTGATTATTACGCAGAGAATAGTTCCGAGCCATACCGGCCTAGAAAATCACAACTTTTCATTTTCCGTCGGTCTTAGTACACGATGTAACTACAGAAGAGTCGAGTTTTAAATAGGAAAAATATCAAAACTCTTTGGTCATTTTTTTGAGCGAGATGCAAACGGTCTAATCAGATTCAATGATCTATGCTAAGCTATGCTAAAAGTGCTACCGCCAGACCCGGAGATCGGCTGAATGGATTCGAAAAGGGTAAAACTCAACTGTTTAACTCTAGGGGAGATGAAAAATTTGCGTATTTTCAAAAAAAAGTGGCGTGTTCCTTTAATTTGAATACAAAGGCGAGTTCACAAATCTGCGATCATGTGCGCTGTGTAAAGGGAGTGGCGGTACTGACTGCACATTTTACAAGATTTGTCGATGACGCTCAGGATCTGTTGCGCACCAAATGCACATCGTTCAGTCAGTCATCTCTCCTAACCACCTTCATGTGATGAGTGAAGTGTGATGTACTGCAATGTAACCGACAACCGCAGCAATCCTAACTCGCTTTGGGCACATCCCTCATTATTAGGGTCATTATTAATCATATTTTCATTGCATCATTACGTTAGAATCATGACAGGCCTAGTCATTACTGTAGCTCAAACCCATCTGAGACATGCAGCACAGGTGATTTTCTGAGAGGCAGTTTGTGTTATTTTCAGTTCGATGGTATTTTTGACAGGACATGTTCCACAGCGCTCAAGGAGTCTTCATAGAATGACTTTGTGCGAGTGAATGTCTTATTGTGAGTGGATCAGATGAAATAGAAAGGGTTCTCTACACACACACACACACACACACAAAACATCATTTTGAAATTGATTTTGTGTGTGCTTTTGTGTGTTATCATGTGTGCTTGTGTGTATATGACCAGACAGCCTTGTTCTGAGATAATACTTTGAAATTGAAAATGTGTGCGTGCGTGCGTGCGTGTGAGTGTGTGTGCGCAGTGCCACAGGTGCATCTTATTCCAGGAAACTGCAGGAGGACGAATTTGGCGTTCTGTTTTCAGTGAGACTGGAAAACTAGCAATTACAGTAGCCTTAGAATCGAATTAAAGACGTTCATTCTCACGAGGACCTTCCAGTGCATTAAAATCGAGCTGAGTCAGGTTGAGCTGCCCTTATTGGACCAGTTAGAGTCTCATTACGCACTAAGGGAAATACAAATGCGATAGAAATGAATCCAGCCAAGCAACACAGCCTGACATCGTTCAGCCAGAGTTAAAAAGTTCACCTAATAATGAAAGTTTTGTCATCATTTATTCTTCATCATGTCATTCTAAACATGGAACAGAAAAGAAAATATCAGGCCGACATTGAACGTTGATAGGGACTGGGGCTGTCAAGCCCCCAAAAATGTCAAAACGCTATCAAAAAGTAGTCCATGTAAATTGTACACTATACTAAAAATATTCTGAAGCCATACAATAATTTAATGGCAATTATGATTCATCTTGAAGCACCATATTTAAACATACACTACTGTTCAAAATGTATTATGTTCAGCAAGGCTGTATCAAAAATACAGTAAGTCAGTAATATTGTGAAATATTAATACAATAAAAAAGTCAGTGTCACATGATCCTTCAGAAATCATTCTAATTTGCTAATCAGAGTTTAGATTGCCCTAAAAAAATCAAGCCCGACCCTACCCGAGCACATGCACGTTGTGTCCGAGCCCAGCCCGGCCCTGCCCAAAAGAGCAGCCAGGACATTCTGCTAAACATCTCCTTCTGTGGTCCACAGGCGACAGGGATTGGAGTGATATGACGTAACAGATAATTAAGCATAATTAAAACGAACCCTAAACCTAACCCTAACAGTAGCTCTATAGTAAGGACGCTTAAGTTAATTAATATTACTCAGTACTTATTTGAGTAAATGGAATTAAAAATAAAGTGTAACCTTCTTTTTAATGTGAACTATCCCTTTAAGCTCAGGTTTTATTGTGTTACGTCACACCTGCATCCCCATTCTTTCTTTTCATCCTCTTCTAGAAACCTGTAATTAGGACGCTCACATGTCTTCAGTATCTCTCCTTTCAGCTACACTCCACACAATACCTCTACAACATTACATAATCTACAATCTGCTCTCCTCCGTTTCCATTCACACCTCCTCAACTCCCCAGCTCCTCCGTTCCTCTCTCTCTGACGGTTTGAGCTGGTTAAAGCCTGCAGCTTTGATCTCCTCCACCGCGGGAGCTCAGCCAATCCGCAGCCGGCATCCTCCTCTCTCTTCATCTCATCTCCATCCTCTCACCCATAATCCCTTGCCTTACCATTATCATTACACCTATTTTTCTTTCATCCACCTCTTCTTCTTTCTCTGTCCTCCTTTTTATTCATTCCTCGTTACATCATTTGGGTTGATAGTGAGTATTTTCTCACTCTCCGCTTCACTGAGATCATCACTTACCTCAGTACATTATTTATATCATTGCCCTTTCATCTTTTTTTTCAGACTTTCATTTTTTCCTCCTACACATCTCTCGTTCGGACTGGATTTGTTTTCTAAGCAATTATTAAGCGAGGATTACATGTACTGATATGGATGATCTCTGTACACGGCAAAAAAATGTTTTTCTTACTCAGTATTTTTGTCATGTTTTCCTGTACAAATATCGAAACGTTCTTAAATCAAGATACGTTTACTTCAGAAGCAAAATGACTTAAAGTGGACCTATTATGCCCTTTTACAAAGGCTTGATTTTGTTTTTGGGTTTAGAATAGGTTTTCATTCTTGAATGTTCAAAAAACACATTATTTTTCTCATATTCTCCATTGTTACAGCTCCTCTCTTCCCAGTCTGTCAGTAACGCTCTGATTAGTTCCTGTCTCTATGAAGCCCCTCCTTCTGAAAAGCACAATGTGCTCTGATTGGTCGGCTGGAAAGCTTATTAGTATATCAGAAAAATCATTTGAATATCACTTCACAGCATCATCAGCTGCGCTCAAGGGACCTGCCGTTATGTTGTTGAAGTTTGGTTATTTCAGAAATTCATAAATAATAATAATAAAGCAATATGCAGCACTGTTGAAACATGTGTGATACACTCACCTAAAGGACTATTAGGAACACCACACTAATACTGTTTTTGACCCCCTTTCACCTTCAGAACTGCCTTAATTCTACGTGGCGTTGATTCAACAAGGTGCTGAAAGCATTCTTTAGAAATGTTGGCCCATATTGATAGGATAGCATCTTGCAGTTGATGGAGATTTGTGGGATGCACATCCAGGGCACGAAGCTCCCGTTCCACAAAGATGCTCTATTGGGATGAGATCTGGGGACTGTGGGGGCCATTTTAGTACAGTGAACTCATTGTCATGTTCAAGAAACCAATTTGAAATGATTCGAGCTTTGTGACATGGGGCATTATCCTGCTGGAAGTAGCCATCAGAGGATGGGTACATGGTGGTCATAAAGGGATGGACATGGTCAGAAACAATGCTCAGGTAGGCCGTGGCATTTAAACGATGCCCAATTGGCACTAAGGGGCCTAAAGTGTGCCAAGAAAACATCCCCCACACCATTACACCACCACCACCAGCCTGCACAGTGGTAACAAGGCATGATGGATCCATGTTCTCATTCTGTTTACGCCAAATTCTGACTCTACCATCTGAATGTCTCAACAGAAATCGAGACTCATCAGACCAGGCAACATTTTTCCAGTCTTCAACTGCCCAATTTTGGTGAGCTTGTGCAAATTGTAGCCTCTTTTTCCTATTTGTAGTGGAGATGAGTGGTACCCGGTGGGGTCTTCTGCTGTTGTAGCCCATCCGCCTCAAGGTTGTGCGTGTTGTGGCTTCACAAATGCTTTGCTGCATACCTCGGTTGTAACGAGTGGTTATTTCAGTCAAAGTTGCTCTTCTATCAGCTTGAATCAGTCGGCCCATTCTCCTCTGACCTCTAGCATCAACAAGGCATTTTCGCCCACAGGACTGCCGCATACTGGATGTTTTTCCCTTTTCACACCATTCTTTGTAAAGTCTAGAAATGGTTGTGCATGAAAATCCCAGTAACTGAGCAGATTGTGAAATACTCAGAGCGGCCCGTCTGGCACCAACAACCATGCCACGCTCAAAATTGCTTAAATCACCTTTCAATGCATTGAAGCCACTGCCATGTAATTGGTTGATTAGATAATTGCATTAATGAGAAATTGAACAGGTGTTCCTAATAATCCTTTAGGTGAGTGTATATGGTCAATTTAAACTGCAACGTTAAAGCATAAATTAAAATGATTGTGACGTGTGAAGGGTGAGGAGAATTTAAACGTGTGTCAGGCTTCTCGACAAGAAAGATTTCCGCATAGGATACACCTCGCTCATAACTCCTCTGGAAGCTTCCTCACTTGTTCCTCACCTCCTCACGGTGCAGTAGAGGATTGAGATGTCCTTCAAAATGGCTAACTTGGCTGGAGGACGGAGGAGTGAGGAAACGAGGAATCACCAGTTTGAGAAGCACCCATTACTAACTAACTCAACCAGGTCCCGCCGCTCCGGGACTCAAAAGGTTGGAGATCCAAATGCAGATTTTATTAGAGGGATAATCCAGAGATGTAGTCCAAAGTACAGGCAACCAATGTCCAGGAAATCCAAACAAGCTAACAACACTCAAAAAAATGATACGTGGGATTTACTAAATTTTTTTGTATGTCAACAGGTTCCACGTAATTGGGTTATGTTGAATTAAATTAAAATAGTTTATTTCAGTAAACTTAAGTTTATTACGTAAGGTTAATTCAATGCCATTTAGTTAAATCAGGTTAACATTCTTAATTTTGTCCAAAACTATTCAATTTAATTATTCTAAAATGACCAAAACAAGTTATCCAGTTTAATTGATTATTTTTATTTAGTGAAATACTATTATTACAACATTTACAAAACCTTTAACAAGGTCTTATTGGCTAGCCAGAAGATGGGTTTGTTTCATCCATGGCATGCCCAAAGTAGTTGTTATTTTACTTTTAAAACTGCTTCAATTGTTATTAGCAGGTCCTCAGCCCAAGCACATGCTCTACACTTCACCTTAATGGTAACCTCCAAAAACACTAACATAACAAAAACTTTTAAATACCAACATAACAAAACATTAAGCTTTAAATAGTCTCTCCATTTTCTCATCTTGTTAAAAATGCATCAACTAGCACTTTATTTAAACATTTACTCTCCGAATTCAGCCCCTTTGCAAAGAATGATGGGAAGTGAAAGTCTTGTTTGATTGGGTTACTTGATTGAAACATGTTATTTCAAAATGAAAACATCAAGTTATGTCAAAGAGTAACGGTTTTAAGTCAGTTTAACATGAATCAATGACATTTGAACCAGAAACCTGATATAATTGTGTTAAATCAAGATGAAATGCTTAAATAAAGTGAACAGCATCATAAAATAATATTTTGAGTGAAGGCAGGGGACAGAGGCAAAAGGGTAATTCCAGAAATCCAAAAACCAAGCGACAAAAACCAGGGAAACGCTCAGAGATGCAGTGTAACAACATACAAAATAGCGTAAATTTTGTCACCTATTTTTAATTTAGTCTTAGTCTTAGTCTTGTGCCAAATGTCCTTTTTAGTTTTAGTCATGTTTAGTCATTCACATATCTTTTTTTGTTAGTCAAGTTTTAGTCGACTAAAAGTTTTGTAATTTTAGTCTAGTTTTAGTCAAAAGACAACTCACTGTATTGTGTGGCAAAATAAGTTACATAAAATATATATAACCTGCATAATGTATGTGCCACAACACCATAGCTAACTGGTTGATTTACAGCGTAGATGCCTAAAATCAGCTTTAGCTTATGAGACGATGGGCACAAATATTGATTTCGATCTTGATTCAGTGTGTTGCCCCTATGGAAGGTACGCTTTTGGGCTGGATTACCCCCTTGGTTTTCCCCACACGTCGACTCCGCTGCCACGCCACGCCCCCAGCTATGACAACGCCGACCAAGCCTATCTTGATACACTGACTTGTAGACGAGCCTGTATGAGTGAGTGGAGGCGGAGCTCATTTGCATATTCATGTATCCACATATACTAAATGAAGCAAGGGTGTAGAGTTACATTCAAGCTATTTTAAGGCATGAATAAAAAAATTTCACATGAAAAAATAAACTTTTAAATATGTCATTTTGGTGATCAAAGATGAGTTTAAGGGATATTGACTACAGGGGGACTTTAAGAAAAAATGTCACAGTCACAGATATTCCAAACTGTTATCCAAAAAAGGCAATTTGCTTGTTAATTTTTACTGTGGCTGTGTGACAAAAGCAGACATGTTCGGACAAGTTTAAAATCAAAAAGCGAACCTCCTCTGGAAAAACTAGTCCCATTCGAATAGGGCTTTAGTCTCTGGTGTCTCTTACAGCGCTCAACTCTCCTCTTGGAGGCCGATGGGAGTCCACAAACACGCATTCGTTTACTTCAGCTGGCTTGGATACTATTAGGTTACATTAAGTCTGCATTACTACAGGCTTAGCATTGAAAAAACATCCAGACGGCCACCATGGAGATTTGCCTCATTGTGATTCTATGACTGACTGATCTAAAAGACACGTTACGATACATGTTTAATGAGTACATCTGCTCCCACAATGCCTAGCTGCACTGCATGCACTGAATAAACAATCATCGCTGTCTGTGACCTAGACAAACTAATGTGCTTTCGACAATTTTGATATATTTACTCATACTCAACCTTTCTTTCTTCCGTGGAGTAATAATTTTTTTAAAACACCCTGGACGCTTTTTTTCCATATAGTGAAAGTGAACTGGAGCTGTCAAGCTCGAAATTGACAAAAAAACACAACATGCAAATATATTAAAAGGTCGTGTGCTATATTGGAGGACTTATGAAGCCATACGATAACGTTGTATGACAGACTAATAATTTTCCTGCCTGTAGTTCTGACGCCAAACGTGGTGGTTGTAATGTGGTTTTAATCACAAGAACCAATGGTATTTGGTATCAAATCGTATCCATATGACTTTTGTAGCCAATTTTTCAAAACATCAGTGGAAGGGAACATTAATGACTGAATGAATAATGACTTCATCCACTTCTCGTATGACCATCAAGTCATATGGACCAACTTACATGCTCATTTTAAGGTGTTTTTTTGTCATTTTGGAGCTTGACAACCCCAGTGCGTTTCCCAAAAGCATTGTTGGCCAACTATGGTCGCACGTTCCGTCGTTATCAACATAGTTCAACGAGTCGGTGTTTCCCGAAACCATCGTTCCAACGCTTGTGTGGTTGCAACAACAGCTCTCGACCTGTGGTTAGAAGCAGAGTTTCTTGTTTGCATGACGTGGACTTATCTTGAGCAAATTAAGCAAGCTGACATTTAGCACAATCTATATATTTTATTTCAAATACATACAAATGTCATTGATGTCTTTTAGTTTGTCAAGAGATTTAAAGCACCTTTTTTGAAGAGGTATGTACGTGCTCTAGTACGTCGGAACGAGCCAATGATTGAATCTGGAAACGAAGCAAAATAACTGAGAAAAATAAGAATTAGCTTTAACCACTTAAAGTCCGCGGACCCTGTACATCGTCATGTATATACTTTCAATTTTAAATGTCTGTGGAGGAGCTCTGACCTCATATGTGGTCCCATTTGAAAGCTTAGAGTCTCTACTTTCTGGAGATGTGCATCACTTTTTTTACACAAAGTAATATATTTACACTAAATTACTCTGGTACCATGTCCGCCTGGATTTGGCCTACCCAAATTGAAAAGCTTCTCCTACACACGTGCAGTGGTCTAAGTTCGAAATTTTGGTGTCATTTTACAGGAAAATCTTTGAAGTTACATAAAACACTGCTAAAAGTGATAAACATGTAAGTATAGGTTGTCTGAGCTGTAATAAATTCCCCCACCCCCCCAAAAAGAGACGCTTTTTGATTTTTTTTTGGTTATAAATTCATTTTTGAAAGTGTGTAACTCAGGCCCTGTGAGCTCTATCACCCTGCAGACAGTTTGGGCTGTTTCCAGCATATTAAATTAATTTAATGACACTGGGATATTGCATTTATACCACTGTATATTGTGGGGTTGGGGGGTGGGGGGTGTTGGGGTTGGTAGGGGTGTAGCAGGTTAAGGGGAGGGGAGGGGAGGGGGGGGGGGGTCCTCCCTTCAGATCCATTTGAATAAATCTTGCATACAACATGTCACAGACAAAATTCTTTTTTCCACTATTTTCTGGAATTTAGTGGAAACAGCTCAAACTGTCTGCAGGGTGCTAGAGCTCACAGGGCCTGAGTTACACACTTTCAAAACTGATCAAAAAGCGTCTCTTTTTTGCAGAGGTGGACAGTAACTAAGTACATTTACTTGAGTACTGTACTTAAGTACACTTTTTGAGTATCTGTACTTTACTGGAGTATTATTTTTTAGGGATACTTTTACTTTAATTTCACTACATTTGAAAGACAAATATCGTACTTTTTACTCCATTACATTTCTAGCGAGGTCCTCAAAGTTGAAAGTAATTTCTGTAGCAGCTTTAAAAGTCAGTGGATGATTTTTTTCTTCTTTAAAAGTTTTTTTGTTGTTGTTTTTTTGCAGACAGCCTATCAGTAATCACTCTTGTATAGGGTCATGTGAAGTTTCCCAACATTTTTTGAACCCTGATCAGTTTATAGCAAAATGTAAGAAGACGGTTCCTTGGCACCGTGTATGCACCCATGGCTATACTTAAAAAGTATGTTTCAGTTTTCTCAAAAGATTAAAGATTAGTTTAGTTGGCATACACTTTGATGCCTGTCTCATAAAATGTTCAAAAATGTAAATGTCTGAGAGAAAGAGAAGAGTAAACAGTTGGGAGAATATCGTATGCGTATCAGAGTATAGGGTCCATGCATTCAGCCTTAAAGTGACAGCAGCTTTGTAAAGAGCTTTATAACTTTTATACAAGAAATTGAAACTTCCAATACTTCTATAAAAGTTACAACACTCTATACAAATGTAAAGAAATGAGTTTAAGGCAGTCGTATGCTAGCATGTCGGATGGAGCATCACTGACTGGCTTAAACCACCATGATGGCATAGAGTGCATTTATACAACAATGCAACAATAATAAAATAATGCATTGACATAAAAAAGGAAATTTACTTTTGATACTTAAGTACTTTTAAAAACAAATACTTCTGTACTTTTACTTAAGTAAAAATCTGTTTTTAGAACTTTCACTTGTAACGGAGTAATATTTGACCTGTAGTACTTTTACTTTTACTCAAGTAAAAGAGTTGTGTACTTTGTCCACCTCTGCTTTTTTTTTTGGGGGGGGGGGGCAGCTTAGACAACATATACTTACATGTTTATCACTTTTGGCAGTGTTTTATGTAACTTCAAAGGGTTTCCTGTAAAATGACACCAACATTTTGAACTTATGTGTGTATGGGAAGCTTTCCAATTTGGGTAGGCCAAATCCAGGCGGAAATCCCAAAAATGGTCCCAGATTTTAAGAGGTTAAGATGCCATGTCCATAATTTATAGCACAAAAATCTAACATGAATTCGATCTCAAACTAATTCATTAAAAGCAGTTATTACTCCACCACCTGCGTGACATCATTATCCAATGTGGTTGATTGACAATATGGTTTCGGGAAACAGTCGTGACTAGCTAATTGATTTCTTCAACAATGCAACGTACTATGTAGTTAAGCAGTGAGTTACGTCGTTGTACGGGAAACGCACCCCTGGTCGATATTTTATTATAAGGAAAGAGCAGCCAGGATATTCTTCACTTTTTGTGTTACACAAAACATAATGGATGAGTAAATAATGACAGAAATGCCATTTTTGTTTAGATTTTCCTTCTAACGGTGGACATATCAGAAAATGAATCTATTGACCGTATTTAGCCTCTTTTCAGTGCCACGTGTTACTGTGGTAGGTAAAATCTTATGGATTTGTGAATGAACCGCTCTTTTTAAAATCTTCCCAGTCTACTGACATTAGTTATGACATCCGCATCAAACATTACAATGCTCATGATAACTTTCGTTAACTCTACAATAAGTAAATTCACTTCACTAGCTAAAAAAATGACACATGCCAAATTGTGGAGACATAATTTTTCCAAATCCGAGGCCATGGTCCTCAGTCGGAAAAGGGTGGCTTGCCCACGTCAGGTCGGTGGAGAGCTCCTGCCCCAAGTGGAGGAGTTCAAGTATCTAGGGGTCTTGTTCACGAGTGAGGGGAGGATGGAACGGGAGATTGACAGACGGATCGGTGCAGCTTCTGCAGTAATGCGGTCGATGTACCGGTCTGTCGTGGTGAAGAAAGAGCTAAGCCGTAAGGCGAAGCTCTCGATTTACCGGTCAATCTACGTTCCTACTCTCACCTATGGTCATGAGCTTTGGGTCATGACCGAAAGGACAAGATCCCGGATACAGGCGGCCGAAATGAGCTTTCTCCGCAGGGTGGCTGGGCGCTCCCTTAGAGATAGGGTGAGAAGCTCAGTCACTCGGGAGGAACTCGGAGTAGAGCCGCTGCTCCTCCACATCGAGAGGGGACAGCCGAGGTGGCTCGGGCATCTGTTCCGGATGCCTCCTGAACGCCTTCCCGGGAAGGTGTTTCGGGCATGTCCAACCGGGAGGAGGCCCCGGGGAAGACCAAGGACACGCTGGAGGGACTATGTCTCCCGGCTGGCCTTGGAACGCCTTGGTGTCCCCCCGGAAGAGCTAGAGGAAGTGTCTAGGGAGAGGGAAGTCTGGGCATCTCTGCTTAGACTGCTGCCCCCTCGACCCGGCCCCGGATAAAGCGGAAGAAGATGGATGGATGGATGGAATTTTTGTCCATACAAATATATTATGAACACATGCAAAAACAAGATAGAACCCCTATAGAACTACGCTATTATATTCTATACTTTTATGAATACTTTTGATTATTATGTTTTTTACTATGCTGTATAGCTGTATTCAGCGATGTGTTTATTGTCAAACTCAAAAATTTGTATATTTTTAATGATACATTTTTTTTTTATAATTGTATTTTATTGACAAAACATTTTAGTTTGTCTTGGATATTTTTTTTATTGTATCAGGTAACAATTTAAGCTGTCATTTGTTCATGTTACAATGTTCCCCATCTATGGGGCATTTCACATTTCACAAATGTATTAGGGTGCGTTCACACTTGTCATATTTGGTTCGATTAAAACGAACCCTGGTGCGATTGCTCGGTTAGTGTGATTCATTTGAACATAGTAAGTGACATCTGAACCCTGGTGCGCACCAAACAAGTGGACCGAGACCGCTAAAACGATGGGTCTCGATCCTCTGGTGCGGTTCGATTGATATATGAACGCAACACGGACCAAAGACATGTAAACGAACCAAAAACAGGACGTGATGTCACAAGATGCAACGCTACAAGTCAGCTGATTTGACGACGCGGAAAGATCTGTGTATCCAAAATGAGTAGAGGGCAAACGTGGAGCAACGAGGAGGTAAAGTGCCTCATCAATATATGCAGATCTTCGTTTTTGCACACAACGGAGGAAATCCTGCTGCTGTTTTGAATGTTTTGAACATTTTATGAGCTCTTGGTGAGTTCTCAGCTGCTAAAAATAAAACCATATGTACACGCATAAAATGATGGCGTTTAATCCAGCACACAGCATTGTTTTGAATGTTCGGTAAGCAGCTCCGTCGCAAAATATACGTCATAAAAGCCGACCAATCAGGTTGTGACCGTATCCCTATGCCTTTGGTTCGGTAACTTTAGGTTCGCTGTTAAAAATGCCAGTGTGAACGCTGAGCAGACCAGGACTATATGTTTTGTTTTTGTTTTTTGGTCCGGACCAAACGAACCAAACGAACCGAACTACAAGTGTGAACGCACCCTTAATGAAACAAAACCACATAATTGTACTAGACATGTGGGCAATTAATGTGGGAAAAAATAAATACTCTGAACCCCAAGTGGATATACACAAACTGAGACAGTCAAAAAGCGTTAGGTTGTGCCCCGCTCTCCCTAGCCAAATAATTTAGTCAGTTCAATACCTATAATAGATTTTTCTCATATTTTGACTGCTCAATAGAACTTGTAGGTCATTAAAAACAAATGTCCTCTCCAGACATCACTTTCTTGGCAACCCAAGTATTCATTAAATTTATTATATGAAAAGAGAGGCCAGGATATTCTTCAAAAAGTCACCTTTTCTGTGACAGAGAATAAAGTCGTATGGGTGTGAAACGCATGAGGATGAGAACTTTCCCATTTGTGTGTTAACTAAATATAACAAATATTCTGGTACAATAAAAAGAAACATTCATCTTTAGATCCTATAGTATGTTTTTGAGGCCGTTCTAAACAGCTGGCCAAAACGAGCTCTGCAAAACGGTTAACGCCGCTGCCAGAGTTGGATGGTTTTTCAGAGCAACTGCATCACTCCTGATCACTGAGCGTGAATACCAGCCGTTTCCTCCATTAAGAAATAATCTTTTATATCACTTGCCCTTTTGAGAGCCACTTTCTTTTGAGATAACCATAACTCATTGCTTTCTCTCTCCTAAAAAAGGTTCTTCTCATAAATAAAACAATGCTGATTACTTGGACAATAACACAATCAGCCAGGAATGAAGAGGCGCTGTGTTATATAAGAGACATATCAACATCATCATACAGATTTAGCTTTTACTTCAGGGAGCTCTATTCCAGAAGACTCATCATTATTGCCGCTATTAGACGCCTCTTATCTCCTGTTAACGCCACCCCGGCAGTGCAGAGCTAAAACATATAGTCCATGACCCGGGCTGATGCCATCACTAACTGCAGTTTGATGGCAATGAGTGGCTGTGAGCGAACACACTTGTATGATTGAGTTGAGCTGGAGCTGCGCTGAAGCTGTAATGGTGTTAGCGGATTGGACACTGGAGAGTGCATTAACCTGGACGCCTATATATATATATACACTCACCTAAAGGATTATTAGGAACACCTGTTCAATTTCTCATTAATGCAATTATCTAATCAACCAATCACATGGCAGTTGCTTCAATGCATTTAGGGGTGTGGTCCTGGTCAAGACATCGTGCCTTGTTACCACTGTGCAGGCTGGTGGTGGTGGTGTAATGGTGTGGGGGATGTTTTCTTGGCACACTTTAGGCCCCTTAGTGCCAATTGGTCATCGTTTAAATGCCACGGCCTACCTGAGCATTGTTTCTGACCATGTCCATCCCTTTATGACCACCATGTACCCATCCTCTGATGGCTACTTCCAGCAGGATAATGCACCATGTCACAAAGCTCGAATCATTTCAAACTGGTTTCTTGAACATGACAATGAGTTCACTGTACTAAAATGGCCCCCACAGTCACCAGATCTCAACCCAATAGAGCATCTTTGGGATGTGGTGGAACGGGAGCTTCGTGCCCTGGATGTGCATCCCACAAATCTCCATGGGCCAACATTTCTAAAGAATGCTTTCAGCACCTTGTTGAATCAATGCCATGTAGAATTAAGGCAGTTCTGAAGGCGAAAGGGGGTCAAACACAGTATTAGTATGGTGTTCCTAATAAACCTTTAGGTGAGTGTATATATATATATACATAATGTATATTATATGTATACACATAATTATACATATATACTTTTAAATATTACAAAAAATATGTAAAATTTTATAGGTTGCTCTTTAAACAATTAATGTTTAAAGGTTGTATCAAACGTTTATTTACATTAAATGTATAATACATTAATTTATATTATTAATGTTTTAGTATTATATATATATATATATATATATATATATATATATATATATATATATATATATATATATATATATATATATATATATATATATATATATATAGTGCTGTCAAACGATTAATCACGATTAATTGCATCCAAAATATATATACATACTAATATATACTAACATGAAGTATTCATAAAATAAGTAGTTTTATAGATTGCATTTCAAGTATTTATTATTTAGAAGCATTTATTACTAATAAATGATTGTAATAAGAATAATAAATACCACAACAATATACATTATAAATAAGTGTAAAAAAGTGCAACCTATAAACATTTTACATATTTTATGAATATTTCATTACATTTAATGAATTAACTCTCATTTTTGTGTGACTGTTTCCTTTCATTCCAAATCAACTTCCTGTAGTTTTTTGGTTAAAGGTGCACTGTTAGCCTGGTCCTACCAGACTCTTGTACATTTCATTTGTACAGAGAGTTTGGCCACTCTCCATTGACAAGCGTTAACTTCCTTGAAGGCGGTTACTCTGTTGAAGTTTAAAACTATTGGATCTGCCCAGAGCCGCTCTGGATCTGCATAACCAATCGCTAACGTTTGGTCGTGACGTATGTCAACAACTATCGGCTTAGCATCGCTAGCCATAGCCAACTCCTTCACCACTAACGGAGCGAGCTGGAAAATCAAACTTTTCCCAAACCCCGTGGGGAGGAGGGCCACAACATCATGGCCACGAACAAAACTCAGCAAAGATTGTTCTTGCTCCGGCTTAAACTTCTGGATATTCGGCAGCGGTGCCACAACGGACCGAATGGCTTTGCTCGCATTTTTCTCCGCCGCCATTACTGAACTACAACTCAAACTAGCGCACATCAACGTCATCGCTCTTAGCCACTCCCTCTGTTCACTGATTGGACGGTTAAAATTTGGCAGGAGAAAACCAGCAAATATACCGCAAACCCAGACGACGTACTGAAGGAAAATGAAAATTGATCGGAAGTACGTAGGAGGGCGGAGCTAGGCTATGTATATTTTGGCCCTTTAACGGTTAAAAACAAAACTGCATGCATTTTACGGAAGAACATTGTTTCGGTTGTGCTTCGGCTCTGCGTGACTGTGCGGATGAATATGGTTATTCTTCTGCTCATAAAACATTCACTAGTAGGATTAAGAGATCTAACCAATTTATATAGAAAGGATCTCATTCTCAAACTGACTAGCTAGACACGCTACTTCCTTGAAAATAAATTCCACCACAGTGCTACAACAACCATAATGAAATGACCTTTCACAGCAAATAATGCTTTACAATCAACTCTGTTAGAGAGATATGGCGATATGGTAACACTTTAGTTTAGGGTCAAATTCTCACTATTAACTAGTTGCTTATTAGCATGCATATACTAGGATATTGTCTGTTTATTAGTACTTATAAAGCTCATATTAATGCCTTATTATGCGTGATCATATTCACATCCCATAATCACCCAATACCTAAACGTAACAACTACCTTACTAACTATTAATAAGCAGTAGTTAGGAGTTTATTGAGGCAAAAGTCCTAGTTAATAGTGAGAATTGGCCCTAAACTAAAGTGCGACCAAAAATAAGTTACATAGTGTACCTTTAATTCAATTCAAATTCCAAAAGTCATGAACTGAAACACATCCAATGCTTATATTCTGAATGTCCCCCAGTGATCAACATGACGTTCAAATATCTTTTGCTGTGTGTTTGGGATTTGCCGCAGGAAGCTGTTCCCAAAGCAGCGGGATTGTTATGTGCATCGAGTGGCACAACAGGAAATCACAATCATGATTGATAAAGAGATGAACAACAGCACACAAACATCCATAACCAGAGGAGGTGGGGCTTAAGACTCACCTGCCACCGAGTTAGGGCGGGGCATGAGGTAGAGTGGGGTGGGGTGAGAGGAATAGTGGGCGGAGCTGGGCTCAGGGATCTTGTTGAGGCTGTAGGTGGAGGCGGCCATGTTCTCGTCCACGCGGTACAAGCTGGAGTCCAGAGTTGATCTGTGCGAGTGCCAGAGCTTCAGGCTGCTGCCTCGAGAGCCATCGCCGTGCTTCCCGCTCCTGTCCACCGGGTCGGAGTAACTGGTCAGGGTGGCTGGGAAAAGGGGCAGGATGAAGGAGAGGGGCTGTCAAGATTTGTGCTCCTTACAGTTCACGTGGTTTTTTTTTTTTGTGTGTGTAAAGTTGCGACAAGAAAATTCTGTTAGAAAGGATAATTTCCCTGGAGGAGCTGGATTTGAATATACTGTATGAAAATGGATTGCACCAATTAAGCTCTTGCAGAACTCCTCAGATTTGCAAGCATCATTTGGCTTGACGTTCATTGCTTTGTCTTAAGACGTGTGTGGAAAACGCAGAGCTTTTGAGCCTCAAAAATATTGGCAACACTTTTCATTAAGGTTTCATTTGTTAACATTAGTTAACCATGATACTTCACATGAACGTTAATGTTCATTTCAACGTTTACTAATATATTATTATGATGGCATTTTAGAGGTTTCTAATGTTGTTTTGGAGTCTCCTGCGATAGGTTTGCATGCATCCAAGGTCAAAAAACACTAATTTTCTCATAATATACATTGCACATCACCTCAAAGAGTTTGGAAATGGTTTGTTTGAAGATTGAGTCTCTCTAAACCCCTCCCGTCAGTCTACCCTGCTCTGATTGGTCAGACGACCCAGTCTGTTGTGATTGGTCGACCGCCTAAAGAGTGTAACTAAACGCCAATTACCAAATCTGAATCAAAAGTTGCATCTGTTAATATTATTTAATGGACCTCAGCAAACATGTACTAACATTAAAAAAGATTAATACATATTGTAAGGGATGTCTGGGTGGGTCTGGGGAACCCTACATTCAGTATACACTAGGGCTGAGGGAAAATATTGCAATATTTTGCATGGGGATATTGTATCAAAAGTCCTGACAAAACATTGTTTTTCAACACTGATAATAATCATAAATGTTTCTTGAGCATCAAATATCATATTAGAATTTCTGAAGGATCATGTGACACTGAACACTGAGTAATGATGCTGAAAATTCAGCTTTGATCACAGGAATAAATTACGTTTTAAAAATATATTCAAATAGAAAATGGTTATTTTAAATCGTAATAATATTTCACAATATTACTGTATTTTTGATCAAATAAACACAGCCGTGGTGAGCAGAAGAAACAATCTTACCGATAATGCCGCTGTCTCTGCTCTCCAGGGTGGATGTGGGGCTGGTGACGGCCTGTCCTGGAGCAGCAGAAGGAAGAGTGGAGCACGGGCTGCAGGCAGGCGGGGAGGCGGTGCTGCTGGTCAGGGTGGAACACGGACTCATCCTCCCGCTGGCTCCTAAACCCTGCACACACAACCTTTGCTTTCAGCGTGTGCTTGTGTTTGTAGTTGACCAATTAATCTCTATCAGCGCAGGAAGTCCGCAGCCTGGCAGCAGGAAGCGCTCTCTCTCCGCCTCTGAAGGGACTGCAGTGACAGGCTGAGCCAGTGTCGGTTCGGGTTAGGTGGGCGCTCAGGCCCCAGGCAGGGCATAATGAAGCATGGCACGGCTAATCTGCCCACTCCCACGATTAACATCAAACGTCACAACAGGCAAAGCACCTCGCCTTAAAACGCTCACAACTACTTAAGGTCAGAGGGACAGTCCACACTCCCTCTCTCTCTGGTTATTCAACACTAAACGTCCTGTTGAATCCTGATCCTGTTGTTTAAACATTCTTGTGCTCACGAACGCACGCAAACATGAGGAAAATGAGCCGATCGCATTCTGAAAACTGCTGTATCAGCAGAGCCGAATAGCAGAGAGGCTGTCCTTATGTAATTCCCTGATTAGAGGTAAACTCATCTGAATGCCATATGTGCCCTCTTCACCGCAGGAGGGACAGATCATTTTTGAATAAAGCTGACACCTCAAAGAACAAGGGTTTTTACTGTGAAAACTGTGGACATTTCTTTTCACTGCACTGAAGGATTGAAAATAATCAAAGATATTTGAAAATGAACAAACCCCCATCTTTCTTACCACAAGGGCCATTTTATCGTCCCCAAGGCCTGTAGGCCAAAATGTGTTTCACACCTTTAGTACAGTGGGGGCAGGGTTGTCAGGTTTTCACAACAAAACTCGCCCAATTGCTACTCAAAACTAGCCCAAAACAAGCCCAATCTCGTTTCAAGGGGGCATCTCCAGTAAAAATCGCATTTGGGGGGTTAAAGATGTGTTTTTTTGGCATGGTTGCCTACTAAAATTCGCATTCCCGGGGCTAAATATCATATAATTGGGGTCGCTTCAACCCGCGGACATGAAAAACAGCCCGCGGCAATGGTGTTGAAGTAGCCCAATTCCGCGGGAAAACCACGGACTTGGCAACACTGAGTGGGGGATGTTGTAATTATCTGATTGGTCCGTTTGAACGTCTCACGTTTGGGTTTAGTCGCATGGTCAAGGAAAGGATAAAAAAAGATTGTAACGGACTTGATTCTCTGGCTCTTCCTTTCGCTGGGGCTTCTTTGCTCTGGCTCTTTCTATCTTCTCTTTTCTAAAGCCTCTCTCTCCCTCTCTATCCCTCAGGTAACATTCCATTCATGCTGGGTAATATTAATAGTATAAGTTATATACATCTATTTTCTAACTATTTTAAGTGTAACCATAACCAGATTTTGTCATTAAAGGTCCCATGGCATGGCATTTTTCTATTATGTTATAGTGTTTCCTGAGGTGTACTTATATTGTTAGTATAATTTTTACATCATAAAATGTCATAATTTAGAAATAAAAGGCATTTTTTCAATACTGCTGTTTGCCCTGTGGCTGAATGCCCTGCTTCAAGAGGCGTGTCTGCTGTGAGACTTCAGTAAAAACGCCCACTGTTGTGATTGGCTGACATCTTTGCATTTTAAATGAGCGGAGGGGGCGTGGTTTAACGAGGTCGTTTAGAACGATTCAGTCCGATTTGGTGAACTGGTTCGGTTCACTAAAAAGAACCGATTCAAAAGAATGATTCGTTCGCGAACCGGACATCACGGAGACGGAGCGATTGCTAACAAAGTTATTTATAGTAACTACTGAGTTATGAGAGCGCTGTCTGTCAGCGCGAGTTTATTGTGTTTGTATCTGAGAGTTCTGAATAAACACGAGTCCCAGTCACACAGAGTCCGTCTTCATCATTATTACCAACTTTGTAACACATGCAAAGTACCATTACAGCGAGATGAACGAGTTAGTAAGTGTTGATTAAAGCAGTATTTCTAGATATGTTCCAATCATATGAAAAGCGTCAGTGACGCGCGTTGAGTACACAGCGCAAACAAAGACACAACAGCAGTAATCGAATGTAATCCAGTTTATTGTGGGGAAAGCTGGCTAGCCTAGCCCGGATACCCTCATGCTTACCCTACTTCTGCTTAATCTCACGCCGTGTTTGGTGCCTCCGCTGTGGGCCAGATGCAGTACTGGGGGTCGGGGATGTTGAAGGCCAAGCTTCGGCGTGTGTGAGGTTTATCTCTAAAGGTGTTACTCTGCTTATGTTGAGCAGAAACGACTGTATGCACATTTAAGAACAGATAGACGCGACGAGGACGTACAAAAACACTGACTCACAAGATAGAAAACACGAAAACACCGTTCTGTCTGGAGAGAGAGAAGCCGCTGCGTGTGCACGAATAATAAATAATTAGCTACACATCAGAAATCACTGATCACAGATCAGAAGGAACTGAAGAAAGACTTATGTTTTCATTTGTACATCCAAACACTGAGAAACTGCCAGCGTTCACAAGTAACGTTAATGATCTCTCACGCTTGCATGGGCATGCCAGATTCTCTGGGCGGAGGAAAGGGAGGTAACCGTTCCTGCTTGGACGTCAAAACAGGAGGCTTCAGGATTGGCTCGTCTGGCCTGTCATTTTCTCAAAGGCAGAGAGAGACAGCCAGAACTCAGGTTTACACCGATCAACATTTCTATCCACTTGGGGACAATATTCAGGCTAGGGGAACTCATATTAATGTTGAAAAACCTCATAAAATGAAAAATTCATGCCATGGGACCTTTAAACCCTTTCTAGTACAAATACTGTGCTAACTAGTTTTGATTCGGTATTAACTTTGAAGTGTTACCTATTGCAGTACAATACCGTCCCACTATAGCAACGCTCTCCCATTTATTTTGCTATTGTAACTGCGCTTATTTCTGTCGTTGGTATAAGTTGCAGTGGGTGGTAATAGACGAGAAATGTACAGTTTTCTATCATCTTGCTGATAATGTTTCTTTAGTCATTCGGCAACCCTGCAGCCTAAACCACTGTAGGCGAGCCACCCTTACAGCATCATGATGTTATTTTTATGACACCTGCCAAAAGTGTCATTACCATAAGGATAAATATAATTATTTCACAATTATAGATTATTATTGCACACTTTTTATGTATCACAGTTAGGGTTGGGTATCGATACCGGTACCCAATGGTACCTTTTTTCTGTACTTTAGGGATGTTTACATCGATAACTGTAAAGAACCTGTAAGTAATTTACAGAAGTGTTATTGACATTATGCCAGAGCTGCCCTGGTCTCTGTCTGTGATGTTTGTATACTGTAATATTTACTAGTAAATAGTAGGCTTCTAGGTACTTAATTTAATTCATAAAAACAACCATATTATTATGTTTTCTTTTTAATTTAATTTCTATAAAGAGATTTCCCACAAATTATTATTATTACATTAGTGTTAGTATTATTATTATTAGTACATTGAGGCGTATCTAAACTCTACTGTACAACAATAATGTATTTGTCAAGTTAAGCCGAACTTTTATTTTGATAGGTTGCCATGAAAACCTGTGTGTTTATGATATGACGGTAGTTTTTCTCAAATGAAACGGTAAAATGCTCATAAAGTGACTCTCAGTGGCTCTGGAGATGACGGACATGCTTTCATGTCCTCATATGAGAGGCAGAGATGGAAACACGCAACTGTCAAGCGCGATTCTGAGTGAGAGTGTGTATGTATGCATGTACAGGTGCTGGTCATATAATTAGAATATCATCAAAAAGTTGATTTATTTCACTAATTCCATTCAAAAAGTGAAACTTGTATATTATATTCATTCATTACTCACAGACTGATATTTTTAAATGTGTATTTATTTTAATTTTGATGATTATAACAGACAACTAAGGAAAATCCCAAATTCAGTATCTCAGAAAATTAGAATATTGTGAAAAGGTTCAATATTGAAGACACCTGGTGCCACACTCTAATCAGCTAATTAACTCAAAACACCTGCAAAGGCCTTTAATGGTCTCTCAGTCGAGTTCTGTAGGCTACACAATCATGGGGAAGACTGCTGACTTGACAGTTGTCCAAAAGACGACCATTGACACCTTGCACAAGGAGGGCAAGACACAAAAGGTCATTGCAAAAGAGGCTGGCTGCAGTGTTAATTTTGACAGCAAATTTTGATTTAGTTTTAGTCATAGTCTTTTGACTAAAATGCCATTTAGTTTTAGTCATATTTTAGTCACCTGAATTGTTTTTAGTTTTAGTCGACTAAATGTCATAAAATGTAAGTCGACTAAATCTACAGTAGATTCAGTCTCCTAAAATCTAATGAGTTTAGTTCAATTGTAATACATTAAGCATTTAAGCATTACACAACCGACTGTCACTGGAACTGACATTTTGACATCATTTTGTTTTTGACATTTAAAAAATACACGAAAGAGAGCTCAATTCACTTTTTTGTTTTTTAAAAACATCTATATAGTTCTTATAACTTTGTATTTCTGTTTTAGTTAGTATATCATGTTAAGCTAAAGCTTCAAATAAGTATTTATTTTTTAAATTTCAGTTAACATTTATTTAATTTCAAGTAACAAAGATTTTTTGTAATGGTTTTAGTGAACTATTATAACCCTGATACTTTATTAAATGTGTCAAATACTGGTCTTTCCCCCTGACTATGAATTAAATGGGAATTCAATTAAATACAGTTTATTGTGTTACCAATTATATTCAATTATAAACCAGCTGGAAATACACTGGGACTCTTATTTTGAAAGGTATGCACCTTACAGTTGCAGCTGCTCTGCTGTATTGGGGATGAGCCTGTAGAGCGTGCAACAGCTCCGTGTTCTCCAGCGGTTAGATCAACACGTTCAAATCAAATGTGCGCATCTGTTACACAGGACATCAGTTCTGACTGGATCTTTTCCCTAATCGTCCCTCCCTAACATTTTCGTCTCGTTTTTATTTGTTGACGAAAATGACGGTTGATTTTCGTCATAGTTTTTGTCATCCAACACAAATTTTTATTTAGTTATCGTCTCGTTTTCGTCAGTGAAAAAAGGTTGTTGACGAAAATTATGACGAAAATTATTCGTCAACGAAATTAACACTGGCTGGCTGTTCACAGAGCTCTGTGTCCAAGCACATTAATAGAGAGGCGAAGGGAAGGAAAAGATGTGGTAGAAAAAAGTGTACAAGCAATAGGGATAACCGCACCCTGGAGAGGATTGTGAAACAAAACCCGTTCAAAAATGTGTGGGAGATTCACAAAGAGTGGACTGCAGCTGGAGTCAGTGCTTCAAGAACCACTACGCACAGACGTATGCAAGACATGGGTTTCAGCTGTCGCATTCCTTGTGTCAAGCCACTCTTGAACAACAGACAGCGTCAGAAGCGTCTCGCCTGGGCTAAAGACAAAAAGGAAAAAAAGTGGTCCAAAGTTACGTCCTCTGATGACAGTACATTTTGCATTTCCTTTGGAAATCAGGGTCCCAGAGTCTGGAGGAAGAGAGGAGAGGCACACAATCCACGTTGCTTGAGGTCCAGTGTAAAGTTTCCACAGTCAGTGATGGTTTGGGGTGCCATGTCATCTGCTGGTGTTGGTCCACTGTGTTTTCTGAGGTCCAAGGTCAACGCAGCCGTATACCAGGAAGTTTTAGAGCACTTCATGCTTCCTGCTGCTGACCAACTTTATGGAGATGCAGATTTCATTTTCCAACAGGCACCTGCACACAGTGCCAAAGCAACCAGTACCTGGTTTAAGGACCATGGTATCCCTGTTCTTAATTGGCCAGCAAACTCTCCCGACCTTAACCCCATAGAAAATCTATGGGGTATTGTGAAGAGAAAGATGGGATATGCCAGACCCAACAATGCAGAAGAGCTGAAGGCCACTATCAGAGCAACCTGGGCTCTCATAACACCTGAGCAGTGCCACAGACTGATGGACTCCATGCCACGCCGCATTGCTGCAGTAATTCAGGCAAAAGGAGACCCAACTAAGTCTTGAGTGCTGGACATGCTCATACTTTTCATGTTCATACTTTTCAGTTGGCCAAGATTTCTAAAAATCCTTTCTTCGTATTGGTCTTAAGTAATATTCTAATTTTCTGAGATTCTGAATTTGGGATTTTCCTTAGTTGTCTGTTATAATCATCTAAATTAAAATAAATAAACATTTAAAAATATCAGTCTGTGTGTAATGAATGAATATAATATACAAGTTTCACTTTTTGAATGGAATTAGTGAAATAAATCAACTTTTTGATGATATTCTAATTATATGACCAGCACCTGTTTATGTGTGTGTGAGGTAAACTGCGCGTCCTACGGCATTCATTCGCACAGAGACACGCAGGATTCATATTTAAATAGTCTTTTTGCGGTTTAATATTCAAAGACATTTGTCTATATCACCAGATGCGTTCTCAGGTACCGAAATTTGGTACTGATTGATTTAGAGTGCGTTCACACTTGTCATGTTTGGTTGGATTAAAACGAACCCTGGTGCGATTGCTCGGTTAGTGCGGTTCATTTGAACATATGTGAACGCTGTCATCTGAACCCTGGTGCGCACCAAACAAGCAGACCGAGACTGCTAAAAAGATGGGTCTCGGTCCTCTGGTGCGGTTTGATATATGAACGCAACACGGACCAAAGACATGTAAACGAACCAAAAACAGGACGTGATGTCACAAGATGCAACGCTACAATTCAGCTGATTTGACGACGCGGAAAGATCTGTGTATCCAAAATGAGTAGAGGGCAAACGTGGAGCAACGAGGAGGTAAAGTGCCTCATCAATATATGCAGATCTTCGTTTCTGCACACAACGGAGGAAATCCTGCTGCTGTTTTGAATGTTTTGAACATTTTATGAGCTCTTGGTGAGTTCTCAGCTGCTAAAAATAAAACCAATTTTGTACACGCATAAAATGATGGCGTTTAATCCAGCACACAGCATTGTTTTGAATGTTCGGTAAGCAGCTCCGTCGCGAAATATACGTCATAAAAGCCGACCAATCAGGTTGTGACCGTATCCCTATGCCTTTGATTCGGTAACTTTAGGTTCGCTGTTAAAAATGCCAGTGTGAACGCTGAGCGGACCAGGACTATATGTTTTGTTTTTTGGTCCGGACCAAATGAACCAAACGAACCAAACTACAAGTCTGAACCGGTTTAATGTGAATCGGTACTCGGTAGTACCGACTTAATTCGGTTGGTGCCCTTAAAAGTACAGAGTTCGGTGCCCAACCCTAATCACAGTAGTATTTGTTGTACACTGAAGAAAACTTTGGTGTAGAAACTTGAGAAATTGCTGAAGAAAACCGAAAGAATTTGCTAGTAAATTTTGCAAACAATTACAAAGAAACAGCAATTAACACACTGAATTAAACATGACATTTTGAAGTAGAAAAACTGCAATAATATTCTCATACTCCAACCTCTGTTTTATTTACAACTATAAAAAAAAGAAAAAAAGAAAAAAAAGTGTACTGGCTTTAGATTAATCCACCTCAGGATGATGGCATTTTTATTTGCGTTTTTGTATTTTTGTGACAGCCATGACAGTCCACCATTCACTTCATTTGAATGGAAAGGCTCTATGAATGTTCAAGGTTCTTCACGGAAGAATAGATGCCAATAAAGAACTTTTATTTTTAAATAGTGTCTGGGAATATAGTGCCACAGAGTTGTTTACACAGCGCTCTCTCATCTTGTATCCTGTTTTGGTGTGTAAATCTTTTTAATTACTTTAAAAATGCTCTTTTTAGTTACTTTATTTTACATTTTTCACAGAGGAATAACACGTACGTTTCGGCTCAGTGTGTTGAAGGCCTGAAAAAAGGCCTGCGAGCCGAAACGTACGTGTTATTCCTCTGTGAAAAGCGTAAAATAAAGTAAGTAAAAAGATTGCACATTTTGAGTGCGGATGATAGATGCATTTTTTAATAGTGTAGGGTGAAATAGGTGAGATTCACCTTTTCTGAGTTTCTTATATATCATAGGGAGGTGTGTATTTATAGCAGGAGGTGAGGTTGAATAGCCTACCTGTGCGTCATCAGGCTCATCCATGCTGTACTGCGGCCCTTGAGACCCCTCGCCCACTTTTTCTCCGAGTAGGAAGCCAAGACGAGTCATCAACGTGTTTGCTGCCTCGTCCACTGAGGGAGGGGGGCCGAGTTCTGGACCTAACCCCCCTGGACAGAGAGAGAACATGAAATTGAGTCAAGTGAAATGTGAAACCAGCAAAACCAGCTCACTGGAACAGTAAAAGTTAATTATGAGCTTCATGTCTTCCTTATGGATTCCGCATTCGATAAGTGATTTCCCACAGATCTTAAATGACACCTCATCCTCAGAGCAACATCTATCTCCGTCTCTGTTCTCTAAGCGATATAAAATCACCCTGCGGTCTTTCTTTAGTGCTGCTGCATGACTATGAACAGAGACGATGCTCCAGGAAAGACTGACAGAGACACAAACTACATCAACCAGCTCACACTGCGCTATATCATCAGCTAACAGCTATGAGAAACAGAGGGAGAGAGAAACAGAGGGAACATCTGTCAACGAGAAGTTCAATCTTGCCTCTTCTGAAAGTTTAAAATACTTCAAACTGCTTGAAGTGTGAAGATTATAATTTGAAGACATAGAATGATACAATGATAGATGGATAGAACGAAAGAAAGATAGAATGATATATGGATAGATGGATAGAACGATAGAAGGATAGAACGATATATGGATAGGTGAATAGAATGATACATGGATAGATGAATAGAATGATACATGGATAGATGGATAGAACGAAAGAAAGATAGAATGATATATGGATAGATGGATAGAACGATAGAAGGATAGAACGATATATGGATAGATGAATAGAATGATACAAGGATAGAAGGATATAGATAGAAGGATAGAAGGATATAGATAGAAGGATAGAAGGATATAGATAGAAGGATAGAAGGATATAGATAGATAGATAGATAGATAGATAGATAGATAGATAGATAGATAGATAGATAGATAGATAGATAGATAGATAGATAGATAGATAGATAGATAGATAGATAGATAGATAGATAGATAGATAGATAGATAGATAGATAGATAGATAGATAGATAGATAGATAGATAGATAGATAGATAGATAGATAGATAGATAGAAGGAAAGAACGATAGATAGATAGAAGGAAAGAACGATAGATAGATAGAAGGAAAGAACGATAGATAGATAGATAGATAGATAGATAGATAGATAGATAGATAGATAGATAGATAGATAGATAGATAGATAGATAGATAGATAGATAGATAGATAGATAGATAGATAGATAGATAGATAGATAGAAGGAAAGAACGATAGATAGATAGAAGGAAAGAACGATAGATAGAAGGAAAGAACGATAGATAGATAGATAGATAGATAGATAGATAGATAGATAGATAGATAGATAGATAGATAGATAGATAGATAGATAGATAGATAGATAGATAGATAGATAGATAGATAGATAGATAGATAGATAGATAGATAGATAGATAGAAGGAAAGAACGATAGATAGATAGAACGATAGATAGATAGATAGAACGATAGATAGAACGATAGATAGAACGATAGATAGAACGATAGAACGATAGATAGAACGATAGATAGATAGATAGATAGATAGATAGATAGATAGATAGATAGATAGATAGATAGATAGATAGATAGATAGATAGATAGATAGATAGATAGATAGATAGATAGATAGATAGATAGATAGATAGATAGATAGATAGATAGATAGATAGATAGATAGATAGATAGATAGATAGATAGATAGAACGATAGATAGATAGATAGAACGATAGATAGATAGATAGATAGATAGATAGATAGATAGATAGATAGATAGATAGATAGATAGATAGATAGATAGATAGATAGATAGATAGATAGATGATAGATAGATAGATAGATAGATAGATAGATAGATAGATAGATAGATAGATAGATAGATAGATAGATGATAGATAGATAGATAGATAGATAGATAGATAGATAGATAGATAGATAGATAGATAGATAGATAGATAGATAGATAGATAGATAGATAGATAGATAGATAGATAGATAGATAGATAGATAGATAGATAGATAGATAGATAGATAGATAGATAGATAGATAGATGAAAGATAGATAGATGATAGATAGATGATAGATAGATAGATAGATAGATAGATAGATAGATAGATAGATAGATAGATAGATAGATAGATAGATAGATAGAGATAGATAGATAGATAGATAGATAGATAGATAGATAGATAGATAGATAGATAGATAGATAGATAGATAGATAGATAGATAGATAGATAGATAGATAGATAGATAGATAGATAGATAGATAGATAGATAGATAGATAGCTAAAACACAACAATGTAAATATAAAGTTACATCTGTCATTAATAACTTGAAAATTCAAAGTTCTTTATCCTATAATGATACGCATTAATATATAACGTGATCAGGTGTGTTTATATTGATTTTACAATAGTTGCAAACGCGCCTCATCCAATCAGAAACCAAGAGTCAGAAGTATCACTTTAATTATCAGTTTTGATTCTGTCGGGTCACCACACAACATCCAGTGTAAAAGCCCTGAAGCAAAAGCAGTTGAGAAGCACTGGCCTGAGCCAAGTATAGTCACGCTAACACAATGAAAACGGAACGATTCAAGAAAAATCTGAGAAACTACAACTGACAGAGAGAGAGGAGAGGAAGATGAGGATGAGAAAGAACGTTAATGAACAGAAAAAAAAAACACACACCTGTTCCCTGGCATGCCATTCCTTCAACACATCACACATTAATCCTGCGTGTGGCGCGTCCAACAGACAGTGAACGTAAGAGTCGTAGGTGAACACACCACCAGTGCAGCATGACTGGGAGGGACAGTGTGTGTGTGTGTGTGTGTGTGTGTGTGTGTGTGTGTGTGTGTGTGTGTGTGTGTGTGTGTGTGTGTGTGTGTGTGCATGGGGCGTGTTTATAATGAGTCTTCAGTGAGGCATTCAGCTGTTGAACTGTCCTACCCCAGAAAACAATATAGCATTGAATAAAGATAATAAAATAACAAAGCTAATCAGAAGACAGCTGTCATGCTCAGAGGTTGCTCTATAGCTCTGGGAATGTCATGTTTCAACTTTTTCTCAGTAGGTAAATTAAATTAAATGAAAATGGACAGAAATTCTAAAACTTCTGAAATAAGAGAAAAATGGAGCTATGAAATGAATGTGAAATCATAGATCATATAATCTATTTTTGCAATAATTTAATGAGAAGCTTTTGAGTTTGCAGTGAAATACACTCTTAAAAATAAAGGTTCTTTATTGGCATTAAGAGTTTCATAAAGAACATTTGAAGAACCCTTTGGTTCCATGAAGAACCTTTGAAGAAACTTTTGGTTCTATGAAGAACCTTCTGGTTCCATTAAGAATATTTGAAGAACTCTTTGGTTCCATGAAGAACATTTAAAGAAACATTTGGTTCCATTAAGAACCTTTGAAGAACCTTCTGGTTCTATGAAGAACCTTCTGGTTCCATTAAGAAGCTTTGAATAACATTCTGGTTCCATTAAGAACCTTTGAAGAAACTTTTGGTTCTATGTAGAACCTTCTGGTTCCATTAAGAACATTTGAAGAACCTTCTGGTTCCATTAAGAACCTTTGAAGAACCTTCTGGTTCTATGAAGAACCTTCTGGTTCCATTAAGAACCTTTGAATAACTTTCTGGTTCCATTAAGAACCTTTGAAGAATCTTCTGGTTCTATGAAGAACCTTCTGGTTCCATTAAGAACCTTTGAAGAACTTTCTGGTTCCATTAAGAACCTTTGAAGAACCTTCTGGTTCCATTAAGAACCTTTGAAGAACCTTCTGGTTCTATGAAGAACCTTCTGGTTCCATTAAGAACCTTTGAAGAACCTTCTGGTTCTATGAAGAACCTTCTGGTTCCATTAAGAACCTTTGAATAACTTTCTGGTTCCATTAAGAACCTTTGAAGAATCTTCTGGTTCTATGAAGAACCTTCTGGTTCCATTAAGAACCTTTGAAGAACTTTCTGGTTCCATTAAGAACCTTTGAAGAACCTTCTGGTTCTATGAAGAACCTTCTGAAGAAACTTTCTGGTTCCATTAAGAACCTTTGAAGAACCTTGTGGTTCTATGAAAAACCTGCTGGTTCCATTAAGAACCTTTGAAGAACCTTCTGGTTATATGAAGAACCTTCTGGCTCCATAAAGAACATTTTAAGAAACTTTTGATTCCATTAAGAACCTTTTAAGAACCTTCGGGTTCTATGAAGAACCTACTGGTTCCATTAAGAACCTTTGAAGAACCTTTTGGTTCTATGAAGAATCTTCTGGCTCCATAAAGAACATTTGAAGAAACTTTTGGTTCCTTGAAGAACCTTTAACATCCATGGAATCTTTCCATTCAAAAGGTTCTTTTTAAATGGTAAAATTTCTTCAGATAATCTAAATATTCTTTCTTCTAAGAAAAAATGGTTATTTTAAGAACTTTCACAGAAAGGCATCGCTGTGAAAAATCCCTTCCGGAACCTTTATTTTTAGGAGTTTTGATTGCAAACATTGGCAAAACGAACAGTTTGAGACATTACTGAGCGAAAACCTCCAGTTGTTCCTTATTTCATTGCAATCTACAACTTATATATTAAATAGCGCTCATATACAGTATCATGACAAAAATATAAATAGGTGAACTGCCACAGCTTTTACAAATTATACATCATTTTGTTTCCTTCTCAACTAGTTCTCACACAGCGTGAGAGTGAAATTCCCCATCTCGCAGAACAACAACAACAGATAAACCAGACAAACGGCTTTACTCAATGAGCCTCAAGCAATAACGCATGTGCATGATCTGATGCAATCTCACAAAGCTGAACAACTGACCGTCAGTGTCAACATCAAACAGGCGTCTCAACTTGTCTCGCAGACACACCCTCCTCGGGCCTGTCATATTAACACTCCACAACATCAAGATATCATAGACATATTCTGTGATCTCCAAAAACACCAATTTGGGAAGGCAGCCACTGGCACAACTTGTTCTTTACTTTTTCCCACGAGTGAAAGGGTACTCTAAACCTGCACGTGATCCAGCAACAATGCCAGTCGTCCTTTGAATTTAAATATAGGCTACATTTGAGGGCCTCGTAATGGACAGGTCAGACCTGACTGACAGGCAGTGCTGACTTCATCCATCTCATAATGACTCCAATCTGATGGTATTCTCACATTCCTTTCCATTCTGTTCCAGGAAAGATGTTGAAATAAGCACATTGCGGTGCCCGAGTCTCTGGATTTGTCGGTTATATAAATCTGAGCATTTGTGTGTGTGTGTCTGGGTAGATTTTAGTGTATGTTTGTGTTTGTGTCCAGGTTTCGGCGAGAATGTGAGTGCTGGAAATGCGTCTATACATAGACAGTCACAGCACCCACGCGCCTACCTCAAATACACTGCGGAGCTGCTATCTATAGGACACACATCGTGTACTGGAGCTCTGTGACGTACTAAAATGCATATGGAATATCTTAGACACTTCAGATATCGATAAAATGCATCTTGATATTTTACAGCCTTTTGATAATATTCAAAACGCATCTCCCTAGTTAAGTATTAAAATGGTGATTTGTTTCTTTACGACTTCAACCAAACTGTCTTTGTTCCCAAGGAGATTCAAAATGTTTCATTCAAGAAAAAAAATAATCAAGGGACATTTGATTTATTGTTACTGTTTGTCAAGGAACAGAAAAAAAGGATGACATTTAAAGGAACACGCCACTATTTTTGAAAATAGGCTTATTTTCCGACTCCCCTTAGAGTTAAACAGTTGAGTTTTACCGGTTTCGAATCCATTCAGCCGATCTCCGGGTCTGGCTGTGGCACTTTTAGCATAGCTTAGCATATATCATTGAATCTGATTAGACCGTTAGCATCACACAGGGAACGCTGGGGGCTATTTTCAGGCGCTGTGTAATATCATTGCGCCGCTGCACTCATGGTACGGCTCAAAGTTCCTTGATTATTACGCAGGAATGAGAGTATAGTTCCTAGCCATATCGGCCTAGAAAATCACAACTTTTCATTTTCCGTCGAAAAAAATATAGAATATATCAAAAATATCGAACCTCTTTGGTCATTTTTGAGCGAGATGCTAACGGTCTAATCAGATTCAATGATCTATGCTACGCTATGCTAAAAGTGGTACCCCCAGACCCGGATTCGAAAACGGTAAAACTCAACTGTTTAACTCTAGGTGTCACGATTCACCAGTGAGAGTGCCCCTTATTATCACCAGAGGGCACTCCATCCCAGACTGTCATTCCATCAAAAGACTACATTACCCATAATCCTTTGCCTGGACTCATCATCACTCATTGTTTACACCTGAGTCTCATTTACCTCTGCCTATATATACAATGTTCACGCTGTCATTCAAGGCGAAGTCTTCTGTAACGTACTGCTCCGAGACACGAAGGTTGAGAATCCAAACACAGCTTTATTTCAAAGGGTAATCCACATTCGTCGTCAACAAACAGGCAAGAGGTCATAACAGGTAATCAGTCCAATCGGGCAAACAAGACAGGAGAGACAGGCAAACGGGTAATCCACGGAACAGGCAAGAAATCCAAAAACCAAGAGACTTTGCAGTTGTTACACTAACAAGACTTCGCAATGAATGACTGAGATAACCAGGTTTATGTAGGGTGAGGTAAACAGGCTCATGAGAGACAGGTGTAAACAATAAGTGATGATGAGTCCGGGCAAAGGATTATGGGTAATGTAGTCTTTGATGGAATGTCAGTCCAGGATTGAGTGCCCTCAGGTGGTAATCAGGGCCACTCTCACTGGTGAATTGTGACACTAGGGGAGTTGGAAAATTAGCCTATTTTCAAAAATAGCGGCGTGTTGCTTTAACAATCTGTGTTAAGATGCATCAATCAGTAGTATAAAAATCAACATTTATTTGCACACGTTTTTTTTTAAACATAGTATATTGTAATATTTTACATTTATTTACATGTTATATATTTGAGGTCTTTTATTCTAATACTATAATACTTTTATTCAGCAAGGACACATTAAATTGATCAAAAGGGACGTTTCTCATGCATATTTCAAATATATGCTATTCTTTTGAACTTTCTATGCAAATAATCCTAATAATATATATCATTATTTACATATTATGCAGCTTATAGGGCTGCACGATTATGCCAATCACAATTGTCGATTATTCCCTTGATATTGTAATTGCGATTATTAATTACGATTATCACAATTTACATTGAATGATGTTTTGAATAGCTTCATACAATTGGTCAAAGCCATAAGTCTAAACAAGCTGTGCTCCATATTTGAGGTTGATATCTCAAAAAATTAGCTTTCAGTCAGATTTTGTTCTTGCACAGTACCAAACGTTTCCACTAGAGGAAATTCATCTCCTGTTTGTTTCCAATGCGCTCATTTTTGACCGTAAACAATACACACTTTCAAATCCATGATTTTATTTTGTATTCACACAGCAAGTGCCCTTTAGTCGTCATCCTCAGATTCTAGTCAGAATATGAGTCTGATACTGCACCATTGGGCTGTGATTATGGGGCGTTTCAACCGAACCAGGAAAGAAAATGCCTCTGCACTCAATTGGATAGACCAACAACCAATCAGATGCATAATTGTCAACAGGGCGCGCGTTCAGCTCCAACAAAACGTGGCAAAACATTTTTTTTAACGGAAATGGTGCTGCGTTGAACATCCTGTTCTGATGACGCAAGAGTGGCAGCTATGGCAGCTGAGAAGGCCATTCTTTGTGTTCATTTTGAAGAATTTTCAGAGCCTGATGAATACATACATATATATGTATAAATACGTGTTTAATACTGAAAAATACGCTCGGTGCAGTCGCAGCCCTTGCTGTCCAGAGAGCGAAGGGATTTGTGGAAATTGTGGTTCCTAATTATCGGGATCCAACATTTGCCTTGCATTTCAGGATGAAAAGACAAAAATGTCTTCTAATATCTTCAATTGTTGCGTTTACCGAGCTGCAGCGGACACATTTATAAACAAATTTACTTGAAGCCATTGTGCGAGCTGTCTCTTTAACACAGCACAGTTTATATACGTGTTGCTGCTGATTGGGCTGACATATTTGGCACACCCACCAAACAAGAGAAAGCGCATCTCAAACCCGTTTTGAACATGACGTTCAACCCGGAAACCGTAGCAAAACGTTGCGCACTGGTTTGAGCTTGAACGTGCCCCAGAACCCAACTGCACGCACGCTGGAAGAAGTAGAAGAAGATAAATGTAAACGATCTTTGCCGGTGTTGTAAAAGAATTTAAGGATACGCGGAGTACTTGCCAACACAATCATCTTTTCTTTTCTTTTTTTTATGCATATACGAACAAATTCTCCGTTTAGTAAACCAATTCAACCCAAGCGCTCTTTGGTGACGTGGATGATTACGCTACTGTCCATCATCGTATAAAGCCCGCCCTGACAATTTGATTGGTCTGAACAGCTCTGGTTCGAGCATAGTTGCTCCACAACGGATCAAGTCCAGACCGAACTTCCCGACCTCAAATGTTGTGGGCGGGGCTAAGTTCGGCTGGCATCCAGGCTAAAAACTTTTACCAAGTTTCGTACCATTCCGATGAAGCCCAAAAAAAAACATGAAATGAGGAGGATATGATTATGTAAATATTGAGAACAGTACTGGTGCTTGTGATGGTATTTGTACCTCCAGAGATGTAACGATCGAATGAGTGATCATTCAACACACGCAGTGGCGTTTCGCTGAAATGACCCACATAGGCATGCAGATGGGAGAAGAAAGCATAAAGCACTTCCTTGTCCTCCTCCTCCTCCTCCCCCTCCGTCCTGTCATCCTTGCATTCCTGTGCTACGGAGAAGACAGATGGTTGCTATGGCAACAAGCCGTGCGATAAGAAGGGTGGCTGTAGTTTCCCGGGAGTGGGCATGTTGTCTCTCTGTTGTTTTTTCACCCTTTTCCCGCATGCTTGCCCAGCAGGAGTGGCCGTCGGGCATGAAATGCTGGCACTGTGGCACAGGTGCGAGTACAAGAGGTTTGAAGTCTGGCACAAGAGGCAGTGTACAGATTTATCCTCTACTGAGAGTCACGGCAGGTAGTGAAGGAGCAAACTGAGCGGCATCCTAAACAACAGCGCGTCTCTGATGACAGAGAGACGGAGGGAGGTGGAAGAGAACAGAGTCTCAGTACAGGCCAGCAACTGATTCCACTCATTACTCATCTCACACACACACACACAGTGCAGCTGCACCAGAGAACTCCGCTCCGGACTGTGGCGGGACAACATCTGCACAGGTTGCACACGGCCACCATCAAGAAGCACCATGTACATGAATCTGCAACATTTTGATCTGGTTGAATTTTGAATGCAACTTCCCAAAAGATTATATTATGAAAATGTCAATGCCTCTCTTTTTTTTTTCTTCACAAATGACAATAATGAACATCAAGTCGAGACACGATTTTGCTTGGTTAATTAAAACAATATAAAACTTATGTCAGGTCCAGATGCTGTATGAATTCATATACACACCGATCAGGCATAAATAATTGATTGAATATTGTGTTGGTCCCCCTTTTGCTGCCAAAACAGCCCTGACCCGTCGAGGCATGGACTCCACTAGACCCCTGAAGATGTGCTGTGGTATCTGGCGAGGTTGCGAGGTGGGGCCTCCATGGAACGGACTTGTTTGTTCAGCACATCCCACAGACGCTCGATTGGATTGAGATCTGGGGAATTTGGAGGCCAAGTCAACACCTCAAACTCGTTGTTGTGCTCCTCAATCCATTCCTGAAGCATTTGTGCTTTGTGTCAGGGCGCATTATCTGCTGAAAGAGCCACAGCCACCAGGGAAAAACGTTTCCATGAAAGGCCGTACATGGTCTGCAACAATACTTAGGTAGGTGGTACGTGTCAAAGTAACATCCACATGGATGGCAGGACCCAAGGTCTCCCAGCAGAGTCCGTTCTCTGAGCATATAAGCCCTGAGGTGCGCTGCTTCTCGAGATTACTGACTTTATTAGAGAGAAGAATATGTTCAGCTCCCTCCCTCCGAAGCTTTGAATATTCTGTGTTGATTACTACCAAAGCTTCGAAGCTCAAAAAAATGGTATTCGGACCAGCCCTAGTATGTGTGTCTGTTAAGTCCATGATACCGTAGGGTGTCCCATCTGTCATTTTAGGTTTCAGACTTCTTCCCGACAGACAAAGCGCCATTACGAAAGTGCGGACTCGTAGGAAGACTGCGAGTGTTTAGAGTGCCATTTGGGACGGGGCCGAACACACCTTTAGTTCCTAGTTTTGTCATGTGGTTCCCCTGTTCCTTATGAGATCATGTCATGTGCTTCTTCTGTTTCATGTGTCTTCTGTTCTATTGGTTTATCTCAGTTCTGTTTTGTCATTGGTTCATCGTCTTGATCATGCTCAGGTGTTTCTTGTAAGTCATTAGCCTTTGTATACACAGCCCTCAAGTTTCCACTGTGCCTTGTTTACATGGGCGTAGGTTTAGGGAGGGACGCTAGGTACTAGTCCCAATCAATATTTTAAGATGACAAAATTGTCCCCACCAATATTTTAGCAAACTCCTTTGTGCTGCTATATAGATAGATTCCGACGGCCAGGACGACAGTACAAGAAACACTGTCATTTGATTGGCTGAAAACCTGAGGGGGGGTGGGGGGTGTGTGTATCTGACACGCTACACGCATGGGATAGTGTCAAAGCACTGGCAGACAGGCAAGCGGGTGTGTGTATATAATCTGGGCAAACCTGGTGGGATGTCCCCACCAAAGCTGAGACCAAACCTACGCCCTTGCTTGTTTATCTTTGTTCGTGCAACTGCTGTTGGTGAGTTTGTTTCATGTGCATGCTCAAGTCAAGCTTTGTCTGTTTATTTTGTGTTTGTTCATGTATAACTGCACATAGGTTCAGTTCAACTTGCCTTCAGTAGACACAAACACACACACACACACACGTCTAGTCTAGAGAACCAATTGAGCCAAGACTACCACTCTTTTGGGTATTTGAATCAATTATGATTTGCATAATTCCTTATTCAGGTACGAAAACAAACACAGACAACGTGCACCAATAAACCACGCTATAAGTAAGTGCAATTAATTCATAATGAATTCCCCCATGTTGAGTTAAACAATTCCAGTATTTCCCACATTAGTAAATCTAAATAGCAGATAGCGTGCTGGAATGCACCTTGGCAGAGTGGCAGCGCTGAGAGGGGTTTAAGTGGGATGAGGAAAGGCTAAAATCGACACTGTTTTTCAGAGGCCACTGACTGAGCTCTCAAAACAGCCCAAGACAAACCACTCCAGATTTCACAAATGAGTGGAATACAGATGAGGGGTGTGCAAATGGAGGAGGCTCTGCTTTGGAAAACAGGTGCAGACGGCACCTTGGGTCAGCTTTTCCAAAAACATATCAAGACATGTTCACATTTTTACATATCTATGGCCAGAATATCAGTGTTTAAAGCATGTGAAACATCAATTACCCTGAAAAGCACCACCTCTTTTTTAAGTCGTTTAGCACAAACACACTGCAGCTAAAACAGTTGTTACACTTCTAGTAATTTTTTTTTTTTTTTACATGCAAATGAAATACAGAAGTGACTATGCACTAACCAGCTGTATCACCGTCTGGTTTGGAAACTGCTCAGCATCTGACAGGAAAGCCCAACAGAGTAGAGAAGACAGTACAGCATATCACTGGGGCTGGCTTTCCTGCCATTGAAGACCTTTATAACACTAGGTGTGTGAAGAAGGCAACCTCCATCATGAAGGACTCCTCTCACCCTCCCCAAATCTGCTCCAAGCCCCTCCCATCTGGGAAGAGGCTGAGAAGCATTCAGGACAGAACATCCAGACTCAAAAACAGTTTCTTCCTGCAAGCAATCATACATCTAACTAGTTTTTGGTACTGATGTGTGAATGGCTTCTTACCAGTGAAAAGACGGAACGTTGTTGCTTATGTAAACTGTACATTTGTCTATCAGAAAAGTCAATTGGTAAGGCCCTGTTTACTCCTGGTATTGAGATGTGTTTTGGTCGATCGGATCACAAGTGGACGACTCTAAATACAGGTGTAAACAGGGTCTAATACGCTTTGAGCTTGTCCACTTTCGACCACTTCCAGAGGTAGTGGAAAACGCATTCAACCGGATTGCTTTCAAAGTGTAGACGCTAATGTGTTCGAACAGCCGTCTACTCTCCGCCTACTGACCTAATGTGTGAACATTACGGGAAGAGCTCTAGCTAGACGGGATTCAAACTTTGTTAGCTGAAGACCCAAGTTTGGTTTGAAGACGAAAAACGTATCAAGAACAATGTTCGCTGGTCACAGCGTTCGGCTGGTCTTGCGGCTGTCAGAGCAGAAACGAAAGCTAATGCTCTCTGTATGTTTTATCCGTCGTCTCCGGGCACATTCATATCTAAAGCCCTGTTTCCCCGTTTTTTCCCCCAGACCTGCGTTTCCACTGCGGTCTAAAGTACCGTGAAGATTAGGCAAATTAGTCCGGTGATGTAGGACTGTGCGGTGTGACAGTAATCATTTTTGTGCGACAATAACAAGTATGGAGGAGATGCAAGCAGCGCTGCTTTTGCTAGTTATGTATTGGTTTACTAAAGGGGTAATTAACAAAACTGCAGAAAAGAGATGAGCACTGATACTAAAGCGTATTCTGAAAGCTTGTAAAGCTAGATTTAAAATAAGACAACGTATGTTATAATCCGCTATCACGAACCATGAAATGGCTGAGACGAATGCGCGCCATCGGACAGAGAGCAAGACTCGCTGATATTTACAGAACGAACCTCGCAAAAGACTTTTAAAAATGCCGGTTGAAATAAAATGCTGCGCGAGTTCAACCAATCAGCATGTTCAGCGCCCAAGTCCCACCCCCGAAAGTTCCCGAACTTTGAAAAAGTACTACCTCGCGAGCAGGGCCGTTCGGAGGGGGAAATATTTACCCGGAACTTCATTTAGACCCTGGTTCCTGCGGTCGAAACACTTATGACTATCTGCAAAGCCACTCAAAGGCAAGTCTGCAACCTTAGCCGAAAAAAGTGTCAATGGAGGAGAGGCTTCACTATGCTGTTATACTATTACCTGCCCATAGACCCTTCCCTCAAAGAAATCAGGACAGAAGTGGTTGAAAATGGACAAAAGAGATGGATTAAAACAGCATGGGCCAGATTTACTAAGCTTGTTTCACGAGCTCACACTTACATATAATTTATAGAGAGTAAATTTAAATGCATATTTGTCGTGCTGTCCGGGGGGAGGGCTTCAAGCTCGGACTTGGCCTGAACCCAGAGTACACGCCCGTGTATGTAAGTGGTTAGGACTAAAAGAGTGTGAGAGTTTTGTTTTGTTTTGTGATTGTTGCGGGCAAAAATCCTTGATTATGCGGCATGTTTTCTTAAAAAATGCGATGAAAATGCGGGATATTTATGCAATATTTATGCAAAATTTACAAAACATTGAGTCAAACAAGTTCTGTAGCTTTACAAAAGGAATATGCTACAACTTCTGAAAAATGAATAAATAACTTCCTGTTTTACAGAGGTAGCTTTACAAAACAGACATTTGAGCGCTTCCAATGCACAAAGTGCAATCTCTTAAAGGGTTAGTTCACCCAAAAATGTAAATTCTGTCATTAATGACGTCCCCTCATGTCGTTGGACACCCGTCAGACCTCCGTTCATCTCTAAATAACGACTTATATAGTGATGACCGATTTCAAAACACAGCATCATGATGCTATGAATCAGTGAGTCGATTCATGATTCGGATCGCGTGTCAAACTGCTGAAATACGTGACTTTGGCGATCCGAACCGCTGAATCGACTCACTGATTCATAACGCTTCAAAGCTTCATGATGCTGTGTTTTGAAATCGGTCAACACACCGGGAAACTGTTTTGCGCGTCTTTTGCTGTTATTTTTGTTGGCAAATGGGAGTTTGCGCTTCATCATGGTTTCACCGATATCTATGGTTTCTCCACGGGGGTTTGCAGCTTTTCGATGACGTTCTTGTCGGATAATTACGTCACTTCAAAACATTCCCATGGCAACAGGCGGAAATGGCGGCTCTTGTGTGAAGTAAACAAACATTTTTCAACTTTCTGCTAATATATATATGACTTTTTTTGCAACGAAAATGCGGGGATTATGAAATCATGCTAGCCCCGCATATTTTGCACGTGGAAATAGGCAATTTATGCGGCGAAAGTGCGGCGTATTTGAAAAAATGCGGCCCCCGCATAAATATGCGGACTTTGGCTGATTATGCGTTAAATCACGCGATCGCATAATCACGTTTTTCTGGAGGGACTGTAACGTTACACCTCTTTGTTGATTAGCTGAGTGCTCTTCACCTGTGTCAATTATCTGAAAGTGCTCCTCCCGAACCTTTGTTAATAAACATCATGTCAGCGCAAACTAGCCTGACGTTGTCATACTCAATTCTAGTCAGAATATGAGACTGATGCTGCTCCATTGGGCTGTGATTATGGGGCGTGTTTCAACCGAACCAGGAAAGACCTCAATTGGATAGATCTACAACTAGGCCTGTCGCGATAGTCAAAAAATCAATTAATCGCACGATAAAACAAAATTAGCTTGATAATTTTTCCGGCCATGATAATTTCCATTTGCATGCTTGTTTGTTTTCCTCGTCTCTCTCTCTCTCTCTCTCTCTCTCTCTCTCTCTGACTGCGCGCACGCCTCGTCCGTTTGGGGAGGTGTTTATACTCGACGCGCAGACTGGGTGCCGGCGTGATTAGACGTCATGCTCGGCCAGATTCGCCTGGAACTCGTGCTTCTTCGGTTGCGGAGCCGTGCGCAAAGTTACAAAATTTGACATGCACACCGCCAAGTGAAATGGGGTCTCGCGCACTCAACGCGCACTACTGCCCGCTCCGCGCTGACGCCATTTTTGCCGCGCGCACCCTCACGCTCGTACGCACGCGTCTAGCTTAAACAAGGCTTAAAGGGGTGGTAAAGCACACTCTTTCGAAGGCTTGATTGTGTTTGTGGGGTGCACTGTAACATGTGTTCATGCTTCGTTTTTAAAAAAATGCAGTATTTTTCATATATTTTACCTTTATTCTACATTGCTCTGTCCCTCCTTGTAAAAACGGTCTGATGGTTTCCGGATTCTGTGAAGCCAGTCCCTCAAAAATACGCAATGGGCTCTGATTGGTTAGCTGGCCCAGTGTGCTGTGATTCGCTAACCGCCTAGTGCACGTTTCTCGAAAGCGTCACGCCCCTTAACTCTACAGGTAGCCTCAGGCTTTGTGTACGCTAGCGTCAATAAAGATTGTGGAAGCTTTCCTCCGCGAGATGTGCCGCGGTAGCCGCCTGTCTCGTGCAGCTGAACTCGTGCAGCTGAACTCGTGCAGCTGAAGGCTCATGTATTGCAAATACAGACGAATATTGTCCATTATGTCACATTTTCCGATCTTCTCCTCCGACCCCTGTCTGTCTCGTGCTTTGATTTATGATGGGCAGCATATATCCGATGCAAATGCGACCGTGTTCCCCTCATGTCTCTTACACACATGAATATGACGTTGTATGTTAAACGCACTGCAGCTCCCCCGTCCCTAGGAAGGCTGAAGAAAGTGGACCTGCAATCCGGATGAAAATAACAGCGTTTCGTCGGCATTGTCAACAGCACTCCAGCCTACTAACCACAACAACGCTTCCCTGCTGCGATACAAAATGGCCTCGCCCCCCCCCCCCCCCCTTGTTAATATTCTCGGAGGAGGGGTTTATGTAAATATTGGGACTGGTGATGTCAGAGACCCTGGAGGAATGTGTAGTAGTCCCTACCGGCCGTTTGCTGTAGTCCTTAGAAATCGATTTCTTTAAAAGCAAATATCTCCCTTTGCTTTAAACTTTGAACGTTGTAACTTTGAAGATGTTGTTTATGCTCAAACAGCAACATTACACACTAGCTAAAGTTAGAAAAGTGAAATCGTGGTTTACCACCCCTTTAAAGCTACACTGAAGTTGGCAGTTTGATAAATGCAAGTTAATTCTTCAGCTTAATCTTTGTGTGCTTCAAGTTCAATCTTTGTGTGCTAAAAAGGCACATAAGTTCCTGTAGAGATAGCAATACATATTCTCCTTTTTTTGCCAAATAAACGAAAAGTATGTCATCAATGTCTTCTCTCTTGCTGTATCAAAATCTCACCTAGCTTTCCTCAGAGATGGTCCCAATAATGTGCTTAATGCCAAGTCAAATTCAGTTTGTGCATGATTACATGATATAACAATTTTTTTAATACTGTATCCTAAATTGTGGATAATTAAGTATCATATGCTGCGAACCGTGGGTTTTGTGAACCGTGCCACCGTAATATGCACCTAAAACACAATCATCCGTTGCAGTTTTCATCCATTTTTTTTTTTGTTGGTATTTATTCAAGTTAATTTTTTGTTAACAGACTGAGAGTCCATTGCTTTTATTGTTTTTGGTTGTTTTGTTCATTTATTGTGGATATTTAAAATGTTTTCCGTTTTCAGTGTTAAATAGTCTTTAGAAATAAAAGTGTATTGATCTTTGAAAAGGTGTACCTGCATTATTATGCCATTATCATTATTTTAGATGAAAATGGTCTCAGAACGACAATATTATCGTTTATCGCAATAAATTCTTGGCCAATTTATCGTCCAGCAAACTTTGTTATCGTGACAGGCCTACCTACAACCAATCAGAGCAACGGAGCGCTGCATAACTTTAGTTTGTCAACAGAACTCGACTGCACGCACGCTAGAAGAAGTAGAAGAAGAAGATGAGTGTAAACGATCTTTGCCAGTGTTGTAAAAAAAGAATCGGACCAAAACACGGCAAATACATTTGAGATAATTAGCAAATATGACTATATGTCCAGGTGGAAATGCATGCATCATTTTCAATGTCAACAGTAAGAATAAGCCAATTTAAGTGCAAAAAAATGCCCAATATAAGAGATCGAAAGAAGCAATGTAAATAACAGGCATTCACACACAGAGTACTTACCAACACGATCATCATTTCTGAGAGAAATAGTAAAGGTGAATGCATATATACAAACAAGTTCTCCGTTTAGGATTAGACTAAATTCAACCCAAGCGCTCTTTGGTGACGTGGATGATTACGTTACTGTTGATCATCTGTCCATCATCGTATAAAGCACACCCTGACAATTTCATTGGTCCGAACAGCTTTTGTTCGCGCTTAGTTGCTCCACAACGGATCAATTCCAGACCGAATTTCCCCGAACTCAAATGTTGTGGGCGGGGCTAAATTCGGCAGGCATCCAGGCTAAGTGCAAACCATCTTTTGCCATTAAAAACTACTGTCAGGATGTGTGATGAATTAGCGCTGAAAAGGCATGGACAGGTTTATTTTTGCGGCTGATCTAATTGCATATGCATTTGTAAGAGTTTTCCTTTTCAGATGCAACATTAATGTGAGGAGAGTATTTAAATGAACCATGCGCAGTGATTTACTAAGGTTTGCGCTAGTCAATTTACTGGTTACATCTTAAACCAGACGCTAACTGGTAGATTGCATAGGTCATTATGGAAATTATCCGTCTGTGTTCTTTAATTTGCACGTCGTCAATAGATGACGCACAGAACTTTCCACTCCCATCGGCACTTTTTGGGAATTGCGCTCTCACGCTAATTTGCCCTGTTTGGTAAATCTGGCCTCAGGTGTAAACGGGAAAGTGTCTCCCTCGTCTACTTGTGAACCGATTGACCAAAATGCATCTTAATACCAAGTGTAAACAGGGCCTAAAAGCTTATGACTGTCTGCAAAGCCACTCGAAGGCAAGTCTGCAACCTTAGCCGAAAAAAGTGTCAATGGAGGAGAGGCTTCACTATGCTGAATAAACCGCTTTTGTGAATAAATGGCTTATAGTTTAACGAATGGACAGCCCATCGACTATCTGCAACATGTTTGCTCTTAAACATTCATTTGGATTGATCTATTTTTAGAGTTCACACCCAAAAAAATGCTGTTTTTTAAGAGAAGTCACGGACAATTGCACAACAGGTGTGATTCAGTTTACGGCACTTCTCATTCATTTCTATGGTATCCGCAACAGTGATCACAGAGCTCTGAACGAAATCGAATGGCGTCAAGGCTGTAATGTGATTTGTTATCAAGGCACACATGAACCAAGTGTGTTAGCCGTTACGCTTTTTCCAATGGTAGAGCCACGGACCCCACGGATGTCCCAATAATAAGACCATCTCTGCTGTGAAACACACATCCTGAAAAGTGAAGCCAAAACATTTTGATCGCCTCCTGGTGGCTCGTTGCACTAAACTAAACAAAAAACACATGGTGTCATTTTAGGTAGTTAGTATTCATTTTTCGTTATTTGATGCTATAAAAAGGGTGACGATCACTACTCCACAGACTCCAAATGAAATCACCAGCTCATGATCACAGCGGCCATTTCTGGGACATTTGTCTTCATTTTTCTACAGTTCAAGGAGGTGAAGACACACTGCCCATCTTTTTTTACAGTCTATGGTCTGCACACACAAGCCTAACCACTAACAGTTGTCCGCACTAACATGCAACTGTGAATGCAAAGCTCTAAAATTTACTGAATGAGTCACCAACAGATGCAGATAGAGAAACAGAACGAGCTCTGCAGTCCCAGCAGGACATGTGACCGCCGTTACGACAGCCGAGATCAGACACCAGAATCGGGGGGCTCTTCACTAACTCAGCTTTCTACAGAGGGCCGAGAATACACACACAAAAACAGGGGGTGGTGAAGACAGGGAAAGGTCATAAGCCAAGGTCAGAGACAACAGATGGATCAAGTCAACGGGAGGATAGGGTTTCACTACCTCTAATGGAAGAACATTGGATTGTAATAGTTAGATACATTCGCCTGATTTCATTTCATATCCATTATTTCATTATTTCATCTGATTATGGGACAAAAATCAATACTTAAGCAATGACATATGAGCGGCTGTTTTATATTGTGAATATAGTCATGACTACAGGGCATTGTAAATGTTATTACAACATTACTTCATTAAAAGGGCTATTTGTAGAATTCAGAAACCCTTGTTATTAGCGACACCGGTGGCCGTTAAGTGAACTGCAATGTGATACAATAGCCAATATACTCACTTAAAAGAACGAAGTGCCTTTGCAGATATATCATTTTAACAAACATCCCGACACCATCACCACTGCTGAGAGTGACGTTTCGATGAATATGTAAATATGTGCTGCGCGCTTTCCTCTAGGTAACAAAATAAACACACAACAAAAATGACAGCAGTGAAAACAGCAGTTAAAGGGTTAGTTCATCCAAAAAGGAAAATTATCCCATGATTTACTCACCCTCAAGTCATCCTAGGTGTATATGACAATCTTCTTTCAGACGAATACAATCAGAGTTATATTAAAGGGTTAGTTCACCCAAAAATGAAAATAATGTCCTTTATTATTCACCCTCATGCTGTTCCACACCCGTAAGAACTCCGTTCATCTTCGGAACACAAATGAAGATATTTTAGTTGAAATCTGAAGGCTCAGTGAGGCCTGCATAGCCAGCAATGACATTTCCTCTCTCAAGATCCATTAAATCAGTTCATGCGAGTACAGTGGTTCAAAATTAATATTATAAAGCGACGAGAATATTTTTGGTGTGCCAAAAAAACTTAATAACGACTAATATAGTGATGCCGATTTCAAAACACTGCTTCATGAAGCTTCAGAGCGTTATGAATCAGCGTGTCGAATCAGAGGCACTGAGCGCCAAAGTCACGTGATTTCAGCAGTATGGCGGTTTGACACGCGATCCGAATCATGATTCAACACACTGCTTCATGAAGCTTCGGAGCATTATGAATCAGTGTTTTGAATCATGATTTGATTCGCTGATTCATAACGCTCCGAAGTTTCATGAAGCAGTGTTTTGAATCATGATTCGATTCGCTGATTCATAACACCCCTAAGCTTCATGAAGCAGTGTTTTGAATCATGATTCGATTCGCTGATTCATAACACCCCGAAGCTTCATGAAGCAGTGTTTTGAATCATGATTTGATGATTCATAACACCCCGAAGCTTCATGAAGCAGTGTTTTGAATCATGATTCGATTCGCTGGTTCATAACACCCCTAAGCTTCATGAAGCAGTGTTTTGAATCATGATTCGATTCGCTGATTCATAACGCTCCGAAGCTTCATGAAGCAGTGTTTTGAATCATGATTCGATTCACTGATTCATAACACCCCGAAGCTTCATGAAACAGTGTTTTGAATCATGATTTGATGATTCATAACGCCTCGAAGCTTCATGAAGCAGTGTTTTGAATCATGATTCGATTTGCTGATTCATAACGCTCCGAAGCTTCATGAAGCAGTGTTTTGAATCATGATTCGATTCACTGATTCATAACACCCCGAAGCTTCATGAAACAGTGTTTTGAATCATGATTTGATGATTCATAACGCCTCGAAGCTTCATGAAGCAGTGTTTTGAATCATGATTCGATTTGCTGATTCATAACGCTCCGAAGCTTCATGAAGCAGTGTTTTGAATCATGATTCGATTCGCTGATTCATAACACCCCTAAGCTTCATGAAGCAGTGTTTTGAATCATGATTCGATTCGCTGGTTCATAACACCCCTAAGCTTCATGAAGCAGTGTTTTGAATCATGATTCGATTCGCTGATTCATAACGCTCTGAAGCTTCATGAAGCAGTGTTTTGAATCATGATTCGATTCGCTGATTCATAACACCCCGAAGCTTCATGAAGCAGTGTTTTGAATCATGATTTGATGATTCATAACACCCCGAAGCTTCATGAAGCAGTGTTTTGAATCATGATTTGATTCGCTGGTTCATAACACCCCTAAGCTTCATGAAGCAGTGTTTTGAATCATGATTCGATTCGCTGATTCATAACGCTCCGAAGCTTCATGAAGCAGTGTTTTGAATCATGATTCGATTCGCTGATTCATAACACCCCGAAGCTTCATGAAGCAGTGTTTTGAATCATGATTCGATTTGCTGATTCATAACGCTCCGAAGCTTCATGAAGCAGTGTTTTGAATCATGATTCGATTCGCTGATTCATAACACCCCGAAGCTTCATGAAGCAGTGTTTTGAATCATGATTCGATTTGCTGATTCATAACGCTCCGAAGCTTCATGAAGCAGTGTTTTGAATCATGATTCGATTCGCTGGTTCATAACACCCCTAAGCTTCATGAAGCAGTGTTTTGAATCATGATTCGATTTGCTGATTCATAACGCTCCGAAGCTTCATGAAGCAGTGTTTTGAATCATGATTCGATTCGCTGATTCATAACACCCCGAAGCTTCATGAAGCAGTGTTTTGAATCATGATTTGATGATTCATAACACCCCGAAGCTTCATGAAGCAGTGTTTTGAATCATGATTTGATTCGCTGGTTCATAACACCCCTAAGCTTCATGAAGCAGTGTTTTGAATCATGATTCGATTCGCTGATTCATAACGCTCCGAAGCTTCATGAAGCAGTGTTTTGAATCATGATTCGATTCGCTGATTCATAACACCCCGAAGCTTCATGAAGCAGTGTTTTGAATCATGATTCGATTTGCTGATTCATAACGCTCCGAAGCTTCATGAAGCAGTGTTTTGAATCATGATTCGATTCGCTGATTCATAACACCCCGAAGCTTCATGAAGCAGTGTTTTGAATCATGATTCGATTTGCTGATTCATAACGCTCCGAAGCTTCATGAAGCAGTGTTTTGAATCATGATTCGATTCGCTGGTTCATAACACCCCTAAGCTTCATGAAGCAGTGTTTTGAATCATGATTCGATTTGCTGATTCATAACGCTCCGAAGCTTCATGAAGCAGTGTTTTGAATCATGATTCGATTCGCTGATTCATAACACCCCTAAGCTTCATGAAGCAGTGTTTTGAAATTGGCCATCACTATATGTCGTTATTTAGTTTTTTTTGGCGCACCAAAAATATTCTTGTCACTAGTTTGCGTTCCGAAGATGAACGGAGGTCTTACCAGTGTGGAACAGCATGAGGGTGAGGAATAAATTACATCATTTTCATTTTTGGGTGAACTTACCCTTTAATAAATATCCTGGCTCTTCCAAGCTTTATAATGGCAGTGAATGGCTGTTTCTGTTTTGAAGTCCATAAAAGTGCATCTATCCATCATATAACTGCCCCACACGGCTCCGGGGGGTTAATAAAGGCCTTCTGAAGCGAAGTGGCACGTTAGTGTAAGAAAAATATCCATTTTTAAAACTTTACAAACTGTAATATCTAACTTCTGCTAACTGTCGTACATGCACTCACGAGAGACGGGCGTTCCAGCGTGTGACGTAGGGCGCTCCGGCTAGTTCTCATGAGAACCAAGTTTTGTTTTGCTGTATCCTCTGCACTTCTCATTCGTCACCGGAACTTGCGCTAAGCCTGCGGCCTACGTCATATGTCATACGCTGGAACGCCAGTCTCTCTTGAACGCACGTTTGTAAAGTTTTAAATATGGATAATTTTCTTACACAAACGCATCGTGTGGAGCAGTTATATGATGGATATATGCACTTTTATGAACAAAACAGAAACAGCCATTCACTGCCATTATACAGCTTGGATTAGCCAGGACATTTTTAATATAACTCTGATTGTATTCGTCTGAAAGAAGAATGTCATATACACCTAAAATGACTTGAGGGTGAGTAAATCATGGGCTAATTTTCATTTTTGAATCCCTTTAAGAAAGCATCTGATCATAGCGATGTGGAAATGTTTGCACAAAGTCTGCGATTCACCGGCATCATGTTAACAAATGAGGTCATTAAAACTGAATCACTGATAGTTTGATTATAAAGTATATTTGAGACTATATATAGATCTGCCTATGTGAGACTATAGTTTGAATGAATCCCTTTTCTTTGCATGACACGTTGACATTACAGAATGGCTCTTTCAAACAATATCCTGAACATTGTATTAGCATTAGTGTCCCGCGTCCTTCACATATAAATCAGTCTACAGGCTTTCATTGACAACCTAGGAAGTCGGGGAAGGTCTCGTTTTTTTAAATTTCATTACAAGGTTTTACACATCCTATCCATAATTGAATTATGTCATCTGATTAAGAGACAAAAATCAATACTTAAGCAATAAGATATTAGAGGCTGTGCTATATTGCGAATATTATTAGGCATAAGGGACCAAGCAATTTTGTTGAAACATATAGTAAAAATCAGAGCGTTAGGATGTTCTTAGTAACACTTCATAATAAATGTTCAACAATTAATAATGATTAAAGGATTAGTTCACTTCAAAAAGAAAATTTCCTGATATTTTACTCACCCCCATCTCATCCAAGATGTTCATGTCTTTCTTTCTTTAGTCGAAAACAAATTAAGTTTTTTGAGGAAAACATTCAAGGATTTTTCTCCATATAATGGACTTCAATGGCAACCAATGGGTTGAAGGTCAAAATCAAGGCAGTTTTAAAGGAAGGGCTTCAGAGGCTCTGCACGATCCCAGACGAGCCAAATCAACGGTCATTTAAAAAACAAACAAACACATTTATAGTTTTTAACCACTAATTGCTCTACTTCGGTGTTGTGATTTTTCGCGGCGTATGACGGCATCGCGTCGGAAAGGTCACAGCCGTGAATTTTTTTAATTTGAGGTTAAAAGGTATAAATGGTTTAAAGAAATTTGGCTCGTCTGGGATCGTGCAGAGCCTCTGAAGCCCTTCCTTTGAAACTGCATTGATTTTGACCTTCAACCCATTGGTTGCCATTGAAGTCCATTATGTGGAGAAAAATCCTGGAATGTTTTCCTCAAACTTAATTTATTTTCGACTGAAGAAAGAAAGACAGAAACATCTTGGATGAGATGGGGGTATCAGTAAATGTTCATTTTGAAGTGAACTAATCCTTTAACAGTCATTTGTCAATAAGTAGTTAGACGTGAAATGTTTTAAAGAAATGTATAAATGTTTATATATACAGTCAAGCTCGAAATTATTCATACCCTTGGTAAATATGACCAAAGAAGGCTGTGAAAATAAATCTGCGTTGTTCATCCTTTTGATCTTTTGTTTTAAAATGTATAAAATTCTAACCTTTCATTGGAGGATAAGAATTTTAAATGAAGGGAAAATCTTATTATGAAATAAATGTTTTTCTCTAATACACATTGCTCACAATTAATCATACCCTTTTATTCAATACTTTTTGCAACCTCTTTTTGCCAAGATAACAGCTCTGAGTCTTCTTCTATAATGCCTGATGAGTTTGGAGAACACCTGACAAGAGTTCAGAGACCATTCCTCCATACAGAATCTCTCCAGATCCTTCAGATTCCCAGATCCATGTTGGTGCTTCTTCTCTTCAGTTCACCCCCCTCATCTTCTATAGTGCTAAGGTCAGGGACTGGGATGGCCATGGCAGAAACTTGGTTTTGTACTCAGTGACACATTTTTGTGCTGATTTTGATGTTTGTTTTGGATCACTGTCCTGTTGGAAGATCCAGCCTTGGCCCATTATAAGATTTCTAGCTGGGACAGTCAGGTTTGAATTTTTTATCTGTTGGTATTTGCTAGAATCCAAATGTCCAGGATCTCTGGAAGAAAGATAGGCCCACAACATTAAATATACAGCAGGGTATTTCATTTTACACATGGGGTACTTTTATTTATCCCTGTGTGCACCAAACCCATCTTGAGTGTTTGCTGACAAAAAGCCAAATCTCTTGTCAGGTGTTCTCCAAACTCTCCAAGAGACTATATATAGATCTGCCAATGTGAGACTATGAATCCCTTTTCTTTACATGACACGTTGACATTACAGAATGGCTCTTTCAAACAATATCCTGAACATTGTATAAGCATTAGTTTCACGTGTCAGAACGGAAGAGCGCAAACGTCAAAAATGTCCCGCGTCCTTCACATATAAATCAGTCTGCAGGCTTTCATTGACAACCTAGGAAGTCGGGGAAGGTCTTGTTTTTTAAAATTTCATTACAAGGTTTTACACATCCTATCCATAATTGAATTATGTCATCTGATTATGAGACAAAAATCAATACTTAAGCAATAAGATATTAGAGGCTGTGCTATATTGCGAATATTATTAGGCATAAGGGACCAAGCAATTTTGTTGAAACATATAGTAAAAATCAGAGCATTAGGATGTTCTTAGTAACACTTCATAATAAATGTTCAACATTTAATAATGATTAAAGGATTAGTTCACTTCAAAATGAAAATTTCCTGATATTTTACTCACCCCCATCTCATCCAAGATGTTCATGTCTTTCTTTCTTTAGTCGAAAACAAATTAAGTTTTTTGAGGAAAACATTCAAGGATTTTTCTCCATATAATGGACTTCAATGGCCACCAATGGGTTGAAGGTCAAAATCTTATAATGGGCATCAGGCATTATAGAAGAAGACTCAGAGCTGTTATCTTGGCAAAAAGAGGTTGCAAAAAGTATTGAATAAAAGGGTATGATTAATTGTGAGCAATGGTTATTAGAGAAAAACATTTATTTCATAATAAGATTTTCCCCCCATTTAAAATGCATGTTCTCCAATGAAAGGTTAGAATTTTATACATTTTTAAAACAAAAGATCAAAAGGATGAACAACGCAGATTTATTTTCACAGCCTTCTTTGGTCATATTTACCAAGGGTATGAATAATTTCGGGCTTGACTGTATATATTCCTCATTGACCCTTTCTAGCACGACTTCATTTGTTAACAAACATATAGTACTTCTATACTTCTGCATTTACTAATGCATTTAGTGTATTAAATTGATAACAGTTAATGAACTGTGAACTAACATGTTATCTTATGCGTAACGAATGGGACCTTCCTGTAAACTCTTTTGTTTCCAACCCAACAAATTGTATATTAACAGAAAGCACACATGGGGAAATTAGAAAGCATCTAACAATCTTAATATTTGTTTTCTGTAATAGTAGTGTCAGACCCAATGGGACCTCAGCATAACTCGAACCGCATTCCACGAGAGCTTGAGATGGTGGAGGAATCGCTGAACATGAAACCAGCTCACGGGGAAATGTGAAGCATTCACACAGAACTCACACTGACAGATGCCTGAACAACAGCAGGAGGCTGAGCTTCCACCAGCAGTGCGGATGCAGCGCAGCTCATGTGACTCCAAACCTGCTCTCTGAAAACAAACCGCCCTTATGAGGAGCAGCGTTCCTAAAAAATACCATGCGAGCAACAAGACAAATGAAGTTGCGTGTGAGTTTGGTCTGTTTCCTTGTTCGAATGCTGTTTTTAGCTTGTAAACGCTGCTATGCATAACGTACTGCACTATTGTTCTGGGACTTGTACATTGTCATTCCACGTCTTCCAGCTTTCTTTATGCGTTCACTGGTCCTGAACGTGAATGAAACACATACAAAAAAAACAAAGCATTGCGCTGACTAGATGGCTCTGTATTTTTGCTTTGCTTTCCGGTAAACAAGATTTATTTCATTGATAAGCAAAATGTCATGGGATATTAAGATTCCCTGAGATCAGAACAATCCCTGTCTGAATGAGACACTCACATCACGTCAGTGTTTGTTGTGATTGACTGTAGAATCTTCTCATAGAGCCAAACCCCTCCCATATGCATAGCCCCGCCCCCTTTCTACATATGTTCCATGTACTTAACAGTAAATTATGCATAATTACATGCAACTAACCCTCAAACTAAACCCTAATCCTAACCCTATAGTAAGTACATGTTTTTAGGGGTTCAAGCACGAAGTGCTGAAACCCTATTGTATTTGTGCTGATTTTTATTATTATTATTATTATTAGGGGTTCAAGCACGAAGTGCTGAAACCCTATTGTATTTGTGCTGATTTTTATTATTATTATTATTATTATTATTATTATTCAGCCGTAAAACGCATCGTGCAGACCAAACTGTAAGGGCTAGAGACTTGAAACTTGGCCAATAGGTAGTACAAAAATCGAGGAAAGGTTATCAAATTATGAGCCACATTGGCCTATAGGTGGCGCTATAGCAATCAATTGCGCGAAACTGCTCATAACTCCTAGACCGTATGTCGTAGACTCAAGTGTCTTATATCATTGGAAAGGTGAGTCCCTGACGAACAAAACGTATATCTCCGATTTCATTTCCGCCATGATAGATTTTCCGCCATTTTGAATTTTGTTAAAAAACTACTTTTGCAAACTAGTCCCTGGATTTTAGCCCGATCGGAACCAAACCAGTACAGAAATGTTCTCTGGAGTCTGAATATCAATAATCATTGAAAAAAAGTAATAATTTCGATTCACGGTTATTAAGGGGCGTAATAATAGACGTTCAGGGCGGAGCCTATTTTACTAAAAAGGTTATAACTCAAGATTACAATGAGATATCTTCACCAAACTTGGTACACATGTGTAAGGGCTCAATCTTTGGTCACAATAAAAAAAATGCGATGATTGAACACTTGGTGGCGCTATAATATGAAAAAAACATGAAAAGGGCTATAACCACCCGACCGCTAGTCCGATTGACTTGAAAATTGGTATGCAGTGTCTTGGTCCAAGGTGCCAAGTATGTCTATGAGGACATTGGCGTATCTCAAAAAACATGGCCGCCACAGCCAATTAAATTTGAGCACCTATTAGACAAGGTTAACGAAGGTCGATCGGAACGAAACTCGATGGGCATGTTCGACTCATGGCCTTAGAGGTCTGTAAGAATTTTGAAAGAAATCGGCCACTAGTTGGCGCTAACGAGTTTTATGGCTCTGTGATCACGTGGTGTTGCACACATCCCCAAAATATGCATATCATTTGATAGATCTCCTCATACTGAACAACTTTGCCTCTTGAACTATTGCTGTCAATCAAATCTTTCATTAAATATTTGTAATTATGTTTAAAACCTACTTTTGCGAACTAGTCCCTGGATTTTTCATTGATCGGAACCAAACCAGTCTAGGACAATTCTCTGGACTCTCTAGATCAATAATCATTGAAAAAAAGTTGAACTTTTGCATTTGGATGGCTATAACAGGGTCATTTAGAAGAGGGGCGTAGCAAAATACACTCAAAAGCCTATAAATCCTAAAGGAAAACTCAAAACTTCACGAAAATTGTTATGTATATGTGACATAACATGCTGAAGAAGCATGCAAAGTTTCATGGAGATCGGATCATAGGTGGCGCTATAACTGTTAAAAAGCTTTGAAAACCATGTATTCCCTATGGTGAATTGCCTGTATTGGCTGTAAATGGTATTTTCCATCTCTGTAATCAGGTGGGGTAAAAAAACATCCACATAATATGCAGAAATTATGATAGATCTCCTCATACTGAACAACTTTGCCTCAAGAACCAATACTGTCAATCAAATTGTTTTTTATTTATTCACAATTATGTTCAAAACGTATTACCTAAAATTACCACCAGATGGCAGCAGAAGACCACTCATTGGTTCATTTTGCTTACTAAGCATATTTAAACTTTATAAAATCATTATAATAATGTTGCAAATGACATTTTGTCAATGTTTAGCAATTAATTTGTTCATTTGATTAATGTTTTACAATAATTATTATATTACAATTAAAATAATGCCTGAAAATATGATTTAAAGGGGAAAACCTGGAATAAGCTATTTGTTACCCATCATTAATTTCAAATATCTCTATCTCCAACTAAATGTGCATGTGAGTTAGCACATTTGAAGGCATTAACTTGCAAAATGTGCCCATTAAATGAAAAACAGACAATTAAAATGAAAATGAGCCAATGAGTACTTCTCTGCTGCCACCTGCTGGGCTTAAATAGTCATTTTTTTCATACTATTTACTTATCATGTTCTATAATTCCTATTTAGACATTATAAAGTCACTATTACAATATTTACAATCACATTTTGTCAAAATAATTTATTTCAAATATATCTGCAACAAAATTAATGTTTAAATGAGTTAACATGGAAAATGTACCTATTACATATTCCTTAAAATTACAAAACCACCAAACATTTAATAAGCATATTTCAAAATGTAAAATACCCATTTTAGCTGTAAATGGGCATTTTCTCTCTATTATTTTAAAGGTTACATTTAATGGCTAAATAAAACACAATAACTTTATATGCAAATGTGCTTAAATGCCTTAATTGGCTTGAACCCCGATAATTGCTGCTTGCAGCTATATTTATTATTATTATTATTATTATTATTATTATTCAGCCGTAAAACGCATCGTGCAGACCAAACTGTAAGGGCTAGAGACTTGAAACTTGGCCAATATGTAGTACAAAAATCGAGGAGAGGTTATCAAATTATGAGCCAGATTGGCCCATAGGTGGCGCTATAGCAATCAATTGCGCGAAACTGCTCATAACTCCTAAACCGTATGTTGTAGACTCAAGTGTCTTATATCATTGGAAAGGTGAGTCCATGACAAACAAAACGTATATCTCCGATTTCATTTGCGCCATGATAGATTTTCCGCCATTTTGAATTTTGTCAAAAATCTACTTTTGCGAACTAGTCCTAGGTTTTTTGCTTGATTGGAACCAAACCAGTAAAGAAATGTTCTCTGGAGTCTGAATATCAATAATTATCAAAAAAAAGTTGAAATTTCGATTCACGGTCGCTAAGGGGCAGAAAATGAATGTTGTGGGAGGAGCCTATTTTACTAAAATGGCTATAACTCAAGAAAAAAATGAGATATCTTTACCAAACTTGGTACACATGTGTATAGGCTGACTCTTTGGTCACGATAAAAAACATTGCGACGATTGAACACTTGGTGGCGCTATAACATGAAAAAAACATGAACATGGCTATAACCACCCGATCGCTAGTCCGAATGACTTGAAAATTGGGATGCAGTGTCTTGGTTCAAGGGAACATATAGGCCTATGAGGAAATTGGTGTATCTCAAAAAACATGGCCGCCATCGGCCAATGAAGTTTGAGCACCTCTAAGACAAGGTTATCGGAGGTCGATCACAACGAAACTCGGTGGGCATGTTTGGCTGATGGTCCTAAAGGTCTGTAAGAATTTTGAAAGAAATCGGCCACTAGTTGGCGCTAACGAGTTTTATGGCTCTGTAATCACGTGGTGTTGCACACATCAACAAAATATGCATATCATATGATAGGTCTCCTCAGGCTGAACAACTTTGCCTCTAGAACCATTGCTGTCAATCAAATCGTTCATTAAATTTTTGCCAATATATTTAAAACCTACTTTTGCGAACTAGTCCCTGGATTTTTGCCTGATCTGAACCAAACCAGTCTAGGACAATTCTCTGAACATTCTAGATCAATAATTATCAAAAACAAGTTGAACTTTTGCCTTTGGCTGACTATAACAGGGTCATTTAGAAGAGGGGCATAGCAAAATACACTCAAAAGCCTATAAATCCTAAAGGAAAACTCAAAACTTCACGAAACTTGTTATGTATATGTGACATAACATGCTGAAGAAGCATGCAAAGTTTCATGGAGATCGGACCATAGGTGGCGCTATAACTGTTAAAAAGCTTTGAAGACCATGTATTCCTATGGTGAATTGCCTGTATTGGCTGTAAATGGTGTTTTCCATCTCTGTAATCAGGTGGGGTTAAAAACATCCACATAATATGCATATATTATGATAGATCTCCTCATACTGAACAACTTTGCCTCAAGAACCAATACTGTTAATCAAATCGTTATTTAAATATTCACAATTATGTTAAAAACCTCATTTTGCAAACTAGTCCTAGTGATTTTGTCTGATAGGAACCAAACCACTGCAGTACAATTCTCTGGACTCTCTTGATCAATAGTGTTCAAAAACATGTTGAACTTTACACTTTGGGTAGCTATAACCGGGTCATTTAGAGAATAGGTATGGCAAAACATGTTCAAAAGCCTATTAATCCTGAACGAAAACTCAAAACTTCACGAAAATAGGTGTGCACATGCAGCATGTGACTCTAAAGAAGCATGCACAATTTCATGGAGATCGGGCATTAGATGCCTTTATAACTGTAAAAACAAGTTGCCAATGCATAAATGCCATAATACCTAAAATTACCACCAGATGGCAGCAGAAGACCACTCATTGGTTCATTCTGTACACTAAGCATATTACAAACTCTAAAAAAACATTATAATAGCATTGCAAATTACATTTTGTCAATGTTTATCAATTAATTTGTTCATTTGATGTATGTTTTTACAATAATTATTATATTAAAATTAAAATAATGCCTCAAAAGATGTTTTAAAGGGGAAAGCTTGGAATAAGCAATTTGTTACCTCTCATTTATTTCAAATATCTATATCTGCAACAAATTGTGCGTGCGTGTGAGCAGGTTTGAAGGCATTAACTTGGAAAATGTGCCATTAAATACAAAAACAGACATTTCAAATGGAAGTGAGCCAATGAGTGGTTATCTGCTGCCACCTGCTGGTCAAAAAAGTAATTTTGTCATAATTCTTAGTAATTTTGTGCTTTAATTCATATTTACAAATGATAAAATCAATTATAATAACATTGCAAATCAGATTTTGTCAAGGTTTACCAATTCATTTGTTTACTTGAGGTATGTTTTTGCAATAATATTACTTTACAATAAGACAATACTTTGTTTTCTATGGGAAACCTGGAATAAGAACCTATCATTTATATAAAATATCTATATCTAAATTTAAAGTTATATAAAATATCTATATTTAAAATTAAAGTGAGGCAATGAGTGGTTCTCTGCTGCCACCTGCTGGTTAAAATAGTTATGTCTTAATTTTTAGTAATATTGTTCTTTAATTCATATTTGGACATTATAAAATCCTGATTATAACATTTACAATCACATTTAGTCAAAATAAATGTATTTCAAATATCAATATTTATATTGCAATAAAATGCGTGTGTGTAAGCACATTTAAAGGAGTTCACATGGAAAATGTGCCATAAAACAAACAGAAATGAAAGTGAGGCAATGAGTGGTTCTCTGCTGCCACCTGCTGGTCAAAATAGTAATTTTGTCATACTACTCACTAATAAGGTTCTATAATTCACATTTAGACTTTATAAAGTAACTATTATAACATTTACAATCACATTTTGTCAGTTTATCACTTCATTTCACCTAAGCTCTGTTTTAACTAATTTACTGCTTAAAGGCCTTAAATGCAAATGGCGTTAAATGCTTAAAGGCCTTCATTGCTTGAACCCCGATAAATGCTGCCTGCAGCTTTAATTAAATCTATAATTGCACTGTAACAATGACGCCTTAAATTAAAGTGTAATCATTACTCTTTGCATCTTTGGAAAGTAGTTTTTCTTGTTTTTAAGCACACATTTAATAACAGTTAGTGATGTTTATGCTTATAACAGGAAAAAAACTGGACCCAATTTATATTAGGTGGCCTTAACTACTATGTACTAACTACATTTAAATTGATCATTTGATACAATGCACTTATTGTGTGCATGCATGTTTTTACATTGTATTTACAACTTAAAAATTACATGCAGTGAAACTGAGACCATTTGACCAATCGCACGAGATGTTTAAAAGGACACCAAACATGAAAGGGATAAAACAACAGATTCACAAGATAAATCATCATTGGTATATCTGCATTCGGTGACTTGAAACAGGGCAAAGAGAGTGCAAAATGGGGAGGGGGGGGGGGGGGGAATTTTTGATTAGGGTGATGTCTCACAGTTTCTGTGAGATCTTCTCTCAAGATTAGTGACTTTTATTGTCCTATTGTTGGGGTTTGGATCTCAGCTTTTTCCTTAGCAGCAAAAATGATCCTTACAATGTAATTACATCTATAATTAATTTCTGCAGTTACATTTATAATTACACTGACACTTCCCTTACACCTAACCATACAACAGGACACTTTCCTGTCCCTAACTTTACCCTTAAACGTACCCATACCACCACACCTGTCCCTAACCTTACCCTTAAACTTACCCATACCACCACACCTGCCCCTAACCTTACCCTTAAACTTACCCATACCACCACACCTGTCCCTAACCCTACCCTTAAACTTACCCATACCACCACACCTGTCCCTAACCCTACCCTTAAACTTACCCATACCACCACACCTGTCCCTAACCCTACCCTTAAACGTACCCATACCACCACACCTGCCCCTAACCTTACCCTTAAACTTACCCATACCACCACACCTGTCCCTAACCCTACCCTTAAACTTACCCATACCACCACACCTGTCCCTAACCCTACCCTTAAACGTACCCATACCACCACACCTGCCCCTAACCTTACCCTTAAACTTACCCATACCACCACACCTGTCCCTAACCCTACCCTTAAACTTACCCATACCACCACACCTGTCCCTAACCCTACCCTTAAACGTACCCATACCACCACACCTGCCCCTAACCTTACCCTTAAACTTACCCATACCACCACACCTGTCCCTAACCCTACCCTTAAACTTACCCATACCACCACACCTGTCCCTAACCCTACCCTTAAACGTACCCATACCACCACACCTGTCCCTAACCCTACCCTTAAACGTACCCATACCACCACACCTGTCCCTAACCCTACCCTTAAACTTACCCATACCACCACACCTGTCCCTAACCCTACCCTTAAACGTACCCATACCACCACACCTGCCCCTAACCTTACCCTTAAACTTACCCATACCACCACACCTGTCCCTAACCCTACCCTTAAACGTACCCATACCACCACACCTGTCCCTAACTTTACCCCTTAAACTTACCCATACCACCACACCTGTCCCTAACTTTACCCTTAAACTTACCCATACCACCACACCTGTCCCTAACTTTACCCCTTAAACTTACCCATACCACCACACCTGTCCCTAACTTTACCCTTAAACTTACCAATACCACCAAACCTGTCCCTAACCCTACCCTTAAACGTACCCATACCACCACACCTGTCCCTAACTTTACCCCTTAAATTTACCCATACCATCACACCTGTCCCTAACTTTACCCTTAAACTTACCCATACCACCACACCTGTCCCTAACCTTACCCTTAAACATACCCATACCACCACACCTGTCCCTAACCTTACCCTTAAACATACCCATACCACCACACCTGTCCCTAACCCTACCCTTAAACTTACCCATACCACCACACCTGTCCCTAACTTTACCCTTAAACTTACCCACACCACCACACCTGTCCCTAACTTTACCCTTAAACATACCCATACCACCACACCTGTCCCTAACCTTACCCTTAAACATACCCATACCACCACACCTGTCCCTAACCCTACCCTTAAACTTACCCATACCACCACACCTGTCCCTAACTTTACCCTTAAACTTACCCACACCACCACACCTGTCCCTAACTTTACCCTTAAACTTACCCATACCACCACACCTGTCCCTAACTTTACCCTTAAACTTACCCATACCACCACACCTGTCCCTAACTTTACCCTTAAACTTACCCACACCACCACACCTGTCCCTAACCTTACCCTTAAACTTACCCACACCACCACACCTGTCCTTAACTTTACCCTTAAACTTACCCACACCACCACATCTGTCCCTAACCTTACCCTTAAACTTACCCATACCACCACACCTGTCCCTAACTTTACCCTTAAACTTACCCATACCACCACACCTGTCCCTAACTTTACCCTTAAACTTACCCACACCACCACACCTGTCCCTAACTTTACCCTTAAACTTACCCACACCACCACACCTGTCCCTAACCTTACCCTTAAACTTACCCATACCACCACACCTGTCCCTAACTTTACCCTTAAACTTACCCACACCACCACACCTGTCCCTAACCTTACCCTTAAACTTACCCATACCACCACGCCTGTCCCTAACCTTACCCTTAAACTTACCCATACCACCACACCTGTCCCTAACTTTACCCTTAAACTTACCCATACCACCACACCTGTCCCTAACCTTACCCTTAAACTTACCCACACCACCACACCTGTCCTTAACTTTACCCTTAAACTTACCCACACCACCACACCTGTCCCTAACCTTACCCTTAAACTTACCCATACCACCACACCTGTCCCTAACTTTACCCTTAAACTTACCCACACCACCACACCTGTCCCTAACCTTACCCTTAAACTTACCCATACCACCACACCTGTCCCTAACTTTACCCTTAAACTTACCCACACCACCACACCTGTCCCTAACCTTACCCTTAAACTTACCCATACCACCACACCTGTCCCTAACCTTACCCTTAAACTTACCCATACCACCACACCTGTCCCTAACTTTACCCTTAAACTTACCCACACCACCACACCTGTCCCGAACTTTACCCTTAAACTTACAGATACCACCACACCTGTCCCTAACCCTACCCTTAAACTTACCCATACCACCACACCTGTCCCTAACCTTACCCTTAAACATACCCATACCACCACACCTGTCCCTAACTTTACCCTTAAACTTACCCACACCACCACACCTGTCCCTAACCTTACCCTTAAACTTACCCATACCACCACACCTGTCCCTAACCTTACCTTTAAACATACCCATACCACCACACCTGTCCCTAACCTTACCCTTAAACTTACCCATACCACCACACCTGTCCCTAACTTTACCCTTAAACTTACCCATACCACCACACCTGTCCCTAACCTTACCCTTAAACTTACCCATACCACCACATCTGTCCCTGACCCTACCCATAAACTGACCCATACCACCACACCTATCCCTAACCCTACCCTTAAACTTACCCATACCACCACACCTGCCCCTAACCTTACCCTTAAACTTACCCATACCACCACACCTGCCCCTAACTTTACCCTTAAACTTACCCATACCACCACACCTGTCCCTAACTTTACCTTAAACTTACCCATACCACCACACCTGTCCCTAACTTTACCCTTAAACTTACCCATACCACCACACCTGTCCCTAACCTTACCCTTAAACTTACCCATACCACCACACCTGTCCCTAACCTTACCCTTAAACTTACCCATACCACCACACCTGCCCCTAACTTTACCCTTAAACTTACCCATACCACCACACCTGTCCTTAACTTTACCCTTAAACTTACCCATACCACCACACCTGTCCTTAACTTTACCCTTAAACTTACCCATACCACCACACCTGTCCCTAACTTTACCCTTAAACTTACCCATACCACCACACCTGCCCCTAACTTTACCCTTAAACTTACCCATACCACCACACCTGTCCCTAACCTTACCCTTAAACTTACCCATACCACCACACCTGCCCCTAACCTTACCCTTAAACTTACCCACACCACCACACCTGTCCCTAACCTTACCCTTAAACTTACCCATACCACCACACCTGTCCCTAACCTTACCCTTAAACTTACCCATACCACCACACCTGCCCCTAACTTTACCCTTAAACTTACCCAAACCACCACACCTGTCCCTAACTTTACCCTTAAACTTACCCATACCACCACACCTGTACCTAACTTTACCCTTAAACTTACCCATAACACCACACCACACCTGTCCCTAACTTTACCCTTAAACTTACCCATACCACCACACCTGTCCCTAACTTTACCCTTAAACTTACCCATACCACCACACCTGTCCCTAACTTTACCCTTAAACTTACCCATACCACCACACCTGTCCCTAACTTTACCCTTAAACTTACCCATAACACCACACCACACCTGTCCCTAACTTTACCCTTAAACTTACCCATAACACCACACCACACCTGTCCCTAACTTTACCCTTAAACTTACCCATACCACCACACCTGTCCCTAACTTTACCCTTAAACTTACCCATAACACCACACCACACCTGTCCCTAACCTTACCCTTAAACTTACCCATACCACCACAGAATAGGTGTAGAAACAATTTTAACTCAGTAATTGCAAGTACATTTCACAAATAATTACAAAGAAACAGCAAGCAACACATTTACATGACATTTTAAATTAGAAACACTGAAATAGTATTTTTTAGTAGTCTTTGAGTGTTTTATTTATAACTTCTCTAGAGTTTATATCTGAACTAGATATTTTAATTATTCAAAATAGTACAAAATGATAGTATTGGGCTTATATTGGTTACCTGCAATAACATGAAAGTAATTATCAGCTTATTGGGATTCAGCCAGAATGTAATATCAGTTCATCCCTATCAGTATGGAACTGAATGATTAACACACTATCATGGTCCAAGGTAACACAATGCCCAACAAACATACCAGTCCTGTATCATGGCACCATTTGTTGTTAGTGTAGCATACGCTGAACACATTGCACCTCACAAGCTTTTTGAGTTAATAAATATTACACCACAAGTTTAAAATAAGCTTACGCAAGAAAATAATTACTTATTCTCTGATCATTATAAATCCAGACAAGATGTAGAATTTGTGCATAAATTCATGAATCTAATGCTTTTCAAAGTGTGGGTCACTGTCATGAAAAAACAATTATGTGTGTTTGAAGCATTTTAGGTTCATGTACACTAATGCACTTCAGAGGAGAACACACACTCCTAACAAAACAAACCCTAGACAGGGTTCAGTAGAGCATGTCTAATACTTCCTTCAGATAGCCCAGCGCTTTCTACACACATTCACACATGTCGCGCAACATCTGCTACATCTCTGATAGTGCTAAACAACTGGGCTGCACTTGTGTGTGAGCGCGTGTCCGAGTTCATGTGAGGTCAGCTGCAATGGAGACAAGTCTCAAAACCCTGTTGACGCTGGTTCATGTGTGAACATAGTACAGCGTTTATGCACAATAAGTGCATCTGATTGAGAATTAGACATTTGTGATGATTCAATCAGAAAGCTTTAATTTCCTGTCTGTCTTCGATGGCTCCATTCGTTCACGTGCATTACTGTCAATCACAAAGCCTGAAGTGAGAGGTTAGAGAATATTTATAAACTATTGATCTTGTATTAATTTATAATTACACTATGTCTTTGATTTGTATAAACGCAACTATCACAAAATGAGCTTTGGTTGGAAAACGTATCTGATGCAAAAAGATTGAGCTTATTTAAAGCAGCTCAAGTGTCATAACATCAGATGTCAACATCAAGAATAAATAACAGAGCTAATAAGGCTAGAAATACATCAAAACAATAGAGTTTACACTGCAGCTGCAGAAAAGGCTGAGAATGCAGTGATTGTGATGGGATGTATCTCAAGAACAATTCAATGAAATGTTAACTTTTAAACCCGCCAACATGGGGATCCATTAATATACAGTATATATACACCGATCAGGCACAACCTATATTGTGTTGGTCCCCCTTTTGCAGCCAAAACAGTCCTGACCCATCGAGGCATGGACTCCTCTAGACCCCTGAAGGTGTGCTGTAGTATCTGGCACCAAGATATTAGCAGCAGATCCTTTAAGTCTTGTAAGTTGTGAGGTAGGTCCATGGATCGGACTTGTTTGTCCAGCACATCCCACAGACGCTCGATTGGATTGAGATCTGCGACACCTCAAACTTGTTGTTGTGTTTCTCACACCATTCCTGAACCATTTTTGCTTTGTGTCAGGCGCATTATCTGCTGAAAGAGCCACAGCCACCAGGGAATATAATTTACCGTCTGCAACAATGCTTAGGTAGGTGGTACGTGTCAAAGTAACATCCACATGGATGGCAGGACCCAAGGTCTCCCCGCAGAACATTGCCCAAAGCATCACTGCCTCCGCCGGCTTGCCTTCTTCCCATAGTGCACCTGGTGCCATTTGTTCCCCAGGTAAGCCACACACACGCACCCTGACTGGTCTGCGGCTATGCCGCCCCATACGCAACAAACTGAGATGCTCTGTGTATTCTGACACCTTTCTATCACAACCAGCATTAACTTCTTGAGCAGTTTGAGCTCCAGTAGCTCGTCTGTTTGATTGGACCACACGGGCCAGCCTTCGCTCCCCACGTGCATCAATGAGCCTTGGCCGCTCATGAGCCTGTCGCCGGTTCTCCACTGTTCCTTCCTCGGATCACTTTTGATAGAGACTGACCACTGCAGACCGGGAACACCCCACAAGATCTGCAGTTTTGGAGATGCTCTGACCCAGTCATCTAGCCGTCACAATTTGGCCCTTGTCAAACTCGCTCAAATCCTTACGCTTGCCCATTTTTCCTGCTTCTAACACATCAACTCTGAGGACAAAATGTTCACTTGCTGCCTAATAAATCCCACCCACTAACAAGTGCTGTGATGAAGAGATAATCAGTGTTATTCACTTCACCTGTCAGTCGTCATAATGTTACACCCACCCACACACACACACACACACACACACACACACACACACACACACACACACACACACACACACACACACAACTGTTAAAAACAGTTTTCAACATTAATAAGAGATCCTCATATTAGACTGATTTCTGAAGGGTCATGTGACACTGAAGACTGGAGTAATGATGCTGAAAATTCAGCTTTGATCACAGGAATAAATTACATCTTAAAATATATTACAGTAGAAAACATCTATTTTAAATTGTAATAATATTTCACAATATTACTGATTTTACTGTATTTTTATCAAGTATATCGATCGTCAGACACGGGTATCAGCACTGAAAACATAATATCGGCTAATGACTACTTCATCTGAATAGTAACATTCTGGCATAAATAATAAAACATCCTATTTGGAACAAATTTTATTTGAAAATGAAAATCAAATTTAAATGTATTTTTCAATTAGTCTAAGCCTCGAAAATGCTGGGAAAGCGAGCGTGCAAGTCATTTGACAAATGCAGGTTATCAAGGACAATGCACAAATATTGCTGCAATCAGTGAAGAGTGGGAATATTTAGAGAAAGGCTCTGTGTGTACATCCTGGATTTTCCTGACACCATGACAGGTTAGCTTATCCTCTGTGTTAATGAGCCAATGAAAACACAGTTAATGATGTCAGCCACACAAATCACAACACTAAGCTTACTTCAGTGAATTTGTTGAACTAATCAAAATGACATCTTTCCAGCGCCTGTGTTGATTGTGACTAGAGGAGAGGAGAGAAGGGATATTAAAAAGACGCGCTGCTGTTTAATGCGTGAGCAGCGGCTGATGCTTGGACATTAATGATCCTGCCACTAAATTACCCGCTGATGCCCACAATCTTTTATATTGGAAATGCACACAGAGACTATGTCGATGTGCAAAAAATATATTTAGTGGCTTTTATCAGATCATTTTATTAGCATAGATTTCTCATTCATTGCGCTGAATCCTTGTGGTAAACTATACAGTGCATGCATAATTATTATGCAAGTTGATATTCTGATCATATTTTTTTCCAAAGCACATTTTACCTAGCCTGACGTCGTCATACTCAATTCTAGTCAGAATATGAGTCTGTTGCTGCTCCGTTGGGCTGTGATTATGGGGCGTGTTTAAACCGAACCAGGAAAGACCTCAATTGGATAGACCTACAACCAATCAGAGCAACGGAGCGACGCATAACGTTAGTTGTCAAATGTCAACAGAACTCAACTGCACTGTGTTGCCAAGTCCGCGGGTTGAAGCGACCCCAATTATGTGATATACAGACCCAGGAATGCGAAATTTAGCAGCCGTGCCAAAATAACACATATTTTACCCCCAAATGCCTTTTTTTCCAGAGAACCCCCCCACCCGGAAAGCTATTGGGCTTGTTTTTGGCTAGTTTTGAGTAGCAATTGGGCGAGTTTTGCTGTAAAAACTTGGCAACCCTGTCTGCCCGCACGCTGGAATAAGTCACGTTAGAAGAAGAAGATAAGTGTAAACGATCTTTGCCGATGTTGTAAAAAAATAATTTAAGGATACACAGAGTACTTACCAACACCATCATCATTTCTGAGAGAAATAGTGAAGGTGAACGCATATACGAACAAGTTCTCCGTTTAGGATTAGAACAAATTCAACCCAAGCGCCTTTGGTGACGTGGATGATTACGTTACTGTTTATCATCTGTCCATCAACGTCTAAAGCCCGCCCTGACAATTTCATTGGTCCGAACAGTTTCTGTTCGGGCATAATTACTTCTCTATGGATCAAGTCCAGACCGAACTGCCCGTGCAAAAAATTTTGTGGGCGGGGCTAAGTTCGTCTGGCATCCAGGCTACATTTTACCAATTCCAAACCACATTAACCTTAATAACTACTATTAACTTTGCATTTAATAATTTATAAGTGATATTTAATTGTTGAAGAAGGCTGGAAGTGAAAAGATTATATTCAGGTGTGCAGATTTATTAAGCAGGTTTTCTTTTACAGGAAAAATGGGCCAAAAAAGAGATTTAACCAAGTGGCAACCTCCCCCAGTTTCTCTTGAAGCCAATACAGAAGTGACTTAAACTGCAATTCATCGACTGGCCGCTAGGGACAGGCTCCAGAAGGGAGCAGAATCTCGTTGAGCTCATGTTAAAATGGCCAACTTTACAACAGAAAAAAACATGTTTACAGTCTGGTGCAAATTGTGGTTGTGGACAACTGTGAGGGGGTGAATTTTTTTTATAACTCATTCGTTTACATTATATAAAGCCTTACATTTCTGCATAATTAAGGGCGTGGTCACTTTGAGTGACAGGTGGATTGCCGTTTGTCTGCTGTCTGTTAGTCATCACCTCAGCTTCACCCACGTCCCACCTCTTTGCCTATTTTGTGTTATCCGGGAGTGACGCGCTGCCAAAATGACCATACTTTACGCTTCGGGTATATTTGTGGCTATAGCCAACAATACATTGTATGGATCAAAATTATAGATTTTTCTTTTATGCCAAAAATCATTAGGATATTAAGTAAAGATCATGTTCCATGAAGATATTTTGTGAATTTCCTACCGTAAATATATATAAAAAATGTATTATTTGTAGTAATATGCGTTGCTAAGGACTTCATTTGAACAACTTTAAAGGCGATTTTCTCAATATTTAGATTTTTTTGCACCCTCAGATTCCAGATTTTCAAATAGTTGTATCTCGGCCAAATATTGTCCTTTAACAAACCATACATCAATAGAAAGTTTATTTATTCAGCTTTCATGTGATGTATACATCTCAATTTAAAAAACCCTTATGACTGGTTTTGTGGTCCAGGGTCACATATTATATAATCCAACTTTTATGTTAGATGCAATAAATCGAGATTAAATTGATTTGACAGCACTAGTTATATGATTAAATATCACTTTGTTCACTGGGACTAAATGGTTCAAAAAAAAAAAAAAAGGTTATTTAAAGCCATTTCAGAGCAAATACATAAATAATTAGATATATGTTGCAAATTATCAAAAGGTTGCAAAAAACTAAATGGAACAAAAGCCCTTTTTTCACAATATCTCACTGTTTGGACTTCTGTTTTGCACCATTTCCCGCCACTAGTCTGTCACCATAGTTACTGATCTCATTGATCATCCCTGTCAGCTGTGTACCGTTTATCACCTCGTTTGGTCTGTGTATTTAAGTCATGTGTTTTTAGTTCTCGTGGTCCGGTCTCGTTCATGTAAGGTTGTGTTTTGCTTGCTGTCTTCATGTGGATTTAACCTGTAGATATTATTAAATACTCTTCAAACTGTTTGCCTTCGTATGCAGCTCAACCTTGAAACTTTTTTGTATGGATCTTACAACTTTTCATTTTTATTCAATTCAACATAATTTTAGTTAACAAAGATAATGAAGACCATACACTTGTTTAACGATTTAGGTCACAAAAGCCTTTTATACCTCTATGTTATATATCCCATTGTATAGTACCTAAAGCATTTGGCATGGTTAGCCTTGTCAATATAAATCCAGCCCCTAGAGGCTTCAAACTGGCAGCTTTATCATAATATAACATGCAATGGCATTGCAATACAGGAGCAAGAAACACTGTAGAGACGGTGTGAAAATCAAACCTGCCTTTCAGTGCCAAAGAGGGTGAGCAACAGCACTCGCACCTGTGGGCAGTCCACACACACACACACACACACACACACACACACACACACACACACACACACACACACACACTCAATGACAACACATTCTGACTGAGCTGCACAGCTACATCACGAATGTGCGGCCCAGATCGCCATGGTAACCGGGGGAAGAGGACGGGAGCTCCAGCAGGTCCTTGTGCACATTCTCCAGATAAACATCAATTTACAGTGATGCAAAAACATCTGAACCATCATCATGCTGTGATACCTGTCAGAAGGTTCACAGTAATACCCTATGATCCGAAATCATTGACATACAATGAAGCTATTGTATGGCTTCAGAATATAAAGCACTAGATAGTTATAGATTGTTGTACTCATATAGATTGTACTCATATAGATTGTAGTACTCATATAGATTGTACTCATATAGATTGTACTCATATAGATTGTTGTACTCATATAGATTGTACTCATATATTGTACTCATATAGATTGTACTCATATATATTGTACTCATATAGATTGTACTCATATAGATTGTACTCATATATATTGTTGTACTCATATAGATTGTTGTACTCATATAGATTGTACTCATATATATTGTTGTACTCATATAGATTGTTGTACTCATACAGATTGTACTCATATATATTGTTGTACTCATATATATTGTATTCATATAGATTTTTGTACTCATATATATTGTACTCATATAGATTGTTGTACTCATATAATTTGTACTCATATATATTGTACTCATATAGATTGTTGTACTCATATATATTGTTGTACTCATATAATTTGTACTCATATAGATTGTTGTACTCATATAGATTGTTGTACTCATATATATTGTACTCAAATAGATTGTTGTACTCATATAGATAGTTGTACTCATATAATTTGCACTCATATATATTGTACTCATATAGATTGTTGTACTCATATATATTGTACTCATATAGATTGTTGTACTCATATATATTGTACTCAAATAGATTGTTGTACTCATATAGATAGTTGTACTCATATAATTTGCACTCATATAAATTGTACTCATATAGATTATTGTACTCATATATATTGTACTCATATAGATTGTTGTACTCATATATATTGTACTCATATATATTGTTGTACTCATATATATTGTACTCGTATAGATTGTACTCAGATTGTACTTTAAAATAGGTTTTAAGGGTCCCGTTTTGGAGCTTGACAAAGCGAATCACTGTCCACTTGGATTGCATGGACATTTTTCAAAATGTCTCCATTTACATGAAAATGATATGGATCTCACATAAATGGAGACCCTTGCCGAGTGTTTATAAGGTTCCATGGGAGCCTTCAGTCAGACATCTTAACGACTTGCTAAATATTGTTCAATATTTCAGTAATCTTGAAGCCTATTCAGTAATTTACGGCCGAGTTGAGGGACTGACAAGAGCGAGGGAGATCCTCAGTGGAGACGCTCCAGATCCAGCAGCTGCACTGATTCACAGTGATCAGACAGGCGTGGCTCTCGACGAACGCTCTCGCTCGCCAAATCAACTCATTTACTTCAGCACGCAGACTTTATTTTAGCACTCTTTATACAATTGTTTTAAAAATCATACAATTGGTGTCAAATGCTTGTCTTTTTGAAACGCTAAGTTCCATTCAAAGGCACAAAAATTCCTGCTCAAAAAATATAAATAAATAAAATACCAGTGCACCAAAAGTGCACATTATATCAACTGGTATCTCATTTTAAAGATATCTTTATGTACAGGCAAAAACTATTTTTTTAATTAAGCCATAAAAAACTCTAAATAAATAAGTAAAGAAAATTGTATTATTACTTAATTTATTATTATTAAAATAAGATAAATAAATAAAATAATAAATTAAGTAAGTCAGTGAATAAATAAATACAAAAATACAAAAAACGCCAGCTATTTCCCAAAAAGTGCAAATAATATCAATTGCAGTGGTATGTCTTTCTTTCCGGGCGAAGACTATTTTTAAGTTAAGCAACAAAAAACTCATAAATAAATAAATAAAGATAATAAAATGGCTCGCCTGCCATTTCCTCATATGGATACAGAAGCATCTGAGGTCGCTTCATGCCATTCACATCCCGGGAGACCTGAATTGTGCAGCCGAAGAGCTCTCACGGTTTCAGCCACTTCCAGGGGAATGGAGACTCCATACCCAGACGGTTCAGTGATTTGGGAATAGTTCGGCGACACACAGGTAGATCTGTTTGCCTCCCACGACTCTTCCCATTGCCACTTGTTTTACTCCCTGACCGAGGGACCCTCGGCACGGATGCACTAGCGCACAGTTGGCCGTGGGGCCTCCACAAGTATGCGTTTCCCCCAGTGAGCCTTCTTGCACAGACCCTGTGCAAGATCAAGGAGGACTAAGAGCAGGTCCTTTTGGTTGCGCCTTATTGGCCCAACCGGACTTGGTTTTCCGAACTGGTGCTCTTCACGACAGCCCCTCCCTGGCCTATTCCTCTGAGGAAGGACCCCCTTTCTCAGAGACAGGGCATCCTCTGGCACCCACGTCCCGATCTTTGGAGCCTGCTCGTGTGGGTCCGGCACGGGACGCGGCAGGTTTGAGTACCTAGGCTACTATCACTTCCGCTAGGGCTTTATCCACAGGACAAGCCTATGCGTTGAAGTGGAACCTCTTCATCACATGGTGTTCTTCTCGTCCGAGAAGACCCCAGGAAATGCCCGATCGGGTCCGTGCTCTCCTTCCTCCAAGAAGGGTTGGAATGAAGGCTGTCTCCTTCCACCCTGAAGGTTTACATGGCCTCTGCGTACCACGACCTTGGGGAGTCGAAAACGGTGGGTCAGCACAACCTGGTCATCAGGTTCCTGAGGGAGGTCCAGAGACTAAATCCTCCTCACTCTCCTCTCATACCCTCTTGGGACCTGGCATTGGTCTTATCTGCCCTGCAGAGAGCTCCCTTTGAGCCTTTGCGATCAGTGGAGCTTAAGTTCCTGTCTATGAAGCTTCTGGTCGCTTCGGCCTCCATCAAGAGGGTAGGCGAACTGCAGGCATTTTCAGTTGACGAAAAATGCCTTGAATTCGGGCCGGCTAAAGGCTAATTTATACTTCTGCGTTGAGTGTACGCCGTAGCTACGCCGTAGGCTGTGTGATGCGCGCGTACCCTACGCCGTACCCTGACGCGCACCTCTCCAAAAATGTAACAACGCGTCAATTCTACGCGGACCGCAAGCGCCGTGATTAGTCTGCCAGAACCCCTCCCTCAGGTCAATAAATAAATAAATATATAGCCACTTTACCATTCGATAGGAGAGTGTGTGTGTGTGTGTGTCCAGAAATGGGATGATAGTTACTTCCTTACGTCTGCTATAACACAATATTTTGTAGTCCAGAGATTCTTTATGTTAGTCAATAAATACATAGATCCGCTGTGTATAGTTTATTTATTTTCTCATTAAAACCAAAGATGTTAATCAGTGATTGCATATCAAGAACAGGGACACATCAGGGTACATTTCGTGAATGAAGTCTCCGCAACAGCAATCGATTGCTCGAGCCACCGCTGCTGAAAACAGCGCCACGAGCTCTGCATGATTTCACAAACACATTCCAGATCGCCTCTCATTTAACTCTACTAATCATCTAGAGATGCTTAATTTGTATTAGATACAACAACTCAAGCTGCAAGAAAAGCTGCTATCTCACTGCTGATACTCTGATAATGAATGTACACATTCTACACAACAAGCTGCTTCTTCTTCGGCTTATGTCTTGATTACACCATCATGCCCGAGGACACTGCCTACTAGCATCTGCATGTGTAATTGCACATTGAAGCAGACAACAACGCAGAAGTATAAATGGAAACCAACACATTACTTGCGGCGTAGAGGATACGGCGTAGGTCCGACGCATAAGTATAAATTGGCCTTAACTCTTACGTGATCCTGAGACCCCGGCTTGTATACGTGCCCAAGGTTCCCACCACTCCTTTCAGAGATCAGGTGGTGAACCTGCAAGTGCTGCCCTTGGAGGAGGCAGACCCAGCCTTGGAACTGCTCTGTCCAGTATGCGCCCTCCGTGCTTACGTAGATAGAACGCAGTGTTTCAGGACCTCAGACCAGCTCTTTGTCTGTTATGGTGGGAAGCTGAAGGGAAAGGCTCTCTCCAAGCAAAGGTTGTCTCACTGGATAGTGGACGCCATTGTCTTGGCTTACCAGAGTGTGGCCTCCTCCTGGGCGCTAGCGCATTGCGCCCCACTAACAGACATCGCAGAGCTGCAGGCTGGGCGACACCCAACACATTCGCAAGATTGTATAATCTCAGAGTGGAGCCAGCGTCCTCTCGTGTAACTAGGACCTGCTCTGTGTCATCGCTTGCTCGCCATTCCACTCCACGGACTGGATACGTGAGAAGTTCCTCCAGCACTGTTGATGCCAACACCAGAGTGCATGCCCGATCTGTCAGCCCTCATGTTAGGTTAGGTGCCTCCATGTGCATGGTTCCCTGTTGGGCAACCCCCACATGTGTATTTCCACTTTAAGCCTCTCTGAGCATATGTCTTTCCCTTGGCAAGCCCTTTGCCACCCCTGGGGTTGAAACTTTCCACCCTTCAGGCTGGATACCCCAGTGTGTTCCATATGCATCCCACTCGTGGGTCATATGTGTATTCTGTAAGTCCTCCCTTCGGGCAGGCATTGTGTTGCATATTTCCACATGGGATATGCTTCCCAGTGTACCTTGGTATTCCTGTGTTAAGTCGAGTTCTTCATCCATGCTAGTCTCAAAACAGGGAGCTCAGAGTTGTGCAGCGCACTTGAAGACATCCGAGGTGGCGTGATTAGATTGGACCCCTATTTTGTCAGTCACTGATATAACTCGGAGTGACTGAATGAAAGGGAACGTCTCCGTTACGTATGTAACCCTCGTTCCCTGAGGAGGGAACAGAGACGTTACGTCCCTCTGCCACTTCCGCTGTACCGTTGGAACGGTCGGGAGTTTAGTCTCGGCTCCTCAGCAGGTAACATAATGCGAGATTGTCAGCGCCCTTCCTTATATACCCATGCGGTGGGGCGTAGTTACGCATTGCAAATTCCACAGACACATGGCAATTCCTTGCCATTGGCTCGTTTTGTAAGAACTCAAAGATGATAGGCTTCTAAGCGAAACCCCCATTTCGTCAATCACTGACGTAACGTCTCCCTTCCCTCCTCAGGGAACGAGGGTTACATATGTAACCGAGACTTTCTTTCTAAAAAAGTGCCCATTATTTCTACTGCATAAAGATGTCTAAAGAGGCCTACTTATAAAAACGAAAGCACTCAGACTCCTGGACATTGCATAGATGCTAATCAGATTGAGGCCAAATGTATGTGGACATCCAAACACCAGAGCCATATGTGCCTGCTGAACATTTAATTTCAAAAGCATTAGCATTAATACGGAGCTGGTTTTCCCTAACAGCTTTGACTCTTCCGGGAAGCTTTCCATGAGATGTTGTAACATAGCTGTGGGGATTTGTTCTCATTCAGACACGAGAGCATCAGTGAGATCAGCCACTCATGCTGGCTCACAATCACTGCTCCAACTCATCCCGAAGGTTAAACCGGTGCAGGCCCAGAGTCATTTAATACTCAAACTCATCTGTCTATGCTGAAAGTCAAAATTATGCATCATATTCACAGCACATGTGGAGCACGATTTTAGACCAGTGAGATTTAGCAGTGGAATTTAACTCTACAGAAATAGAGCGCAACAGTTCTGTAAGTAAAAATCCCATTCCCATTAGATTTCTTCATAGCAATGCTCTATGCATAATAACATTGGCATGGGCTTGTGTGATGTTATTTGAAAGCATGACAACTTTTAACAAAACATCAGGCAAGCATTTTTTTATTTTTATGACTGAAATTATGGGCTGGTAGTGATGCTTGACACATTATTGGTCATTCAGTGTTTATGGGGAAAAAGTAACACTTTACAACAAGGCTCCATTATATGGAAGCTTGATTCTGTCACAAAATTGAGACTTTTTATCTCAAAAAATTCTCTTTTTGCACCAAAATAATTAGAAAGTCTGAATTGTGAGATATAAAGTCAGAATTGCGAGTTATAAAGTCAGAATTGCGAGTTATAAAGTCAGAATTGTGAGATATAAAGTCAGAATTGTGTGATATAAAGTCAGATTTGCGTGATAAAAGGTCAGAATTGTGAGATATAAAGTCAGAATTGTGAGATATAAAGTCAGAATTGTGAGATATAAAGTCAGAATTGTGAGATATAAAGTCAGAATTGTGAGATATAAAGTCAGAACTGTAAGATATAAAGTCAGAATTGAGTTATAAAGTCAGAATTGTGAGATATAAAGTCAGAATTGTGAGATATAAAGTCAGAATTGAGTTATAAAGTCAGAATTGTGAGATATAAAGTCAGAATTGTGAGATATAAAGTCAGAATTGTGTGATATAAAGTCAGAATTGTGAGATATAAAGTCAGAATTGTGAGTTATAAAGTCAGAACTGTAAGATATAAAGTCAGAATTGTGAGTTATAAAGTCAGAACTGTAAGATATAAAGTCAGAATTGAGTTATAAAGTCAGAATTGTGAGATATAAAGTCAGAATTGTGAGATATAAAGTCAGAATTGAGTTATAAAGTCAGAATTGTGAGATATAAAGTCAGAATTGTGAGATATAAAGTCAGAATTGTGAGATATAAAGTCAGAATTGAGTTATAAAGTCAGAATTGTGAGATATAAAGTCAGAATTGTGAGATATAAAGTCAGAATTGTGAGATATAAAGTCAGAATTGCGAGATATAAAGTCAGAATTGTGAGATATAAAGTCAGAATTGAGTTATAAAGTCAGAATTGTGAGATATAAAGTCAGAATTGTGAGATATAAAGTCAGAATTGAGTTATAAAGTCAGAATTGTGAGATATAAAGTCAGAATTGCGAGATATAAAGTCAGAATTGTGAGATATAAAGTCAGAATTGAGTTATAAAGTCAGAATTGAGTTATAAAGTCAGAACTGTAAGATTTAAAGTCAGAATTGTGAGTTATAAAGTCAGAATTGAGTTATAAAGTCAGAACTGTAAGATTTAAAGTCAGAATTGTGAGTTATAAAGTCAGAATTGTGAGTTATAAAGTCAGAATTGAGTTATAAAGTCAGAATTGAGTTATAAAGTCAGAATTGTGAGATATAAAGTCAGAATTGTGAGTTATAAAGTCAGAATTGTGAGTTATAAAGTCAGAACTGTAAGATATAAAGTCAGAATTGAGTTATAAAGTCAGAATTGAGTTATAAAGTCAGAATTGTGTGATATAAAGTCAGAATTGTGAGATATAAAGTCAGAATTGTGAGATATAAAGTCAGAATTGTGAGTTATAAAGTCAGAACTGTAAGATATAAAGTCAGAATTGTGAGATATAAAGTCAGAATTGTGAGATATAAAGTCAGAATTGAGTTATAAAGTCAGAATTGTGAGATATAAAGTCAGAATTGAGTTATAAAGTCAGAATTGAGTTATAAAGTCAGAATTGTGAGATATAAAGTCAGAATTGAGTTATAAAGTCAGAATTGAGTTATAAAGTCAGAATTGTGAGATATAAAGTCAGAATTGTGAGATATAAAGTCAGAATTGAGTTATAAAGTCAGAATTGTGAGATATAAAGTCAGAATTGAGTTATAAAGTCAGAATTGTGAGATATAAAGTCAGAATTGTGAGATATAAAGTCAGAATTGAGTTATAAAGTCAGAATTTTGAGATATAAAGTCAGAATTGTGAGATATAAAGTACGAATTGTGTTATAAAGTCAGAATTGAGACGGGCTCCTACACACTGGTGCGTCAAATACACTGCGCATCCATTGATATCAATAAGAATTGTGCTCTTACTGTGATGTAAAAACAAAGAGTGAAACTCTCAAACGTCCCATCAACAAAACAAAAACCTGTAATGCCATCAGTCAGACCACTAAAAAAATACAGAAGAACAAAATCTTCTAGCAGTCTCTTTAACACACAAGGACTATTACTGAGTAACATGGAGGAAATGAGGAGGTGGAAATATTGAGGGGGAGAATTGGTAAAGTGGCTAATCAGACATGCTGGTATGCGGATCTTCAATGTGTTTAGTGAACCAAGGCGCAAGTAAGAGCTGTGAGGGGACACTCACACTCACAGAGCACAAACATTACAAATGCTCCAGAGGAAATGGACAGATGTTGACATGAACTCACCTAGTGAGAAAGAAAGAATGAACGTCCCTCCAATATTTGTTATATTCTTGATGCCCTCCGTTACACAGCACTCTCTGTGTTGTTAGGATAACAAAGCGTTGTAACCCTCTGGTCCTCTTTGGTAAAAAAATGACCGAAACATTTTACATTTTGAAATTATTATTTTTTTGCTTCATCGGAATGGGAAGACACTTGGTGACTTTTGTCGCATTAGCTATGTGAAATCATGGAGATTATTTGGTTTTGTTAAAAGGTCGGATAGGGGTGTAACAGTACACAAAACTGATTTGAAGTCACAGTTCGGTACGGGTGCGGTACAGAAGTTTTACAAAATTGCTTTTTATTTATTTTTATTAAACAGTGGTTTACTGGGGAAAAAAGTGTCTGTCCTTAAATTAATTAAATTATAACTAAAAGTGTATTGAAGATTGCACATTAATATTAAAGGTTAACAACAGAGCCCAAACTATTAGCCTAAATTCAGTTGCTATTTATTTTTAGGTAGCCTAAAATAATCAACACTCAAATAATATTGTAGCCTACGCAAACATGTAAACTTCACAGAAGGCAGTTTTTGCAATACCTTCTAAATCTAATATTATAAAATATTTTTTTCTCCAATTCGTTGTTGAAATATAATCATTTATACAGTGTCTGTCATTTTCATGACCGGTTTATTTAAACATACGTGAAATAATCAAGACATCACTAACAGGTTAAGTAGAATAATGAATATGTAGACTACTAATATAATGAATATATAGGCTTATATAATGAATATATAGGCTAATATAATGAATATATAGGCTAATATAATGAATATATAGACTAAAATAGTGCATATATTTAGTGAAAGAGTTGATTTCTCTAGTGAATAAAATTCTGTGGTCACTGAATGACTGCCTGAGGTAAATGTGATGCTACATGACATTGTTTAGTTTCCAGCAGTTATATTGACGTCTTTCCGCCGTTGAAACACTGATTGAGCGATTACACCACATATGATACGTGACAGTAAGTTGTAATGTATCCTCAACACACCTTCAGATGTTCATTCATGTTTATTCTTTAGGAAAAGATGATCGATCGCGTTCACAGATGATCACGTTCACGCGCAAAAATACGAAAACACAGGGAATCTTTTGGTGATACAAGCCACAAATCAGCCATGATGCAGAAAAAAAGTGCACAGCAATGTAGGGGCGACACTCTAAAATATCAAGAGTGCAAAATAGACACTTTTTTTGTTACATTTTTATTGAATTGTGATGTTATATGTCCAAAATGTTCTCCTCTCTGCTCAGGTTTGAATGTAGTAAAAAAATAATGCAAAAACTGGCACTTCAAATCAACATAAAAGAAAATCTTAACCTTGACAAAAAGTAGTCTTTGAGAATGTTTAAGTATAAATCTCAAACATTTAAATTTTAAGGCTTCGGTCACTTTTGACCGCGAAGAAGACAAGTGTGACCCCTAAACTAAGAGGTTATTTTAGTAGTCAAATAACCCAGGCTTTGTTTCTTCAAACCAAATTTCTGTGTTCCTCTCTTGTAAGTGGCTTTGGATAAAAGCAAACTGCTAAATGCACAAATGTAGATTTAATTGAATGTCGAGACAAGAAACATTAATGAAGCCATTTTCAGTGTATTACAGTCCCTCCAGAAAAACGCGATTATGCGATCGCGTGATTTAACGCATAATCAGCCAAAGTCCGCATATTTATGTGGGGGCCGCATTTTTTCAAATACGCCGCACTTTCGCAGCATAAATTGCCTATTTCCACGTGCAAAATATGCGGGGCTAGCATGATTTCATAATCCCCGCATTTTCGTTGCAAAGTCATATATATTAGCAGAAAGTTGAAAAAACTCCCATTTGCCAACAAAAATAACAGCAAAAGACCGCGCAAAACAGTTTCCCGGTGTGTTGACCGATTTCAAAACACAGCATCATGAAGCTTCGAAGCGTTATGAATCAATGAGTCGATTCAGCGGTTCGGATCACCAAAGTCACGTATTTCAGCAGTTTGACACGCGATCCGAATCATGAATCGACTCACTGATTCATAGCATCATGATGCTGTGTTTTGAAATCGGTCCTCACTATATAAGTCGTTATTTAGAGACGAACGGAGGTCTTACGGGTGTCCAACGACATGAGGGGACGTCATTAATGACAGAATTTACATTTTTGGATGAACTAACCCTTTAAGAGATTGCACTTTGTGCATTGGAAGCACTCAAATGTCTGTTTTGTAAAGCTACCTCTGTAAAACAGGAAGTTATTTATTCATTTTTCAGAAGTTGTAGCATATTCCTTTTGTAAAGCTACAGAACTTGTTTGACTCAAGGTTTTGTAAATTTGAGCCGTGTGTTTATTAAGGTCTTCAATAAAACAAGATGAGAACTTAAATATTCCCAGCACTTTCTGTGATGTAGTGCTTTTTTTCTCTTTTTCATCAAACCGCAGTTTTTGCAAGTTCCTGCAATTTCATCGCATAAAGTTGCATAAATATCCCGCATTTTCCCGCATTTTTCATCGCATTTTTTAAGAAAACATGCCGCATAATCAAGGATTTTTGCCCGCAACAATCACAAAAAAAGCCGCATTTTTCTGGAAGGACTGGTATTAGGCATATGATCAAGATTGTGCGCATATTTTAAAATAAAAATATTAGTTGAAAATAGATCAAATGCATTACTATCAACCCAGGCTCTTTGGAAAAAAGAAAAATATTTCATATATTAAATGACGGGACTCGAACCCGATCGCTTCACATCACAAGTGCAATGCTGTGCCAGGTGAGCGACCGAGCAAGTTTACTACATCAGAAAACACACACATATGGCGCTGATTGTGATGCAAATGTCAAAATGTATTAATGTACAAATTGTGTACTATGGTAAAAGTCTCATCATAACCAGTGGGATTTGAATGGGGGATGGGGGGGATTTCCTGCCTTCTGGTCTATGTATCTGGTTTTTAAAATATCCCCCCCGGGGGATGCTACTCCACAAACCACCAACAGAGCATATAAAATACCAAAAATATAAATATTTTTTAAAATATCGCCAAGTAAAACACTGCAACATGACAATACAAACAACAATAAAATCAGAAATGTACTTTAACTGTTCGCACTCCCCATGGGTGTCAGAAGCAAAACATTTGTGGGTGGGTCTGGTTTGGCAAGACAAAATTACGGAAATCACAGCATTATTGAGAGTGGCAATAGTGTAGGGGTAAGACTCATGGCATCAAGTTTTGACGCAAATCGACCCAAGGTTCGAATCCGCCTTTTGCCGAACTCGCTCTACTCCCTTTTCCCATCACATATCAGATCGGAAAGGCATTTATTTTCAATAGAAATTAAGAAAATATTAGAAAAGTAAAAATAAAGTGTCTAACATGTTTAATAACACTGTTTAATAATAAGTGTTTATCTTTAGAGGTAGGTAAACAGACATGTGCTGAATTAGAGATGATAAAAGTGAGTGGGTCCAATATCATTGATCTTGTCCCACCCACATACAATGGTTCCGACGCCCATGGCGCTCCCACTTAGAGACTGTCTGGGATTCGTGATCCTGTTTCACGCACCTCAATCCATGCAGAACTTTTCAGAAAGTCAGCCGCGCACCATTCATCTATTTCAGAGTGACCGTATGAGATTAATGCAGTGTTTCTGCTCACTCTATTGTGACCTAATGCATATTAACCGACGCATTAATGTATTATGAGACAGAATGCAGAAGTTTACCGTCACCGTATAAGTTGAGAATTATTATCATGTAATATTGCGTGTTGGAGAAATAATGGTTCTATTCTATCTAAAGAAATGTGAGGGAAATGTGTGAACTCGGTGAACAAGAATCTGCACACTGCTGTTGTTGTTCCCAAAGATTTATTAAAAAGACAACGTTTCGACCCAAAGGGTCTTCGTCAGGCGTTTCGTTTTGTCTTTGTTTCGTTTGGGTCGAAATCGTAGACTGTAAAAAAATATGGACGTAGTGTCCGTGACGTCACCCATAGGATTCTGAAGAGCAGTTCTGAAGCGTAAAGTAGGGTCGAGCTGGCCGTTGCAATCTTGGCAGCGCGTCATTGCACGTCACTCCCGGATAACAGAAAATGGGCAAAGAGGCGGGACGTGGGCGGAGCTGAAGTGACGCGATGACTAACAGACAGCAGATATATGGCTATCCATCTGTCACTCGAAGTGGCCACGCCCTTAATTATGCAGAACTTTAAGGCTTTATGTAATGCAAATGAATGAGTTATAAAAAAAATCACCCCCCTCACAGTCGTCATGAAGGGCAAAATTAGCCGTATAGACCAAAACCACAATTTGCACCAGACTGTAAACATGTTTTATTCTGCTGTAAAGTTGAGCATTTTAACATGGAGCTCAATGAGATTCTGCTCCCTTCTGGAGCCTGTCCCTAGTGGCCAGTCTATGAATTGCAGTTTATGTCACTTCCGTATTGCTTCAAGAGAAGCTGCGGGAGGTTGCCGCTTGGTCGAAATGTTGTCTTTTTAATAAATCTTTGGGAGCAGCAACAGCAGTGTGCAGATTCTTGTTCACCGAGTTAAATGCTTCATCTAATCTAGCACCTGCTAAAAGTTATTGGATGTGCGCACAATTCTTCTTTGAATCCACATTGCGTAAACATGTGAATACATATTTCTCCAAATGTGCGCACTTTTGGACTAAAGGTTTGTAGCCTATGTTGTACAAAAAAAACCTAAAAGGATATTGAATATGTACAGGTTTGTGTCTCATTATTCTATTCAGAATATCAATAACTACCGATTGATTTTGCATTCCTATCAGAAATGAAGAATTATTAGTGTCATTGTAAATAGTTGTCAAAAATCGAATCCATCAATCGAATAATCGAATACATCAAAGATCAAGGTTAAATCAGAATATTTACAGTAAAAAAGTTTCTGTAACAGCTCCCAAAAATAGTCTATATGCGTAGGCTGTATAGCTCCACTGAAAAAATATGGACAGAGGCACTTTTTTTCAATGAGCCTGTGTTGATTAATTTACCATAATTTGTATTCCCTTAGATCTCTCTATTTAATTCTTTAACTACTGTAACTGAACAGGACATTTGAATCCGTTACAATATGAAAAACAAAAATGTTTACGGTCTTTGGTAAGACTTAGACATAAAAGTAAATTTTCTGATGTCAAAAATCTTAGTCCATTTTGAGTGCGTGTAAGATAAGTGCTCATTTAAATTCAGTAATGTGTAGATTTCATATGCTCTTTCAATTTCATCAGCCCCCATTCTCTCTAGATATCCGTATTGGCATCGGCATCAGTCAGCCACACTTTATATAACATACATTTATTATATAGAACTGTGTATAAAGAGAGTCGGAGTAAACACTCACGTATGCTAGCCAATGGAAGCTTAGCTCCGTAACATCAGTATTAGCTGTGGGGAAAGATCCAACACACTGTTAATCCCACAGCTCTGTTTTGTAAGCAAATCATTATCCAGACTATTAATGGCACACTGCAGAATTCTCTCTTCCTCCCTCTCTCTCTCTCTCTCTGTCCTTCTCTTGCTCCCACTCAGTCTCTCTTTTCAGTCCATTTCTCCCACCTTCTCCATCTCCGTTTCTCTCCGTCTGTTTTCGGGGAACCTTTCTAGCACCTTTTCTCTCTCTTTCTCTGTTCCAAATCCTTGAGAGCTGCTTATGGAGGCTTTTTACGGCATCGGTGGTGTGCTCCCGACTTTAAAGCTGACCCAATAGGTTTCTTAATGATGCTGACTCGTAAGATAACTTGTTATAGCAAAATTATAAAGGCAACTTGAAGCATTTTACTGCATCCCGCGTCATTAAATAACTTAACCAAAGGCATCCTATATGATATTAATCATATATATATATATATCGCTATTAACTAGTTGCTTATTAGCATGCATATTACTAGGATATTAACTGTTTATTAGTACTTATAAAGCATATATTAATGCCTTATTCTGTATGACCGTATTCTGCATCCCTTAATCCTACCCAATACCTAAACTTAAATGCTAGAAAAACTACCTTACTAACTATTTATTCGCAATAAATTAGGAGTTTATTGAGGCAAAAATCATAGTTAATAGTGAATATGTGCTCCCCATACTCAAGTGTTACCATATATATATATATAGCCTACACAAAATAAACATAAAATTACAACTTACAATGGCACAAAATGCTGTGAATGCACAAGCAAACTTGACTGTGTAACTCCGTTGGAACATTCTATGCATTACGCGCTACATAGACACGTATGTAGAGTGTTCTAAATTCTAAGTAGCTGATTTGAAACACTCGACATAGATAGTGTAGTTAACTCCGTGTTTTAGCAGTGTGTTGTTGCGGAAAGAGCGTGTGCTCGCTCCACAACAATGCACTGCTAAAACACGGGCACACAAAGAATTCACAACAACATTCTTTTACAGTCGTGCTCTCATTATATTTTTATGTAGCCTATAAGACAGATTTGTGCTGCACATGTTGTTCAGAACAGTATCTTCCATTTCGAAGTGATTCCAATTATATCAAGCAATTCAAACCATCATATCGAACAGCACGCAACTGAAGTGTCTCAGCTGAAGGTGATAATACATTATCTATCAGCTTTAATATATCGGCCTCATTTTCTTTATGATTTGGAACACGCAACATGCACTAACTTGTCTATGTAGTGTTTCAAATCAGGCACTTGTGATTTAGAGCACTCAACATGATTTGGAACACTACATGAACTACACTATCTATGTAGTGTGTTTCAAATCAGACACTTATAATTTGGAACACAACAAGAACTACACTATCTATGTAGGGTGTTTCAAATCAGACATGTATAATTTGGAACACTACAAGAACTACACTATCTATGTAGGGTGTTTCAAATCAGACATGTATAATTTGGAACACTACAAGAACTACACTATCTATGTAGTGTGTTTCAAATCAGACATGTATAATTTGAACCACCACATGAACTACACTATCTATGTAGTGTGTTTCAAATCAGACACTTGTAATTTGGAACACTACAAGAACTACACTATCTATGTAGCGTGTTTCAAATCAGACATGTATAATTTGGAACACTAGATGAACTACACTATCTATGTAGTGTGTTTCAAATCAGACATGTATAATTTGAACCACCACATGAACTACACTATCTATGTAGTGTGTTTCAAATCAGACACTTGTAATTTGGAACACTACAAGAACTACACTATCTATGTAGCGTGTTTCAAATCAGACATGTATAATTTGGAACACCACATGAACTACACTATCTTTGTAGTGTGTTTCAAATCAGACATGTATAATTTGAACCACCACATGAACTACACTATCTATGTAGTGTGTTTCAAATCAGACATGTATAATTTGAACCACCACATGAACTACACTATCTATGTAGCGTGTTTCAAATCAGACACTTGTAATTTGGAACACTACAAGAACTACACTATCTATGTAGCGTGTTTCAAATCAGACATGTATAATTTGAACCACCACATGAACTACACTATCTATGTAGTGTGTTTCAAATCAGACATGTATAATTTGAACCACCACATGAACTACACTATCTATGTAGCGTGTTTCAAATCAGACACTTGTAATTTGGAACACTACAAGAACTACACTATCTATGTAGCGTGTTTCAAATCAGACATGTATAATTTGGAACACCACATGAACTACACTATCTATGTAGTGTGTTTCAAATCAGACATGTATAATTTGAACCACCACATGAACTACACTATCTATGTAGTGTGTTTCAAATCAGACACTTGTAATTTGGAACACTACAAGAACTACACTATCTATGTAGCGTGTTTCAAATCAGACATGTATAATTTGGAACACCACATGAACTACACTATCTTTGTAGTGTGTTTCAAATCAGACACTTGTAATTTGGAACACTACAAGAACTACACTATCTATGTAGTGTGTTTCAAATCAGACACTTGTAATTTGGAACACTACAAGAACTACACTATCTATGTAGCGTGTTTCAAATCAGACATGTATAATTTGGAACACCACATGAACTACACTATCTTTGTAGTGTGTTTCAAATCAGACACTTATCATTTGGAACACAACATGAACTACACTATCTATGTAGTGTGTTTCAAATCAGACACTTATCATTTGGAACACTACAAGAACTACACTATCTATGTAGCGTGTTTCAAATCAGACATGTATAATTTGGAACACCACATGAACTACACTATCTTTGTAGTGTGTTTCAAATCAGACATGTATAATTTGGAACACCACATGAACTACACTATCTTTGTAGTGTGTTTCAAATCAGACACTTATCATTTGGAACACTAGATGAACTACACTATCTATGTAGTGTGTTTCAAATCAGACACTTATCATTTGGAACACAACATGAACTGCACTATCTATGTAGTGTGTTTCAAATCAGACACTTATCATTTGGAACACTAGATGAACTACACTATCTATGTAGTGTGTTTCAAATCAGACACTTATCATTTGGAACACCACATGAACTACACTATCTATCTAGTGTGTTTCAAATCAGACACTTATCATTTGGAACACTAGATGAACTACACTATCTATGTAGTGTGTTTCAAATCAGACACTTATCATTTGGAACACCACATGAACTACACTATCTATGTAGTGTGTTTCAAATCAGACACTTATCATTTGGAACACAACATGAACTACACTATCTATGTAGTGTGTTTCAAATCAGACACTTATCATTTGGAACACAACATGAACTACACTATCTATGTAGTGTGTTTCAAATCAGACATGAATAATTTGGAACACTACTTTATATTGATTATTTGTCTATGCAGTGTTTTCCAAATCAGGTACTTATAATTTAGAACACTCTACATGGTTTGGAACATTCTATGTATTACGTGTCTATATAGAGCATTCCAAATCAGTCTAATCGTTCCATGACGGGTAGGATGCTGCCTTAGAAGGAAGCCGTCATGTAGGCCGCAGGCAGTGAGACAGCTCAGTAGGTTTTGGAGCAGAGCTTCTATGTTTCTTCTCGAAAACTCTATTTGAGCTAAACGTGACTGAAAACATTGGACGCCAGCCTCCTACTGATTTTGTTAACACATTGCCTGGGCAACTTCAGCTGCATAACAGCAATGCTGTACATTTCAGACCCAGGGAATTTCAAAAGGTAAAAGAGGGGGCAGAGAAGAGGAGAGATTTCAAAATTAATCCTTGTACTGGCCACTTTGTGCTGAAAACGTAAGAAATCAGAACGTTTAGTACTATGCAAGTTATGTCTCGCAGAACAAAATGTACTATTTCCAAACAACCGTCAGTTTCTAAAAATCAAACATTGAACCTCTTTTATTCTCCATTAGATATGAGAAATGCTAACTTGGATATACAAAATGTCATATTCATGATTCTTTACCTCTATGAAGAAAAACAGTAGCTTTAAATTGATTTTTTTCAGGAAATACAAAAGCAGAAATATATCAATAAAACACTATGAATGTAGAGGGGAAAAAAATATATTTTCACTTTGTATTTTCCAGTTTACAGGATCTTTTTTTAGTCCTAAATACTAAGAAATGTGAATTACTACCCATGCTAAACCAACAGAATTCTCACAACTAGTTGTTTTTAATGCATTTAATGCATGAATAAATGACGTTGTTACTGCTATAGGATAATTGTTTTGCTGTTTGCTGACACTTTTGTTGTTGTTTTGTCATTATTTGTTTGTGTTGTGATGCTAAGAGCTCATCTTTTTAAATTTGTTGATTGTCACCGTTCTTGAGATTTGTGTGTCAAGAGTTGAGGTCTACAGTATGTACAACCGACTAAAACTATATCCCAAATATCTTTGCTTTGTGAGGGGATTGCACATTTAGAAACAAAGATGTAAAAAAAACAGTATTTTTAACACAATTTACTCATCTGTACACCGCTGTTTTCACTCTCCTAAAAACGGCTGATGAGTTCCTTTATTCTATGAAGTCCCTCCTTCAGAAATACGTAAAGAGTTCTGATTGTGCCAGCGGTTCCCCTGTTGGGATTTGACCGCATCTTAGCGAACGTGGCACGGTTCCTGTGTTGTGATTCGACAGCAGCTTAGCGCACGTGGAAAGGTCACGCCTCTTAACGGGAGATGTATGCGCTTAATGATCTCTACAGCGTCCCTGGGAAAGCCAAACAAAGGTGATTTGACTCCGGGATGAAAATAACAGCGTCTCGACGAAATGGCGACAAACAGACTCTAACGCAACACTTCCTATTCTCCACGCGACACGTCCTCTTCTCCACGTGGGACAGCAACAAGACCACGCCCCCTTTTTTCGTGTATTCTTGTGGGCGGAGGTTAGTCTGTTCTACTGTTCTACTGACGTAATTAAAGAAGGAAGTACCAGGATGTAGTCCAAGCCGGCCGTTCGCTGTAGGCTTTGAAAGGGAACTTCTGTTAAATAAAATATCTCGCTTGGCATTGAACTTTGAGCTTTATAATTTTACAGGTATTATTTATGCTCTAACAGCAACATTACACACTAACTAAAGTTTGAACAGTGGGATCACGAAGAACAGGACCTTTAACCAATCGTCTCTGCTAGATTTGTGTCCCTTACATCGATTTCGCTCAGCATGTAAACGCATTAACCTGCTTTCTGTCTGCTTATTGAAGTGCATATTATAATGTAATGTGTTCTCACATGGCGATTAAAAAATTTTGTCCATGTATATAGCAAAGAACTTTCATAAACCATCAGATTTATATTTAAATCAGGTTTATTTTTTCATTGCAAGCTAAAATAAGCGGTGAAAATTGTGAGTTACTTGATTCTGATTTCTGAAGTGTATTCTTTTTACAGAGAAAACTGAAAATTGAAATTAAAGCCATACAATGAATGCGTCTTGAAAAGTTAAAAACGTAAAAATGTTAACGTACACCGCTTTGCAACCTTTTTTAATTATCCGCAAGAAAACCTCTACAGAATGGTTGTCATAAATGTAACCTGATTATTGGTTGCTTTCTCAAATATTTAATGGCTGTATTTTTAGTGCTAGCAGTCAAAAATAAAACTTGGAGAAATACTGAAATACGGTTGGTGATCTCATGTTTTTTTTGTTCTTACTGAGAATCATCCATAAAATATTAAAGGACAACTCTGGTGAAAAATGAACCTAGGGGTAATTAACACATGGTTACCGAGTAGATCGTTCTCTGGGATGCGTTTTCATGAAAATCGAATGTAAAGAGTTTTATCTCTAAAAACAGATTAGCTTATAACGCTAGTATATGGGGCATATAATAAGTAAAATTAAATCGCTACAATCAAAATAGCCTCACACTAACACGGTAGCATAATGAGGGTCCCTACATGCAAACCGAAGCATTGAGAACTTTGTAAGTGTACAAACAGTTTAATAAGAAGATACTTTATAAAGACAGAACATTACGCGTATACAGACAGGAGCCATCTTGGAAAACAGTCTCGACGAGTCGAGCCACGAACGCTGTGCTAAGTGATGAACTGTGACTTGGAATCTCATTTGGTCCGTTGTTTCCGGAAGAAAACACTGAACGCAACAGAGAAAATAAATAAATAAAAATATTTTTTTTTAAAAACTGAACTCAACAGAGACTAGTGCTTCCAAAGGATACACACTAAAGAGAAGGGGGATTATTCAACCGTGGCTCGACTCGTCGAGACTGTTTTCCAAGATGGCTCCTGTCTGTATACGCGTAATGTTCTGTCTTTATAAAGTATATTCTTATTAAACTGCTTGTACACTTACAAAGTTCTCAATGCTTCGGTTTGCATGTAGGGACCCTCATTATGCTACCGTGTTAGTGTGAGGCTATTTTGAGCCTTGTTAGTGGTATTAACTAGCGATTTAATTTTACTTATTATATGCCCCATATACTAGCGTTATAAGCTAATCTGTTTTTAGAGATAAAACTCTTTACATTCGATTTTCATGAAAACGCATCCCAGAGAACGATCTACTCGGTAACCATGTGTTAATTACCCCTAGGTTCATTTTTCACCAGAGTTGTCCTTTAAGCTACATTTTTAATTTGCAGGGTATAAGGTGGAATAACATTCATAGCATACTACTCACTACTCTTGAGTACTTTTAAAAGGGCTACTTTTTACTCCTACTTTGAGTAGTATTTAGGACAGGTACCAAAAGTGGTCAAAAGTCGATCTTGTCCTTTTTTACAATGTATGACTTGTAATGGGCCAAACGTCTGCCTTGCCCACCCAATCAGAATTTAGGAACAGATCGTGTTGATCTGTTTTTATGATTTGTTTTATTTGATCTATCTATCTATCTATCTATCTATCTATCTATCTATCTATCTATCTATCTATCTATCTATCTATCTATCTATCTATCTATCTATCTATCTATCTATCTATCTATCTATCTATCTATCCATCTATTGGTGGCGAATGGATAATTCAGAAGAATTATGGTTATTTTTTATTAATTTTGGAGTATAAATCGCCATTCACTTTCATTGTATGGGAAAGAGCTGCTTTATCCTGTAAAACATCTACATTTGTGTTCCACAGCAGACAGAAAGTCACGAGGGTTTGAAATTACAGAATTTACATTTTGGGTCACTATCACTTTAAAACAATCTGTAGGCACTTTGTCCTAGAGAAACCCAGAAGTAAGTGTTTACTTCAAAGGGCACAATGCTGTCTTTCTCTATGAGCCCTAAGGTCACACCCTGCCTGGCAAGATTCTTCACGATAAAGCTACGTCGACCACCAACCATTAAACTTTAACACTGTCATGACCTTGGAAACTGATAATATTGCTATAAACATCAGAATTGAGCAGAAGTGACTCTGTAAATGGCGTGTTAAAGGTGCGATTAACGTTGCACGAATGTTCGTAAATCATTAGCAATTGAGCTCTTGAGACTTTACAACCAGTTTGAGAAGCTAACAGACCCATCCAACCACGCTGCACAAATAAACAAACGCAAACAGAAGATGCCTGGATACAATTTAGCAAACGATGAATGCCTCAACCCCTCGAAATGGTAGGCAAAAACTCGTGCATAAGGAGAAAAAACAGAAGAAAAGTCCATCAAGCTGAGAACATTGCAGCACACTCCACCTCCCACAGGTCCTCCAACCAGCATCATTAGTTCCTGCCTGTCCTTTCTGCAGCATAAACACTCATTCAAACCAGATGACAGCAATCTGGATGGCACTTCCAACACGCAGATACAATAAAATATGACCGCAAAAGCGAAAGGCTCATACCGCCAACAACATCTTCTGACTCCTACAGCGCCCGTCCATTTCTTCACATACCCAGTTTAGGACAGATTTTGTGTGTATGTGTGTGTTTATGTGCGTGTGGGAGGAGAGAGATTGGAAAGAGGCAGAAAGAGAGAGGTTAGGTAAGGAGATATGTGGAGGGTGGGGTTCAGTAGCTCACCATGCTCAACCCAAATCCCGCATTGGGCTGGCAGGCGGGTGTAGATCTGTCCTCCCTCGCCGTCCACGGACACAAACAGCCCCTGCGAGCGTCTCAACGATGGCCAGCTCATCCACACACGCTACAGCCCAACGTCCGGACACACCAGCGGGTATTTCCTCCAGGAGAGTCCACTGGAAGAAGGAAGGTTCGAGTGGAAGGTGGTTTAATGGCAAGGCATCAGGGAAGAATCATTCCTCGGAATCGAATAAACCTTAAAACGAAGTTGTTCCCCGCGTGCTTTCCCGAGGCAGCCTTGTCGTTCTCACACTCGGGAGAATCCCTTCGACAGAACTGGAGAGAGCAGCGATCGAGCGGTGGGAGGGAGAGAGAGAAAGAGAGAGAGAGAGAGAGAGAGAGAGAGAGAGAGAGAGAGAGAGAGAGAGAGAGAGAGAGAGAGAGAGAAACGGAATGTGTGTCTACCGCTACAGTCCATGAATGGTGCAGTGCTGCTGTTGTCATGGTAACCACTGGGGAGGAGGCTGGTAAAGTGGTGAGGGGAAGTGAGAGAGAAAGAGAGAGAAGGTGCTTTGCAGAGGGACACTGTGGCACTGGAATGAGTACGGAGAGACAGGAGAAACTGGAGGCTCTGGGACTGATACCTCAGCTGGCATGACCTCATGTTACCCTTGAAAATGCCAGCTAACTGCTTACTCAATTACAAGTCCATTCATCAAATGATCTATGTTCAACTCACACTTTCACCTTATCTGCCCCTGTTCCTCCTTTTATATTCCATTCATTAGTTTTTGGACCTATACTACGGAGCCCCTAAAGGGACATGGTGGTGGGAATAAAATATGAGATGGGAGGAAAAATAACAAGTCAATGCTTTGCTCCTGCACATGTTTTGCCTTCCCCCGATAAAATTTACATTTGCATGCAAAACCTTTTGAGCTCTTTGCAAGCGAACGCAAAGTTTCTTGGGGGAACGCAAAACGGTTTGAGAGCGAACGCAAAGTTTCTTGGGGGAACGCAAAACGGTTTGAGAGTGAACACAAAGTTTCTTGGGGGAACGCAAAACGTTTTGAGAGCAAACACAAAGTTTCTTGGGGGAACGCAAAATGGTTTGAGAGCAAACGCAAAGTTTCTCAGGGGAACGCGAAACATTTGAGAGTGAACACAAAGTTTCTCAGGGGAATGCAAAACATTTGAGAGTGAACACAAAGTTTCTCAGGGGAACGCAAAACATTTGAGAGTGAACACAAAGTTTCTTGGGGGAACGCAAAATGGGTTGAGAGCGAACGCAAAGTTTCTTGGGGAAACGCAAAACATTTGAGAGTGAACGCAAAGTTTCTTGGGGGAACGCAAATCGGTTTGAGAGTGAACGCAAAGTTTCTTGGGGGAACGCAAAACGGTTTGAGAGTGAACGCAAAGTTTCTTGGGGGAATGCAAAACGGTTTGAGAGTGAACACAAAGTTTCTTGGGGGAACGCAAATGGTTTGAGAGTGAACGCAAAGTTTCTTGGGGGAACGCAAATCGGTTTGAGAGTGAACACAAAGTTTCTTGGGGGAACGCAAAACGGTTTGAGAGCGAACGCAAAGTTTCTCAGGGGAACGCAAAACATTTGAGAGTGAACACAAAGTTTCTCAGGGGAATGCAAAATATTTGAGAGTGAACAAAAAGTTTCTCAGGGGAACGCAAAACATTTGAGAGTGAACACAAAGTTTCTTGGGGGAACGCAAAAATGGGTTGAGAGCGAACGCAAAGTTTCTTGGGGGAACGCAAAACGGTTTGAGAGTGAACGCAAAGTTTCTTGGAGGAACGCAAATCGGTTTGAGAGTGAACGCAAAGTTTCTTGGGGGAACGCAAAACATTTGAGAGTGAATGCAAAGTTTCTTGGAGGAACGCAAATCGGTTTGAGAGTGAACGCAAAGTTTCTTGGGGGAACGCAAAACGGTTTGAGAGTGAACGCAAAGTTTCTTGGGGGAATGCAAAACGGTTTGAGAGTGAACACAGTTTCTTGGGGGAACGCAAATGGTTTGAGAGCGAACGCAAAGTTTCTTGGGGGAATGCAAAACGGTTTGAGAGTGAACGCAAAGTTTCTTGGGGGAACGCAAAACGGTTTGAGAGTGAACGCAAAGTTTCTTGGGGGAATGCAAAACGGTTTGAGAGTGAACACAGTTTCTTGGGGGAACGCAAATGGTTTGAGAGTGAACGCAAAGTTCCTTGGGGGAATGCAAAACGGTTTGAGAGTGAACGCAAAGTTTCTTGGGGGAACGCAAAATGGGTTGAGAGCGAACGCAAAGTTTCTTGGGGGAACACAAATCGGTTTGAGAGTGAACGCAAAGTTTCTTGGGGGAACACAAATCGGTTTGAGAGTGAACACAAAGTTTCTTGGGGGAACGCAAAACGGTTTGAGAGTGAACGGAAAGTTTCTTGGGGGAATGCAAAACGGTTTGAGAGTGAACACAAAGTTTCTTGGGGGAACGCAAATCGGTTTGAGAGCGAACGCAAAGTTTCTTGGGGGAACACAAATCGGTTTGAGAGTGAACGCAAAGTTTCTTGGGGGAACGCAAAACGGTTTGAGAGTGAACACAAAGTTTCTTGGGGGAACGCAAAACGGTTTGAGAGTGAACGCAACGTTTCTTGGGGGAACGCAAATCGGTTTGAGAGTGAACGCAAAGTTTCTTGGGGGAACGCAAAACGGTTTGAGAGTGAACGCAAAGTTTCTTGGGGGAACGCAAATCGGTTTGAGAGTGAACACAAAGTTTCTTGGGGGAACGCAAAACGGTTTGAGAGTGAACGCAAAGTTTCTTGGGGGAATGCAAAACGGTTTGAGAGTGAACACAAAGTTTCTTGGGGGAACGCAAATGGTTTGAGAGCGAACGCAAAGTTTCTTGGGGGAACGCAAATCGGTTTGAGAGTGAACACAAAGTTTCTTGGGGAAATGCAAAACGGTTTGAGAGTGAACGCAAAGTTTCTTGGGGGAACGCAAAATGGGTTGAGAGCGAACGCAAAGTTTCTTGGGGGAACGCAAATCGGTTTGAGAGTGAACGCAAAGTTTCTTGGGGGAATGCAAAACGGTTTGAGAGTGAACACAAAGTTTCTTGGGGGAACGCAAAACATTTGAGAATGCAAAAGCATTGACAAATAATTGTCCCAGTTGTGTTGCTTTACCTCCATACACAAATCCTCTCCCGTGGCCTCATGGGATAGTAAAGTGTCCATCACGTGCACATTTCAGAATCTAGTAGGTCATCCATCGACATTTTGCCTACTGTTTTTAGCATACTATATAGTAGAGAAATATTCGATTTCAGACGCAGCGAATGTGCTTTTTGAGCTAAATTCAAATAGTGTTAAAGGTATAGTATCTTATTTACTTTTGTTTATGGTGTTCAATGTTGTTTTGATTTTGACCGCTTTGACTTTTACTGCATGGACAATGTTGAAACATTCTTTTAAATTTTTTTTTGTTTTTTTTATAAAAAAAAGAAAAAAAGAAATTCCACTAAAAATGTAGTGTTTGTGTGTTATTGTAGTATCATTAAGATGCTATTATAGTTTTTAGTTCTCAAAAGTCTTTATTTTAATAAAAATGAGAAATGTATATAATATATAAAATTATGACGCATGAAAAAAAAAGAAGTAATATAAAAATATATTTTATTCCAAAAGGTATGTTATATAAAAAACAATTATGAAAATGAAAATGTTGGCAAGGCCAGTAAAAAAAATATTACTGTTGAGATCTGAAGAGAATATGAATGAATGAATGAATGAATGAATGAACGAACAAATGAATGCATATGTACATTTTGGTGTAAACTGTTCCTTTCACAGGTGACATTAGCTCCAGTCTTCACTTCTCTGTCGATGAGTTGTTTTTGCGAGTGCTTTAATGACGGGTAGAGATCATTAGTGACTCCTGCCGCTCTCACTAATGTTCTGTGTTTGAAATGATCTTGCTCTTGTTCTTAATCCAAACATGACATTCAGAGCACTTGAGCAATGAGCTGCTTTAACAAAGTGACATGTTTTTATCAGTTTACACACATATTTTCAATTTTTCTTGGTGAGCATTAATCAGGGGTGTAACTATACCCTCGTGTCACGGTTCGATACTATACTCACGATACGATATTTATCACGATATTCAAGCCAAAATAAAGAAGAATTTTTTTCTAACTTTTTATTATTATTTAAAAATATTATTGTTATTATATTATTATCAGGACATACAAATATCCCCCCATTGCATTACTATACATTATATATTCAACATTATATTCAGTACTTTAATATACTAATTCATAAATCACTGAAGGTCCATAAACTTTTTTTTTTTTCTCATGCTCTCGTACACAGACTTCTTCCAGTGCTTGCTATGTTCCCCCTCTCCTGCTATTAATGCACTATACATATAAGAATTAACCATCTAAATCTATTTAAATAATCATACTACTAAAACTAAATGTGATCTGGTGTTTGCGCTTTCACTATAAGGAGTGTCGGACTGATCAATGCAATCAGCCAAAGTTCTAATCGCAAGAAAGCGTGTCAAAATGATTATTCCCAAACTGTAAATGGTTAGTTCTGCATTTATTCTCATGTTGTTTTTGCGCGTCACGCAAGCATGTGAACGGGCCGTGTTTACTACAGTATGCACGTTGTGGTAAATCTCTTCATCATATAAAGCCATCGTGTCTCTTCAGAAGACTTGGATTTGGATTAGACCACTCGATTGATTATTTTTACAATGCCCTTATGACATTTTTGGGATCTTTTAAGTTTGAGAGGAATGGACTTTAAATGGAAAGCAGAAATCTTGAAAAGTATCTTCATTTGTGTTTTGAAGTTAAATTAAAGGCTCATCTTCTCTCTGTCTACCTGCACCTGTTAGTCATCGCAATCAGCGCCTCGCTGCCTTGCGATGACACCTGTTCCCACTTTTGTTTGAGTGCTTACCCTTTATCTAGTGTTTGTTCTTACTGCCTCTTGTTGGATCATTGTTTCATGTCATGCGTTACGACTGCTGCTTTCTTCATGTCTGATTTGCTTTGGAAGTGCTCACCTGGTCTTGTTTGTCTGATACAGCCTTGCGCCTAAGTTTAGTCTGAGTTCTGCATTTGCTGCAAGAGTACCTTCGCGGTCCTCTGTTCCTGACTGTGATTTATTCTCAAGAACTGCCTCCACCTCTACTGGTGTCCCGATCTCTCACCTCTTCGAGACAGGATCATCTCAGCTGCCTTCTCAGTTTGTTTTACCAGTTCTGTGTGCCTTAACGACAGACTGCCTTGTTTATATTCTCATTAAAGACTGTTGTTATCCTGTCAACCTCTGATTTTGGATCCATCCTTTATTGACAAAATCAGGGGCTAATTTTCATTTTTGGGTGAACTATCCCTTTAATAGAAAAGAGCAGGGGTCTTCAACTAGTGGTCCATGGCAGCATTGCAGGGAATCTTCAAATTATTGTTTGATCTCAAATTACAAGAAGCTTTATAAAAAAAAAGAAGTATTAAAGTAATTAGGTAGTTACCTTCAAAGTACAGCTAAATGCTTCATTGCCAGTTCAACAATAAATAAAAGTAAACTGTGCCTTTCCAAAGTTTGGGGTCGGTAAGATTCTCTTCTGCTCATCAAGGCTGCATTTAGTTGATCAATATTCCTTTAAACTCAATTTTATACAGCAGGGGTTCCTGTTCCATCCATGGCCCCCCAGAATCAGACTCACGATGTTGTTGTTGCTGGTGTTGGATGCTCTCAAATAAAGACATTAAATATTAAAGACCAAGAAGCCTAAACGCATCAGTGATTCGAACAAACAGTTCAGTCTGGCCAAAATGTGACCTGAATGCTAGTTTGCGATCTGGCCAGAATTTATCTAACTTTCCGACAGCCTTGATTTCACTGTGCGTTGTATTTGTTCTGGTAAAACGGACAGAGATTTATGGGTTTAATATCACTCGATGTCTCTCTGTCCTCTGAATGTCAAGCACCAGCCCTGCATGATAAACGCTTGACTGTACATGCACCGCATGCTACGGAGAACATACTGCATGCCGCATGGAGCAGTCTGTGTGTTTAAACTGTGTTGAATAAATCTAAACAAAAAACACTTGAAGAAATAGTAGGCCTATTATTTACTCCAACATTTAAGAACAAATCAATTGTGGTTGAGGAAAGCTGAAATGCAATTCACTGATATAAATGCAGCTGCCGCCGTTTACAATAATGGACTGTAAGGATGGGCATCCACAGGGACCAAATGATGCGATACTATATTGATATCAGGATCACGGTACAATCGGAATACTAATTCGCCGCTGGTTCCTTTGAGATTTTTCTATGGGATTTTATTAAAATAAAGGTTCTATATTGGCATCAATGTTTCCATAAAGGACCTTAAGTATCAGTGGAACTTTTCCATTCCACAAAAGGTTCTTTAAAGTGAAAAAGTTTTTTTAGGGTGTGTTCACACTTGGCATGTTTGGTTTGATTCAAACGAACCCTGGTGTGATTGCTCTGTTAGTGCGGTAGATTTAAACAAATGTGAACTCCATCTGAACCCTGGTGCGCTGCGCACCAAATGAGCAGACCGAGACAACTGAAAAGATGGGTCTCTGTCCACTTCCAAACGGACCCTGGTGAGGTTTAAATTAAATATGAACACAACATGGACCAAAGACATGTAAACAAACCATAAACAGGACATGATGTCACAAGACATCCTAAAAAGGACAGAATGCCCAAGAATACCTGTTTTTTTCTCGTCATAGTCGTGATGTTGCCCATCACAGTTCAGTACAGGCATCTGTCAGGAAGTTCTGACGTGAAATACGCGTAATAAAAGCCGACCAAGTGTGTGAACACATCCCTACGCCTTTAGGTTTGGAATCTTTAGGTTTGGTGTTAAAATGCCAATGTGAACGCTAAGCGGGTGATTTCACACCTGCCTCATTTACACTGTGTGCAGAATTATTAGGCACGTCGATTTTCTGATCATATTTTTTTTCCAGGCACATTTGACCAATTCCAAACCACAGTAATCCTAATAACTACTATTCATTTAGTATTTAATAATGTATAAGTGATATATAATTGTTCATGAAGGCTGGAAATGAAAAACACCTTATATTCAGGTGTGCAGAATTATTAGGCATGTTTTCTTTTACAGATAAATTGAGCCAAAAAAGAGATTTAACTCAGACTGAAAAGTCAAAAATGATTAAATGCCCATGAGAAGGATGCAATACTAAAGCAATATAAGACATTGAAGTTAAGGCATGACCATTGGACAGTGAAATGCTCGTTGGGTCAGCAGGGTCAGACAAAAATTTGTGGCGGAGAAAAGACACACGTTAACCGCAAAAGAATTAAGAATTAAGGTGAAGAATTAAGTGTGAACCCATCAGGAAGCCTTTAGTCTCCAGCGCCACCATTTTCCAGAGCTGCAACCTTAACCTGGAGTCTCCAGAAGTGCAAGGCGTCAGGATCTCAGAGACTTAAATTAGGTAAAGAATCCTAAAAAATGATCCCCACTAAATAAGAATCACAAGCAGGATGGACTAAAATGAACTCCCAAAACGTACTGAAGTGAAGTGTTTTTTTTTTTTTTGGTCAGGACCAACTGAACCAAGCGAACCGAACTACAAGTGTGAACACACCCGTACACTCTAAAAAAAAAAGGTTCTATATGGCACCAAAAATGGTTCTTGGCTCGTAATCATAGGGGAACCTTTTTAAGTGCTATATAGCAGCAATTTTGGTGCTTCAGCGGTTCTTCAGCGTTTCTTCACTGGTTCTTTGACTAAGGTGCTATATAGCACCGCTACCATATACAGAACATGTTAAGATATGGTGCTATATAGCACCAAAAGTGGTTCCTCTATGATTACGATGAAGAACCTTTTTTGGTGCCATATAGAACCTTTTTTTTTTAGAGTGTAGCTTATTAAAATGTTCTTCACAATAAGAAAAAAAAGGTTATTTTGAGAACTTCTCACTAATACCCCTTTTCCACCAGCATGATCTGCACTAGTGATGCGCGGGTCGGCTTTTTTTCCAACCCGCGGGTCCTGCTTTTATGAAATTATTTGGCCCGCCCCAGCCCGCACCGCACCAGTGTATCAATTTTAAAACCCGCCCCGCCCCGCATCCGCGACCATTAAATAGACATACTAGCCATTGTAATGTAAATGAAAACAGCCTTTATTTCTGAAAGTGCTTGGAAACATGGCCCTGTAAACTGGCAACACCAAACGATTATTATGAATATGAACCATAAATCAGGTCATATTAATAACAAGATAATGATAAAGATTTTCAACCTTTAATTTTCACCAAAGTAGCGTTTGGATCTTGAAGGCTTAACCATTTTTTATTTCAGATTTGTATAGGCAGTTTATAGCCTCCGCTACATAACCACTAAACTTTTGTTTTATTTAGCACACAGAAATGTTCATAGCGTGTTTACATTCGCTGTGCAAAAAAAGAATGACGTCCACTGTACCAGGGTTTAATCTATTTCGGCTAGACTCCAGCACCTCGTCTTCCATCTTCACTTTTATCTCTCCGTTTTTGTTGTCGTGGCTGCCGATGGTGGGAGCTGCTCGGCGCGCAGCTGTCATGACGTGCCGCGTGATGCCAAAGGCTTGGGGACATCATGCAAGTTACGTTGCTACGGCTTTCGTATTGTAACCTTATCAAAAAAACCTAATAAAATATGAAAATAGATACTCCCAAATATTTTATATAGGCTATAGGGAATTGCAGGCAACATACATAGATTTTTTTATTTTGTTTTTAATGACCCGCCCCAACCCGCCCCGCAAATAAGTGAAGATTTCTTAACCCGCCCCAACCCGACCCGCAGGTTACCCGCGGGGCCCGCGGGTTATGAGACGACCCGCGCATCACTAATCTGCACACACTCTAAAAAATGCTGGGTTAAAAATAACCCAAGTTGGGTTGAAAATGGACTAACCCAGCAATTGGGTTGTTTTAACCCAGCGATTTGGTTGTTTTAAGCAAACATTTAACCCAATCGCTGGGTTAAAACAAGCCAATTGCCAGCATTTTTTAGAGTGTATGATCAAAGTACCGCAAGAGCGATTAAAGGGCATAAGAAGTCGTATGCTCTCGTTTTACTTTGATGTCATACGGCGATTGGTCTGCACGCATTTCTAACAAGCCTTCCATCAACAATGGCAAACGTTGAAACGTTGTTCCTAATGATGCTCATGTCTTTGTGAACCAACATCGGCATCAAAACACAGTAAATCCAACGCATTCGTGCAGCTCGCCGTAATTTGTATAGACGGAGATTATAATCAAGCAGCTATTAGCTCGATTAGCTGCTATTTCAAAAACGGTGGTCACAAGTTTGTGTTGGTCTTGTTGGTCACGGTAACCCCGCCCCAGCCCCTGACAGAAGCGGTTCTTACTTCTAGACCAGCAATGTTTTGGTGTTACTTAAGAACCACTTTTCCTGGTTCAGAGCTGGTGCTTTGGGTGTCGAAAGACAAAGAACTCATTTGAAACTAGGCTCTGAACCAGCACTCAAACTGCCTTGGTTGAAAAGGGGTATAAAAGGTTCTTTGGGGAACCCAAAATGGTGGTTCTATGGCATCACTGCGAAATCCCCTTTGGAACCTTTAATTTTAAGAGTGAAGGAATCGCTCCATTCCACAAAAGGTTCTTCACATTACTTAAACACTCCTTGCACTAAAAAAAAAAGAAAAAAGAAAAAAGCTTAAAGAACTTTTTCACAAAAAGGTCTTCTTCTACGGCATCGCTGCAAAAAAAACCTTTTAAAAACTTTCATCTAAAGGGGCCAATCACACAAAGACGTTTTTACGGTTCAAATTTTCAAAAAACACAAAGTCTAGAGATGCAGCAAAAGATGCAAGACGTGAGCACAATGGACAAACACGTCCGTCTAGAGTGTGTTTACATTCAAAAAGTAGCACAGTGGAAAGGAAAAGCGTGTTTTGTGTAAAATGTCCCAATTTACATACTACCTACAGGCTTAAAAAACAACGCTGCTTCTTCCTTCTATGTGGAAACTACGTCATCAATGCCTGCGCATTCCTACATTTATAAGCTCTTCCTCATTTAACGGTCATCTTTTTATCATTTGGACTCATCCTCACTCCATTCCTCTTCACCTGAGCAGAAATCCAGCCGTAAATGTCACATTTCCATTTAGCTGAACAAATGACTGGCTGTGGGAGGATCTGGAGGGCCGGGAGCTGGGGGATGGGGTCGTAATTGGGAAGCGATTTGAAGAAGCCAAAGGAGATGAAGTGAGAAAAGACAAGCTTTAAAGTTATCCTTATCTTTCTGAGCTGTGACCATGTTTACTCATGGTTTTAAGGCAAGACATTACAAGCAAAAACATTGCCTTTTCAGGCATTGGGTCAGTTTTGAGATTTTGGGTTATTTTGCTGCTTCTTTCAGACTAGTGGAAAGAAAATATCCGAAATACACATTTAAGTGTTTATTATATCACACTTAAATGTCTTTATTTAGGAATTGTTTATTCAACTTAAAGTGTACCTGCTGCCTTCAAATTTTAAGTTTAGTCAACTCAAATATCCAAGTTGTCAATTACAATTTCACATTTCAAGTTGAAAAAATGTACAGTAAATTTTCATTTACAATACATATCTGTAAAGGCTGTGAGTTTTTTCTCTTTCTCAGTCAGAAATCTCCACTTCAGCAGCTTTTAGAGTTTTTTTCCCATTCTATATTCTAATGTTTTTTTTTATTTTTATTTATTTATCAGGGGTGTGTTAATATATAATTTGCCTGATATATATTTAACTTTTTTTTCTGACTGTTGACAGTATTTTCTGATTTATTGAGTGATAAAAAGAAATATGTAATATGTTTTTTACAAAGGCGATTTAACTCTTAATATGTCAACATAATCATTTTGAACTTGGCTTTATCCAGTGTTCGGATTTCATGTGCATATTTAATTGCACAAAAGGCTCATTTGCATATTTAAATAACATTTCAGAAAACTTGTAGTACAAAACAATTGTCTTAATGTACTATGAATAATCGATATGGAGGCAGTATGGTGATATCTATTATTTTTGTACCCTATTTATCTGTAGTGTCTTGCCTTAAGATTTGTGGGTATTCGTAATGCACATGGCCAAAGTGAAGGACCGCCTATTTGCTGTCAATCAACTTCTTGGTTGAAACAAGAGTTTTAACAATCTGTAGTGACACAGATCTTATAAAGCACGTCTGAAGTCCTTAATATCGATATTGCACTAAAATAACTGAGAATTACGCTAGAAACATCACATTCTATATTTGTAATAGGTCAGGTTTGTTCTTGGTCACAGGAGACAAGTTTCTACGAGGTGTAAACTGCATCGTGCCTCACCCGACCACTTGTGATCAAACCACCTGAGATGGATCTCAGTTTTTGACCAGGTTTGTAGTCTTTTTGGTATGGTCCTTCTTCATGGATGCAGAGAGGAACCGGCTGTACTCAAGAAGACTTGCTGAGAATTGAAAAAAGGGCTAATCATTGCAATGTAATTGTGGTATGGATTGAGGAGGAAAAGTGGAAGCAGATCGACAGCCGAGAGGAGGTGTAATTTCATCAAGCCAATTAATGGGCATTGAGGGAAAATGTAATTTTCCTTCTTTCCATAGAGATCTATAGGGATAGCAGTAAAGCTATTGATTATGGTAGTTAATTTGGGTTTGGAACAGGAGGGTGGCACGAGGCTTGAAGTTTAGAAGAGTGAATCATGTGATTCAATCAGGGAAATCAACAACACTGGTAATCCCACTAGAGAAGTGATAAAAAAAAGACTCAAAGATCTATTGTGATATATATCACAGGGTGAAAAAACAATCCTTAATGAGAATAATAAAATGCAACTGTCCATATGATCATGCATAGTTGGGAAAATAAATGTGCATATTCATATTTTATCAGAGTTGTGAATGTGAGTTCACCACTGGTACTGCATGTGAAGTTAATCAAAACAAACATACAATGAATCCAGTGCAGCACGATTTATAAGCAAATCACTCTAATACGATGATTCTTTTCAGTGAATCAAAAGCATACAGGGTCCTATTGTAACAATCTGAGCGCATGGTCTGAAGCACACGGCGCAGGTGCACTAAGGGCGTGTCCGAAACCACTTTTGCTAGTTTAACAATGGAAAAAATGGTCGGCGCGCCAGACGCATGGTCCAAAAGGGTTGTACCTAGTCTCTTAATGAGTCATGGGTGTTTTTTGGACGTAACGTGAGTCTCATCTTCCATTCCCTTTAAAAGCCACTTGTGCTTGCACCATGGCGGATTCGCTGTTTACATGGCAGAATTTGCGAGCAGAAAGACTGAACGCTAGAGAGAGGAATCCTTTTATTTTTAATATTTAAAATATGTGCGTGTGCTGCTGCGCATCCCTGTGTGTGTAATAAGCAGAGTGTATGCGCGTTATGTACCCGCCTATAGCCACATATTACTAACTCACCCTTTAAATAACACAAAAAATACTGCACTATTGACTTTAGAGCAGGTTTCAGTTGGTCAATGGCTCAGTCGTTTTCAGTTGCATTTGAATTTTCAGACCAGATTACCATGGGCGAACAGATGGCGCGAGTGCATTTGCTACCTAAACAACATGTCGCCGGACGTGAAAATAATAACTGCGTCGGGCTGAAACTAGCAAAAAACACTTGCGTCGCACCTGGCGTCACATTGCGCCGGGTGTATGATAGGGCCCACAGTCTGATCTGTGCAGTTTGATTCTTGATAACTGATTTTTCAGTGAATTTAAAACATACAGTGCAATCGGTGCAGTTTAATCCTTTGTTGACTGACTCTTACTGTGAATCAAAAAACATACAGTGCGATAAGTGCAGTGCGATCGGTGTAACTCAATTCCTCAACTCAAGATCAAAAAGACGGGTTACCTGTTTGACTCTGTCTGAAACACTGCCCTGTATAGTTAACAGCATTAGCAGTGAGAGGACACATTAAGCCAGAATCAGATCAGATCAAATTGAAACTGGAAATGAATTGAATCAAATCATGTTGTTAATAAGAATCAATTTGTCCAAAGAAGCAAATGTTATATTATCACATTTTAATTTATAATTTTCTCTTTATTGTTTATTAAAAGAGAATCAGAGTGTGACATCATATCCTGTTCCCTATGTTCGTAATCTTGTAGTGCACTTTGAGGAATCAACAAGTTGTCTCTCAAATGCTCACCGGCCCTTATCACAATTTCTTTACCACTGGGCTACAGCAGTAAGAAATGACAAAGCGGCCTCAACAGACGACACATACAGCCTTATGAAATCTCAATAAATCAGCTAAACCACATTGGGGTGCTATATATCGGACTTTGTTGCACTGAGGTGAATTAAGTGACTCCCTGCAAGTGTCGACAGAAGTTAATTGACGTTGCAGCAAAGCACCTGAGAGAAACAGGATTCAATCCGAGAAAACAAAGGCCTTGTGGCATTTTCAATCAAGAACTGGTGGTTCTTTAGGGGAGGCGTCTGCACACCTTCACGACGCACTGAGGCTGAACTGATGGAGGAGGGGCAGCTTCGGACCCCCCGCCTCGCCCTGGGATGCTTAAATCAGGTTGTGATTGATCTGTTAAAAAGGTCACTGCTCTCTTGCTGGGCTTTGTTCAAATCTGAAGAGATGGATACAATCTGCCATTTTCTCCTTCTCTTCACCACTAGGTAATCACAGACAAATGGATTGAGGGAGATAAAGGAGAAGAAAAAAAGAAAGAGAGAGGAAAGCTAAGAGGATGGAGGGGGTTACTTTACACTTGGCCTTTTGTCACTTTTATTGATACCATAAACAGAAGGAAAAAAAACATTTGGTGAAGATAATTTTTCACACATAAATTGCTTTTAGAATACACTTGTAGTTCGGTTCGCTTGGTTCGTTTGGACCAGACCAGAAAAAAAAAAACATTTTAGTCCCGTTCACATTGACATTTTAACATCAAACCTAAAGATACCGAACCTAAAGGCATAGGGATGTGTTCATGTATTATTTCGTTCACGTGTTACGTATATTTCGTGACAGAACTTCCTGAACATCCAAAGCAATGCTGTGTGCTGGGCTAAATGCACTCATTGTGTGTACGTAGCTCCATATGATGGTATTTTTCCAGCTGAGAACATGTGAAGAGCTTATAAAATGTGTAAAGGAGTCAAAACAGCATCAGGAATCCACACAAACCAAGATCTGCTGCGAGGAGAAGCGGTTCTGATGCCTGTACTGAACTGTGATGGGCAACATCACGACTATGACGAGAAAAAAACAGGTATTCTTGAGCATTCTGTCCTTTTTAGGGTCGCATCTTGTGACATCATCTCCCGTTTTTGGTTTGTTTACATGTCTTTGGTCCGTGTTGCGTTCATATTTCACTCCAACCACACCAGAGTTCGTTTGGAAGGGGACCGAGACCGCATCTTTTCAGCGGTCTTGGTCCGCTTTTGGTGCGCACCAGGGTTCAGATGGAGTTCACACTTATTGAAATGAACCGCACTAACAGAGCAATCGCACCGGAATTTGTTTGAATCAAACCAAACAGGCCAAGTGTGAACACACCCTTATTTACAATTTTTTTTTTACAATTCAGTCGACATCCGATATTAAATTATGTGAGAAAGTGAAATGTCCAGTGAGTGGCATTAAAAGTGCGCTCAGTTTTATCAAAAATTGATGAACATGAATCTGGCTGTCATTACGTTGGTTGATGTACGTATTGTGGCAGTTCAGAAATGAAATGTCTGCTGAGTGGCGCTAAAAGGTTAATGCTCTATCGAGTTTTGAAAATAACGTACCATCTGCACTCAACCTGTGTTAAAAGCAAATGTGAGATACAAATGCAGTTGCTGAAGCATCCATGGCATTTTAACTTGCTTCAAAGACTTTATATATAGGAAGGCGTTGCACTCCGATTACTTGTGAATGGGAGAAAGTGTAACGCCCAATATGGCAAATAAGGCCCGCCTTCTAAATGAAAGAGCCAATCGTTGATTAGTAAAGTCATTGCGTCACTGCAGCTGCCGTTAGAAGCTCCGGTTGCAATAGAAACAGGAAGTGTTAAGTCTGCACCTGCACATTAGCTTTGTCCAGGCTGAAAAATGCATTTTTGGTTACACAAAATGTATAAGACAATTGTTGTCGGATTTCATTGGTGATTTCAAATATGAAATTTAAACGCAAGCTTGGCGAAAGTTTTGGAGAATTTCCTATTCAAAGAGATAGGAGCTGCTTGCATGCTCGAGAGACGTTTAAAAGATGGCCACCGAGGGAAATGACTTGTCTTAAACAGGCTTTCCTGTAGCTCAAACAGTAGAGCATGGCGCTAGCAACGCCAAGGTCATGGGTTCGATCCCCAGGGAAAGCAAGAACTGACAAAATGTAAAATGTGTACCTTGAATGCAATGTAAGTCTGCCAAATGCATAAATGTAAATGTAAATGTTAAAGGGACTTTGCTTGTGTAACGGAGGCCAGCTAGTAGCTTCTGTGCGAGTAAACCTCACTCCTCTGATCTCAAGAGACCCTCTAGCGACTGACGCTAGAAGTTGCAGCCTTTAGCCTCCTTGTTAGAGCGTCTGACTCTCATGCCGGCAAACCCGGGTTCGAGTCCCGCTTGGAGTGCGAGGTTCGAACAGAAGGGGTTACACTTGCTTTTATAAGTCGTTGTGCCGTTTTATCATGACTCGTGTTCGCTGCAATCCTGTACCAGGTGAGCAACCAATCAAGTTTACTACACCAGAAAAGCCATACATATTGAGCAAGTTATGCGAAGCGAACATCAAAATGCATTACAAATCATGCACTATGCTAAAAGTGTTTAAGGTCATAACACAGTATTGTGCAAGAAACTGCGAAAATAAGCCTTTCTGGATCATTAATATATCAATATTGATCATTCATTTGTGTGAAAAGGAATACAAATTGTCGGTGTTTTACTTCCACTGGTGTTAATTTCAGCTGGAAACTGCAGTGAATTGTGTGTATAGGTGAGTTGTTTTCGGAGTTTTGTAGAAATGTACTGTTGGTAGAGGCACGTTTTCCCAATGAGTGTGTTGCAAGTATTGCATTCTCACTTGAGTTGCTATAGCTGACATAATAGTAAACTGCCTTCCTCTATGAGTCTTGCTGGGTAAGTTACTTACAGCTAGTTAAACTGACATGTTTATAGCTAGTTGCCTGAATTACACCACATTAGATTTCATGCTACAAACATTTGCAGCTAAATCTCTCGCCTCCACTGTACTGAGGTTTGTCACCGCCTCATGCTTCTGACCTAAGATGTATACACTGCAAACACAGCAAAAAACACTGCCAGAAAATGTAATTCATATAACGTAATATAGGGGAAAGTTGCACATACTTTGACTATGTCTACAAAAATGGTAATGGAAATCTTTCCAATCACCAAAGGGGTTCCCTTAGCAGGGCATGTTGTCACACTACGAGGCAAGCTTTCAAAAAGTCAACTGATCAGAGGAAAATGCATCCATTTGAAATATTACCTAAGAGTAATAAGTAATAAAAATAGCCATCTTCCATTTAAAAAGTATTTATGTAGCCATTTGGGAGAGATGAAACTGCGAGTTTGTTTTCATCGATTTATAAACTAACCAGGCAAAGTGGAACGGATTCAAAGATATCCTTTATATTTATATTTCACACCACATAGGACATGATTTTCTTTCATCAATCTTTACTGAACATAAACCATTTAATCCTCAGTTCATGGTATATTCTCTCCATAACAACAGGACGGTTCTTAAATGCAAAAGAAACTGATTAGGTTCTCATGAATATGCAGAAAACGCATGAAAAACGGGATGAAACGGAGCTCATAAAGAGGCCTGACTTTCATTAGCAGAGATGAGACACTCTGCAACACTGCTTACACTGGAGAATTACAAATCAGCCGGCAAAAACACACTGCAATTAATGCTGGGGGCGAATGTAGAAGACCTCCAAATTGGTAAAACCACCTTTCTGAGGCTCCTAAACAAGGTTTAGATGACTTGCTAACCATTCATCTTTTAGGTCGCTTTCTGGAATTTAATTGTTAAGAGAATTGGCTCGTGGATAGTAAGTATCTGCGGGTGTGAGAACATTATCTTTCTCCCATCCTCCTCTTTTTATACAAATGACACTGCAGCCATTTTGTTTTTTGTAAATTATAAAGCTCAAAGTCCAAACTCTGAAATGAACCATCCAATCTGGATGAAAGTGAACCTTAAATCAGCGCAGTAAAAGACATTAACAGCGCAAAGCGCAATAACAGAGCCATTGAGTGACTCATATCAACAACACCGCTGTCCTTTTCAGTAAAACTCCCACAATGCACTTGATTTCACAATAGATGAAAGTGCAAGGATGTGATCTTCTTGATAAGAAAGCAATCATTTCTAATGAGAACTCTTTTTTTTGTCTAGACCAACATTCATAAATGATTGCAAACCAACACAAAATACACATTAAAATGGCATTCTGCTGCTGTAACGTGTGTCTGCTCGAGCTTCAGCAGGAATATGTGGCTGGCACACCCTAGTGGACACATCCAACAGCAAATACAGTGGCTCTAACAGTATTTGGACACCCAAAGTGCACATTTAAAAATGCATTATATAACAACATAGCACAAATGTAGCCATATTTTCAAATAAAACATTTCAGACCCACTTTAGATTAGGTGTCCTTAACTACTATGTACTAACGTTTGAATTAATCATTTGATACATTGCACTTATTGTGTACATACATGTTTTTACATTGTACTTACATTTTTTAAAATACCTTCATGTAATTACATCTGTAGTTAATTTCTGTAGTTACATTTGTAATTGCACAGTTGGCACTTCCCTTACACCAAACCCTACCCTTAAACTTACCCATACCACCACACCTGTCCCTAACCCTACCCGTATCCCACCTCAATATCAGCAAAGGTGTTTTGCAATACAATATGAACACAGTAAGTACATTGTACTTATTTTTTTATGTAAGTACATAGTAGTTAAGGCCACCTAATATAAAGTGGGGCCAACATTTCATTAAAAGAACTTATTTTACATATTTTTTTGTTGTTGTATGGAACCTTTCCATAGAGGTTTTCAAAAATGAATGTACATTTATAACACTATACTTTGTGTTATATTATGCTGGCATTAAATTACAGAAAACTACAACCCCAATTCCAGAAAAGTTGAGACATTTTGTAAAATGCAATAAAATCAAGAATCTGCGATTAGGTAATTCTCTTCAACCTTTATTTAACTGACAAAAGAACAAAGAAAAGAGAATGTTTTCACTGATCAACTTAAAGGGATAGTTTAATGGCTGTACCACACTCCCAAAAAAGTTGGAACAGAGACTAAATAAAAGTGAAACGATTATAGAATATCCAAGTTAAACTCTTTTGAAACCACAAGAAGTCCACAATTAGCAGGTGAACCCGTAATAAGGTGATGGTATCGTGTTTGGGTATAAAAAGAGCATCTCAGGGATGCAGCGATTAACCGATTTCTCGATTAACCGCGCTTAAAAACGTCACGGTTAATTAACCGTAAAGGCTCTGCTACACCGAGTGTTTCTTTTGCATGGAATGGAACTGTTGCAACTTGCGCAAAATGAAAACAAAGTTACACCAGTGGTGCACCAGCTTAAAGCTACACTGTGTAACTTTTTTAGTTTATTCCTAGCTAAAAACACAAATATATATATATTATATAATATATAATATATATATTTCAAAAATATATGTGCTCATTAATGTATATTTACTTCTTTCAAGTAATAAAGTATTCTCGTAAGTTTATAATATGCCATTGAAAATACATTCGGGTAAGGGGTTCGAATGGGGGTCGCATGTTGCCCCTCCATCTTGAAAGTACATTAGCCAAAGAGGGACACACCCGTAAATTCAAGCTTCGCCTTTCGCGTTTTAACACTCGATGGCACCGTGTCGAATGTGAAGAGGTGGATTGCTTGAGACTGCTATATGAAAACCTGAAAGCCTTTTTGAAAGTCTGTTGCTGATGGAGGATCACTCTTATTCTCGAGCATATGTAACAGAGTCGCCAAGGAAGCGAAAAAGAGAATTAAGACGGCAACACAACAGGCAAATCAACAATGGACGAGGTCGAACTGGAAGCCATGTTAATCTTGGACTAAATCGGCCACCGCAGGAGTTAGAACGAAAACGGAATTGGGAGGAACAGAAACTAATATTTACTGGATGGTCATTTACCTTTTCACCGCTAGATGGGGGAAAATATAACACAGTGTAGCTTTAAAGTGCCGTGCTTATCAGAGTCACGGGGGATACTAGTACTGTACACACTGGATTAACTGTGGCAGAGGGACCAAACAGCCAAGTTTTATTTTCACCCAAGAAACGCTTGAAGTCGGCAGTCTATATCTGAGCCCTCAGCGTGAGGTTTTGTTTTAAAGCGACCATTATTTGAGAATGCATTTTTTCCATGCCGACGCATCATGCAGTCACAATACAGATAAGTACCGTGTTTATTTCATTTTTCCTTATTAATCAAAATATTTACAAACTTGTTAACTATATCATGAATTGTGATATATTTCAATTGTCAAATATGTGGAAATGAAAGTGTTTTGTCATTTAAACCCGTTAATAATGATCATGTTAGTTGATATAACGCGCGATGAGTTCAGAGGAACTGTTTACATTATGTAAATTCATCAGTTTTCCCCAAAGTGGTCAGTGAACATGGGAGGATAACAAACTTTTATTAATTCATGCACAATGTGTATCTGATATGAATAAAACATTTATTCAAATTATAATTGAAAGCATTATTATTGCAGCTCCTATAGATATCTAGCCTGACGTCGTCATACTCAATTCTAGTCAGAATATGAGTCTGATGCTGCTCCGTTGGGCTGTGATTATGGGGCGTGTTTCAACCGAACCAGGAAAGACCTCAATTGGATAGACCTACAACCAGTCAGAGCAACGGAGCGACGCATAACGTTAGTTGTCAAATGTTAACAGAACTCAACTGCACTGTGTTGCCAAGTCTGAGTTACCCGCGGGTTGAAGTGACCCCAATTATGTGATATACAGACCCAGGAATGCGAATTTTAGCAGGTAGCCCTGCCAAAATAACACATATTTTACCCCCCAAATGCCATTTTTTCCCGGAGAACCCCCTCGGAAAGCTATTGGGCTTGTTATTGGCTAGTTTTGAGTAGCAATCGGGATTGGGCGGGTTTTGTTGTAAAAACTTGGCAACCCTGTGCACGCACGCTGGAATAAGTAACGTTAGAAGAAAAAGATGAGTGTAAACGATCTTTGCCGGTGTTGTAAAAAAAGAATTTAAGGATACACAGTGTACTTACCAACACCATCATCATTTCTGAGAGAAATAGTGAAGGTGAACGCATATACGAACAAGTTCTCCGTTTAGAATTAGAACAAATTCAACCCAAGCGCCTTTGATGACGTGGATGATTACGTCACTGTTTATCATCTGTCCATCATCGTCTAAAGCCCGCCCTGACAATTTCATTGGTCCGAACAGTTTCTGTTCGGGCATAATTACTTCTCTATGGATCAAGTCCAGACCGAACTGCCCGAGTTAAAATGTTGTGGGTGGGGCTAAGTTCGTCTGGCATCCAGGCTAATAGATATCAGTGTATGGAATTTAAATTTAACAAACTATACATGTATTTTTTATATAGGCTAATAATTCATTTAAATGGCTATTTAAATCTCTGAAACCTCAAATAAACATTAAGTGGTTGAATAGTGATTTAGGAATAGTGACATAAAAATCATGGCTCAGCGCCAGCCAAAGTGTGGAAGCACGTTTGATTTTATCAGTGACACAAACAAACAAACCAAAATAATAGATATGACTTTCTCAGGCCACATGTAAAATTGGATGAATTATTAAAAAGATTATTAAAATGAATACGTATGGATGACAGTTGGCGACAGTAACAGTTCAGTTTATTCCCCTCATATTGACATGGATGTTTGCAGAGCAGAGGTCACCTTTCTTTAATTCCAAAGGGAGAGATGGACATTTGCCTTTATTATTATTTTGTGCTGTATTATTTGGTATTTCTGGTTCAAAAGGTAGCAAAAAATAACATTTCTATCTAACAAATCTAAAGAGTGTTCATGTGATTTTATTAGTGGTGGGCCATTATCGGCGTTAACGTGAGACTCTTATCGGGCGATAAAAAAAATATCGCTGTTAATCTATTCTCAAAGTTGGGTTGGGAGCTTGGTCTATACTACGCAAGCTATGATGACTTTCACCTTGATATTTTAGCGCGGATGTACACCTAGCCGAATTGCACTGTAGGGGGCGAGAGAACGAGTCTTCGAACCTGTGTGTATGCCTACTAGTGTTGTCAAAAATAGCGATATTTCGCTATGTATCGATACTGAAATATCTGAAACGATACAATACTCATTTTCTACAGTATCGATATCAGCTGCGCTCTCCTCTCCTTTCCTCTCCAACCGCACCCGCGGGGTTGCACATAACGTTAATTCTAATTCTCGCAGATTTCGCGCTTGCATCTGAAGCGCACACACACATACCGTAATAAAGCCGCCTCTGACATACAAGTGCAAAAATTTGCTCCTTTTTCCATCTTATTAATGGTCAAATACACTCAAAAATGTCTCAATGCCCATCTTGGTGAGTTTTAACGTAAACACAGTCGTAACCAGCTCACAGGAACAGTGTTTGGATATGCGTGCGTCAGGTCTTAAAGGGACAGAAGTGATTTATTATTCAAACTACAAAAAGACAAACGATCACTTACGAGCACACATATTCTGAATGCCTTCGGCAGAATTCAAATGAGCCATTTTAATCTAGATTAATCTAGATTAAAAAAATTTATCTATGCCCACCACTAGATTGTATACATTTTTGTGAAATTAATGAAGAGTGATTATAATTGTGATAATCGTGAAACCGTGATTATTTCTCAGACTATAATCGTACCAACAAAATCTATAATCATTGCATCCCTACTCACCACTTTGTGACGAATTTCTCAATGTAAAGATTGCAAAGAATTTAGGTTTTACACCACCCAGCAAGCAATAGCCGTTATTTTACTGTCTCGGTAACTATACAAAATAACCTTGAATTTGATTACATGTCATTTTTGCCAAAATAACTTATGAGATGTATGATATTCAATCATATAAGTAAAGTCAACAGTGATTACAAGGTGTTTGGTTTCATTTATTTGATTCGTAGCCACGATTGATGACTATTCTTGGCCTATGGTTAGATGTCTATTATATTTTCACTGACAGCCCAAATTTTGCCATGTTTTAGCCTAGATGTCAGGGCTGTTTTGACAGCTATTAGATGCAAAATTGCCTACTGGGCATATACCATACCCTGAGAAAACTGTGTAGGGCAAAGCAGGAAACCTCTCTTGAATGTGTGTGACCTTTAAGCCCTGAGATGCTTCTGTGTTAAATACAGCCTTCCTTTGGAAAACCGTTGACACTTAACACGCTGTCTGCTGCTGCATCAAGAAATGCAACTTGAATAAGTGTTACACAAGGAAATACATCAGTTACATGCAGAGATGGCACAGAGTTCTATGGGTCCGAAACACACTGGGAATATGTGCTGTGGTCAGGTCAGATGAGTCCAGGTTACAGCTTTTTATGGAGGAAAAACAGACATCGAGTTCTCAGTCCCAAAGACGAAAGGGAGCCTCCAGACTTTCATCAGTGACAGGTGCAAAAGCAAACATCTCTCATCGTCATCAGTGCACTTGCAAATGTGTGAAGGTCCACTGACGTGGAGGCATGTATTGGGATTGTACGGAGACATATACTGCCATCAAGATGACATCTTTCCTGGGAAGTTACTAGAGCAAGACTATGCCAGGACTCATTCTGCACGTGCTTCAACAGTGTGGATTTGTAGACGCTCTACACCTGCAGTCAGGGCTTGACATTCACTTTTTTGCCCACCAGCCACTGTCTAGTGGTTTTTCAAAGTTACTAGCCACTCTGCATTTTCACTGGCCACAATTTGACATCAATAGCATGAGGAAAAACTGCGGTATAGATATTTTTAATATTATCTCATAATTTGGCAGCAGGTATATTAGGCTGCTGTCACTTTAAGACCGGACGCACGGATCCATTATACTGTTACAAATGCGTTTTCTTTCTCATCTGTTTAAGTTCACTGAAAACATAAGTGAATACTCGGCAAAAACGGCATTTTGACATTAATTTGAGTGTATTTGACTGTTTAAGCACAATAAACTGCGAAAAAGAACTACATTTAGTACTTAGAGGTGGCTTTATGTGCACATGAGCACAAAATCTGCAGGAACGAGTAAAATCTCACGTCGAAATTCAAGCCCTATAACAGCAACAATATTCATCCGGAGTGAATGAAACAAGTGAGAGGAGAGGCAGGTTTGTGTTTAACTCGCTGTCGGAGAGATGAGAGAGAGAGAGAGAGAGAGAGAGAGAGAGAGAGAGAGAGAGAGAGAGAGAGAGAGAGAGAGAGAGAGAGAGAGAGAAAGCGTAGCTGGTATCATGTATCTATTCTGCGGGAAATGAGTATTGGAAGCGTTTCAGATATTTCAGCTTTGATCCTGTATGTATTGAAAAATCTATATTTTTGACAACACTACATTGCACTTAGTTTATTATTTCAGATGCCTTTTTAAAAGACTACAATTGAAAAATGTTTTGTATATAACATTCAAGCCACCAAATTGGCTAGTAGGAGTGACTGCGTTACACGACACTGGTGAAATACACACGCATTTGGTGGGCTGGTGGGTGTTAATGTTAAGCCCTGCCTGCAGTCCAGATCTGTCTCCTATTTAAAATGTATGGCCCGTCATGAAAAGGAGCATCAGACGACGACCACGGACTGTTGATCAGCTATCTAGTATGAGGCGAGATTGGGAAAAAAATTAACTTGCAAAACTTCAACAATCAGTAACGTCAATTCCCAAATGACTAAAAAGTGTAACTAAAGGGAAAGGTGGTGACACAGTGCTGAATGTACCTCTGTCCCAACTATTTTGGAGTATGTTGCAGCCATCAAAATCTGTTTATATTTACAAAATACAATTAAGTTGGTCAGTGAAAACATTGGAAATATTTTCTTTGCTCTTTTGTCAGTTAAATAAAGGTTGAAGAGAATGAACAAATCACAGATTCATGATTTTATTGCATTTTACAAACTGTCACAACTTTTCTGTTGTAGTTAACATTTATATACCGTCTCAGTGGCAATATAAAACAGCATCCTTCTCTTTGCATGATGGTCCTAAAATGAAAAACTTTCTGAACATTTCAGATATGTGATGGTGTCACCTAAGTACGCCTCTATGCTGGCATTAGGAATTGTGGTATCATGACTTTGAGAGAGTTTGGTACCTGTGGCCGTGCCGTAGACCTTCCTCACGCACGGCAGTCTTGAGCTGGAGGTCTGGTGGGTGAGCAGAGGTGATGCCGGCAGAGATCGGGACACTCCCTCCATGATACGGATGTGCTGCAGCCCCTCAGCCATGGAAAGCGGTGGCACAGCATAGCCCCCCTCAAAGGCACAGTCGCTGTCTATACTGCCCCCTACAGGATTGGAGCACACATGAGATGAAGAAAGTATGTAATTAATCGGACATGCAGAAGAAGAAAAAACGTTTCAGTAGGGCAAGTATTAAGACTTGTTTAACCTTTGTAACGACAGACAAATCAGACACAATTATTTATTAATTCTACCCCATGTATGTGTGATTTGTAGGGCTGTAATCTTCCAGTCGATTATTAGTCAATACGTTCTGGCTCTACCAAATTCAGATTGGTCGATATTTTGCCGCGTTCATTTCGTTAGTTTTGCCGCGTTCATTTCATCAGTTTTGCCGCGCCACGTTCATTTCATCAGGTGGAGAGCACTAATTGCTAATGGGGGTGATTTTAGAGCACCCCTGTTTCACAGGTAACAGTCTGTCTTCAGAACACCCCCTTGTTTCCACTTCTTTTGGATTAGCCCAACCCACTGGTGAAGAGAAGTCTCTCGCTGGTCCTTTGTTTTTCATTCCCCGCTGGCTCAAACGCACACCCATAGCGGTAAACTTGAGGAACGCCCATCAACATACACATGAGGGGAAGCATCACAACGCCACGCTTCAGTTGTGCTGCAAAAGTGGATCTGTACTGTCGGTTTTGCTGCGTTCATTTCATCAGGTGGAGAGCACTAATTGCTAATGGGGGTGTTTTCAGAGCACCCCTGTTTCTCAGGTAACGGTCTGTCTTAAGAACACCCCCTTGTTTCCACTTCTTTTGTATTAGCCCAACCCACTGGAGAAGAGAGACAGATTGAAGAAGGCTAGTTTGCTGTATATTATTTATTTAATTGGGAGAGCGTTTTTTCTGCTCTTGATCTGGCTTGTTTAATAAATATTCCTTTTTTATTAAAGTGGACGTGCCTTTTGTGTTTAAAGGGGTGGTAAGTCAAGTCAAGTCAAGTCAACTTTATTTATATAGCGCTTTTAACAATGCAGATTGTTTCAAAGCAGCTTTACAGTGTTAAACAGGAAAATAATGCAGCATAATTTTAGTCAGCCGTATAGCCATTCTGGAGAAAATGGTGATGTCATCAGTTCATTTCAATTATCATACAGTGGCAGTGTGGGCTTTAGATCAGTAATTAGAAAAAGAGGCAACAGTGGCAAGGAAACCAAAACCCCATCAGGGGACCTAATGGAGAAAAATAAACCTTGGGAGAAACCAGGCTCAGTCGGGGTGCCAGTTCTCCTCTGGCCAATTAACAAACAGCGTATTATTATTATTATTATTATTCTGGCAACTTTACAGGTCAGAGGTCATAATAGATCGGAATATTCGAAGGACCGGAGGCAACACGCTAGAGACGGGTTTATTGCGGATGACATATCGATTTAAGTATTATTAAATTGTAATATTCGAACAATCGGAGTCATCACGCTAAAGACGGGTTTATTGAGGATGATGTTGATTAAATAATTATTAAAGTGCAATATTCGAATGATCGGAGGCAACACGCTGGAGACAGGTTTATTGCGGATAAACCACGATTTGCGGGTAAACCACGATTTCACTTTTCTAACTTTAGCTAGTGTGTAATGTTGCTGTTTGAACATAAACAACATCTGCAAAGTTACAACGTTCAAAGTTTAAAGCAAAGGGAGATATTTGCTTTTAAAGAAATCAATTTCTAAGGACTACAGCAAACAGCCGCTAGGGACTACTACACATTCCTCCAGGGTCTCTGACATCACCAGCCCCAATATTTACATAAACCCCTCCTCCGAGAATATTAAATAAGGGGGGGTGAGGCCATTTTGTATCGCAGCAGGGAAGCGTTGTTGTGGTAGGCTAGTTATTAGGCTGGAGTGTTGTTGCCAATGCCGACGAAACGCTGTTATTTTCATCCGGATTGCAGGTCCACTTTGTTCAGCCTTCCAAAGGATGGGGGTGCGTTGCAGTGCGTTTAACATACAACGTTATATGCATGCGTGTATGAGACAGAGGGGAACACGGTCGCATTTGCAGCAGATATATGCTGCCCATCATAAATCAAAGCACGAGACAGACAGGGGTCGGAGGAGAAGACCGGAAAATGTGACATAATGGACAATATTCGTCTGTATTTGCAATACACGAGCCGCGGTTCAGCTGCGCTATACAGGCGGGCGCGTGCGGCTCCCGCTGCACATTTCACGGAGGAAAGCTTCCACAACCTTCACGAGTTCAATGCAGGATTCTTACAACGGCTTGTCCTGAAAGATGGATTTAAAAACAGAAGCTGTTTTCGGGCCACAACCTGTAAGTATGATTTATTTTTCGTCAATGTGTTTTCCTGTAATAGTTTGTATTGTTAATTGTACGTTGTAGCAAGGAAGTAAACAAATGACAACGCTCATTTGGCTCTGCAAACCAGTTTGTTAAATGCTCATTCATACTTAACGTTATCCGACAAACACCTAACGTTACAAACTTTTTTTTAAATCTCAACAGCGAACTTGGCATTAGTGTAAATGATTCTTTGATTAGAGCTTTTATGTATTGTTTATCTACAGGCATGCTAAACATGGTTCTGTGTTTGATTTGGCTACTAGTAAAGCCAATGTTTAGTGTTCATTCTTGCGACAGATATTTGGCAAATCGTTCTAAAAATACAAAAGTAACAGTGCCATTCAGTAGCGATCACTATAGATCCGCAGTCTTTACTCTTGAAAACTGAACAGGTTCTGCTCGATCATCTTCACTAAAATTGTCTGGGTCTGATTCGGGCTCAAATTGGTATGGTTTTATTGACGCCATCGTTTCTAATACTACCCAAAGCACAGGCTACCGGTAAAGGTAAGGGGCGTGACGTTTCAGACAAACGTGCACTAGGCGGTTAGCGAATCACAACACAATGGGCCAGCTAACCAATCTGAGCCCATTGCGTATTTTTGAGGGACTGGCTTCATACAACCCGGAAACCATCAACCTTTTTTACAAGGAGGGACAGAGCAGTGTAGAATAAAGGTAAAATATATGAAAAATAATGCAATTTTTTTTAAAACGAAGCATGAACACGTTACAGTGTACCCCACAAACACAATCAAGCCTTTGAAAAAATGTGTTTTACCACCCCTTTAAGAGTAAAAGCTTTAAGTTAATAGTCTCTTCGTGTCTCAGCCGCGAAGCTGAGCTGATCCTTCGAGCTGCACAGAGTGGCTGAAATGATAGTGTCTGTCAGTTAGTATAATACATATGACAAAAACAATTGTCTAAATTATGTTGCATATTCCTCCTTCCTGTCAGAGCCGAAAGACTCGTGTGTCAGACTCATTTCAGTGCAAAATAATCAGGTCAAAAACGATTTAATATACTGCAAATAACCTACTAGTTTTTTATGTTTATTTATAATTCATTTAGGCAGACAACAAGGCTACCAAGTACTGCACACAGTGTGCAGCTAATTAATTTAATTTTCGATTTTTAGTTGAAAATTTCAGGACCTCAGTCGACCAAGATTTTCTTTGGTTGATTACAGCCCTAGTGATTTGTGTGTATGTGTTTTTGTTAGATTAGTTGTGTTCGTGATTTAGTTAATAAAACTTGTGCATGATGCGTTTGTGTAAGAAAAATATCCATATTTAAAACTTTATCAAGTAAACTTTCAGCCAACAGCCTTCTCAGTTCAATTTATGGAACATTTTTTGAAAGTTCCCTTTGCAGATCGAAAGACTAACGTGACCAGGTCCGCTCGTCATGACGTCACGTACGCATTTTGAGTTTCACTTTCAACATTCAACACTTTTCCAGGTAAGGCGGTTGGCCGAAAGTTTACTTGATAAAGTTTTAAATATTTTTCTTACACAAACGCGTCGATTCGCATCAGAAGGCCTTTATTAACACGTTATGGAGCAGTTATTTGACGGACAGATGCACTTTTTATGGACTTCAAAAACAGCAACTATGAATCAAATTCTAATGCTTGGTTTAGCCTGGACTTTTGTAATATAGCTCAGATTTTATTCGTCTGAAAGAAGAATGTCATATACACCTAGGATGACTTGGGGGTGAGTACATTTTTGGGTGAACTATCCCTTTAATGACAGACTGCAGCAGGTATATTAGGCTGCTGTCACTTTAAGAGCTGCACGGATCCAATATACTGTTACACATGCATTTTCTTTCTCAGCTGTGTACATTTACTTAAGACGTAACCCACTGTGTTTACGTGATTACTCTCCAAAAAGGCTTTTTGACATTTTTGTGTGTACATGTTTAGGTGCGTATGCAAAACCCATTTACCCGTGCACACAGAAAGCTGCCTGGGTAAGAGTGTTTTGTTTTTTTTGCGGTTTAATGTGCTTTTAATAACACTGTTTAATATTATCAAGCACGTTATGCAGTTTAGCAACACTGCATTTTACAAAGTTTGGTGTCATTATGTCAAAGTATTGCAGAAATACAGCCTCAAGAGTATTTTGGCATCATGCCTGAACTTTGTCACTGCAGTATATGAAAATGGTTTTGTCTGTTGACACGAAATTAATAACTTTTTGCTGTCATGATCTGAAGATGCTACGATTCGATTTTTGTGAAAATCAGACAAATGGTCTAGGAAGAGTTCGAAAAATGGAAATCAAAATGGCGAATAGGAAGTTTGTCCTATTGGGATCTGTGTTCTTGGCATGACCCAAGGAATCTTTTAAAACCAGTTTTATGACAATAGTCAAATTTAATCAAAAGTTATTAGCATTTTTGAAAAATTCATTATAACGTTTGTACACAAAGTGGCACTGCCCCAAAAGTTTTTGAGTACTTTCAAGGCTTGGTGCCGAAGACACATACCGAGTTTCGTAATGATACGCCAATGCGTTCGTAAAATATAGCACTTTTTGACAAAATTCTAAATGGCCGACACCCAAAATGGTTGATATGGGAAAATTGGGTATGGTATGGCTCTGCATGATGCCCCGAATCTAAAGAGGCAAGTTTCGTGATTTTTGGCTAAAGCTTTCTGAAGTTATAATCAAAAATATCAAATTTTTGTATCTGTAGACCACTAGGTGGCACTTGCGCTGAAACGGTGAAGGCAGCCTCAGGTCATGGTTGGCAAAACACACACCAAGTTTGGTTAGAATATGCTAAAGATCATCTTGAATCTAGTATTGATTTGTCAGCATAGTCTGAAGATGATCTGGTTAAATTTTAATGGAAATTGGAGCAACGGCCTGGGAGGAGTTCGAAAAAGTAGTTTTTTCTGAAAATGTGACAGTGATTAGCGCTGCATTTTACTCGAAGTTGAACATTCTTCAACACTTGGTGACCGGTAAAAAACGCTGAACGCTCAGCACTTTGGTGGACACACGGCCTTAAAATTTATATTTTAATATTAATATTAAATAATATACCTGCTGCCAAATTATGTGATAATATTACAAATATCTATATGGCAGTTTTTCCCCATGGTATCAATGTCAAAATTGTGGCTAGTGACTTGGAATATGATGGAAATGATGGAAAACCACTATCCACAGTGGCTGGTGAGCAAAAAAGTTGTAACATATATACAGCACCTGAACCACAGCTTACCTTGTCCAGTGAAGTTGTGAAGGGTATCCAAGCTGGTGCTCTGCAGGTCTATGGTATCCTCGTTCCCACCATCTGTAGAGGAAGTGCGAGAGAAAGAGCAGAGTGATTGAGCGCGAGGAGGAGGACTGGGGCCCGCCTGAGTCCGTTCCAGCAGATACACCAACTGAGCGTCCAGTAACCAGGTTCTAGTGTGCAAAACCCCTAATAGAGTGCTTGCGCACAGACCCTCGACGCTCTTCCGCCGGGACCACGACTTGCTCCTTATGGTGGCGAAGTGTGAAACTGAAGGAAGCTTCCATTTCTTTATCTTCCCCATAACAAAATCTAAAGTTAGTCCAGTGTAAATGATATGCTCCGGCGAATTTGCAGCATTGTAAAGGGAAACTGTTGTAGACTGCTCCACTTGTGTGGGTATGAGAAGAGAGAAAACAGTGGCTCTACTGTAAATGAGATGTTCAATGATGGATTAGCATGGAGCTAACGATAGTAGGATCAATTACTTTAGGCCCCCGGGGACTGGAGAGGCCGGTCTGGTCCACTAGGACACAAGTATTGTACGTCAATGAGCATTACGTCCATCTCTGCAGACCAGACCTCTTTATAGATTTTTATCTGAGGCACAAAGTAAACTTGCATAGGCGATCTCATAAGAGCAAATATTAAGTGAAGCAACAAAAACATTGAGTTGGTCTTTGTTGCTCTCATGAAACGGAAGGTGATACGGTGCTTATTGGAATCTTCCTTGAAACTCTAAGTGGATTAGTCTTCACAGGAATTACAAATGAAGGCACAATTGAAATTAAAATGATAAAATGAGATGCCAAGCAGAACAAAGACTTCACCACGGTGCTCATCAGAGCGGGTGGAAAGATCAACCTAATCGATATGTGAGTATTCACTGCCTGAGGGTCAAGCACTGTACCATGACATACATGTGCAATGTAGGCCAGTGCTGGCCTGGCTAACAACAACAACAACCGGTTACACTTTATTTTAAGGTGACGTAGTTACACTGTACTTACTCAAATATGTACTGAGTGTGAACTACGTGTACTTATAGAGTTGCGGTTAGGGTTTGGTTTAGGGTTAGTTACTTATAATTATGCATAATTTACTGCTATTTCTATAGTATGTAGTAATGTGCAGTTATGTCACCTTAAAATAAAGTGTTACCCAACAACCTTGTTTCCAGGTGTCCAGTATTGTGTTTAATATTTTGTATTAGGTTCAAATTCTGGGTGAAATTTGTATGGTGCAGGCCAAGCGACAACCTCCTGCAGTCTCTCTTGAATCAAACACACGGAAGTGTTCACACTTGACGTCTTTTTTGAAAAGAAAAAGTTGACAAGAGCGCTCTTTTAGTAAAAAAAACAAAAAAGCTGGCAGCATTTGTTTCCAAATAGCAGCCGAGGGCGTCTTTTGTTAAAGGTCCCATGGCATGGCATTTTTCTATTATTTTATAATGTTTCCTGAGGTGTACTTATATTGTTAGTATGACTTTTACATCATAAAATGTCATAATTTAGAAATAAAAGGCATTTTTTCAATACTGCTGTTTGCCCTGTGGCTGAATGCTCTGCTTCAAGAGGCGTGTCTGCTGTGAGACTTCAGTAAAAACGCCCACTGTTGTGATTGGCTGACATCTAGAACGATTCAGTCCAATTTGGTGAACTGATTCGGTTCACTAAAAAGAACCGGTTCAAAAGAAAGATCGTTCGCGAACCGGACATCACTAAAGTACCAGAGACGGAGCTCAGCGATCGCTAACAAAGTTATTTATAGTACCTACTGAGTTATGAGAGCGCTGTCAGTCAGCGCGAGTTTATTGTGTTTGTATCTGAGAGTTCTGAATAAACACGAGTCCCAGTCACACCGAGTCCGTCTTCATCATTATTACCAACTTTGTAACACATGCAAAGTACCATTACAGCTGTCGAGATGAACGAGTTAAAAGTAAGTGTTGATAATAGCATTATTTTTTAAAATAAAATAAAAGCGTCAGTGACGCTCGTTGAGTACACAGCGCAAACAAAGACACAACAGCAGTAATCGAATGTAATCCAGTTTATTGTGGGGCTAGGCTGGCTAGCCCGAATATGCTCACGCTTAACTTACCCCCCTTCTGCTTAATCTCACGCCGCGTTTGGTGCCTCCGCTGTGGGCCAGATGCAGTACTGGGGGTCGGGGATGTTGAAGGCCAACGGCCAATGCAGCCCGAGCTTCGGCGTGTGTGATGCCGATGTTGAGCAGAAACTCACGACTGTATGCACATTTTAGAACCGGTAGACACGACGAGGACGTACAAAAACACTGACTCACAAGATAGAAAACACCGTTCTGTCTGGAGAGAGAGAAGCCGCATTGTGTGCACGAATAATAAATAATTAGCTACACATCAGAAATTACTGATCACAGATCAGAAGGAACTGAAAAAAGACTTCTGTTTTCATTTGTACATCCAAACACTGAGAAACTGCCAGCATTCACTCGTTCACAAGGAATGATCTCTCGAGCGTTTGCATGGGCGTGCCAGATTCTCTGGGCGGAGGAAAGGGAGGTAACCGTTCCTGCTTGGACGTCAAAACAGGAGACTTCAGGATTGGCTCGTCTGGCCTGTCATTTTCTCAAAGGCAGAGAGAGACAGCCAGAACTCGGGTTTACACCGATCAACATTTCTATCCACTTGGGGACAATATTCAGGCTAGGGGAACTCATATTAATGTTGAAAAACCTCATAAAATGAAAATTTCATGCCATGGGACCTTTAACAACAGCCGCAACAAGAGTGCTGTGTGGTGCAGAGATACAAAATCATTTGATGAAAAACCGTGCGTAATTTAAAAATACTACTGTTAACGTGTGACGAAATGTAGTTTTAAGACTTTTCCAGGTGATAATGTACTTGTGTAAAGCTCAAATCTGTGGTTTATTTATAAAGAGAGCGCCTTTTTGAATATTTTATCTGGTGTTTTCGGAGTTGTGAGATCCAGTCGATCAGGGGGCGCTCAGCGCTCGTTAACCCCGCCGAGAGCAGCCTTTCCTCGGCTAGTCCTCCTGACGTCTGCCGCTGGTTCTGATGTCCTGTGGTGGTTAAACACTAGATATAATTCGTCTTGTGTAGATGTAATGAACGATCTTTGGTCTCATGGATCTATAATTTATTCCCTGGCAAATCATGTAGGCTGAGGGCAAAGTGAAGTTTCATTACTTTATATTTTTAGGCTATTCAACTTTGCATTACCGTTGTAGCCTACTAGCGCTAACTTTGTATGTTTGACTGAATTGTTTGCTTTATTTCTTGAATAGCTTCTTATACCTTTTACTTATACTTTTATAATGGCTATTATTGATCATACATAAACTTACATTTAACAAAAAGAGACTGGGTTGTGTTTTATGTCATATATTACATTTTATTACAGTGATAATTATATATGCACACTTGTCTGAACCACTTATTAATATGTTTAATATTGTTTTAAATGTAAACGAAAAGAGGCAGGGTTGTGTTTTATGACATATTTCGTTTTATTGTGTGATAAAAATATATGCCTTCCAGGATTATCATAATTAACTGAGACTAAAACTAAAACAATAATAAGAAAAACATCAGTTGTGTTGCAAAAAACCTTCAAATTAAACCTTAAATAATACGTAGACATATTTAATGATACTAAAATAAATGATGCCTTCAACAGGGTGTACTTTTCTTCAGATAAAATGCATAAATGTAAATATAAATACCCTCAGAGGGTAGGTGACAAACTGACATTAAAAAAGGTTTTTATTTAGGGTCTGTACTTCTGCCTTCAGACGTTTTTAAGCACATAAGGCGTTGCATCGTCAACCAATTTCTTAACTCCAATCAACACAGGGACGTACAATTATCTCAGACTAAAAGAGGAATTACCATGATTAGAAGATCTGACATAATTACTTAATTTCATCTTAAATGTATTAAGTGAGACACGACAATGGCTGAATGAAGTGAAGGCATGAAAGTCTTCAGAAAACCCATTTGGTAAAAGTCTTTATTTTTGCAATTCTGTTTGGAGACGCTAGTGATGCGGAAACTACACACTTCAGCTTTAACTAAGCAACAAAGGAGAGACGTCTAAATGCTCCACAGACCACAGAAAAGCACAGACATATCTCTACTGCGAACTTTCGATTAACCAATGCTAAATTAGCTCCAGCCATTGCGTGTACACTGGTGATTACTTGCCTCTTATTTTCTTAAGGAAATTGCTGTCTTGTTACAGCACATCAAACAGGAATTTACTGTCACAACAATCACATTTCCATTAAGCAGCGAGCAGGCGAGGTGAGAGGGTGATGAAGACATACATTTCTTTTAATAAGGAAATAAGACAAGAATGATCACAGCAGTAAAAACAATCAGCAACATTAACACAGTCAACACTGCTCACCAGGCCCAGACTATCTCGAGGCCTGAGGTTTCTTCTGGATTTCTTCACTTCACATTGGTTATATGATCCACTCATTATGTTCAGATGCTCAAAGTTCAGGTTGATGGGTTCTGGTCTATTACTGAGATGCCTACTTAGAGTAGAAGCGATTTTACGCAATTTAATCACTGGGGGCCGCATATATCCCGCAGCAATGATTCGGCTGAGTGAGCTTTATTAGGGGTCCAAGAAGCAAAGCTGCGGTCAACCATTTTTAAGCTGTTGAGTTGAAATCATTACAGCAGGTGTATACATACATACACCCTATTTTCAAGTCATGTTTTTTATCACCTGAAAAGAGCAGTGACATATTCTAAAGCGACTTATAATGCAATTAACATCAAGCAAGCCAAACTTCACAAAGTGCACACATTCGGATTCGTGCCAAATGAACAAGTTTATTTGTATAGTTTCACTTTAAAGGGGACCTATTATGCCCCTTTTTACAAGATGTAACATAAGTCTCAGGTGTCCCCAGAATGTGTCTGTGAAGTTTCAGCTCAAAATAACCCACAGATAATTTATATCATGTTGTAAATGCATTTTTGAGTGGAAGAAAAATATGCTGTTTTTGTGCATGTGTCTTTAAATGCAAATGAGCTGCTGCTCCCCGCCCCCTATCCAGAAGAGGGCGGAGCCTGTACAGCTTGTGCCTCGGATACTCTGCCAAAAGTTAAAACATCTTTTTGGTTTTGCTTATCATCTCTATCGCACTCACACTCGCATGACATTGCAGTTCATCATCATGAAAGATTATTATCTGCATGCATTTTAAAGCCATATCAGTCTAAACTTATGATATATGGCTTTCTGAGCACACACACCCGAAGCACACGCACAGAAAGCATCCCCTTGAGTATTAAACTAAGTTCTCTTTCACGTCTTATTGCGCTTAAACTGTCAAATACACAAAAAGTTATGTCAAAAACACACAGAGTTCACACAAACACAGTCGGTTATGTCTGTGAACATAAACAGGAGGTAAAGAAATCACATGTGTATATTAGATCTGTGTGTTAAAGTGATATCAGCGTAATATACAGCACCTACTGCTAAATATGCTGTTAATCTGAATCAAACAACAAAAGAAAAACAGAAAATCACTCACTGCTCTTGACTGAATAACTTTAGTAGCTTTAATGAATGCTGCTGTTAAATGCTCTGGTGAGGAGATAAACATGGCCGACTGTGTACAGCTCACTCGGGGCGGGGTCTATGCTAATAAGGCGGAGTCTGTCAGCAGTCGTGGGCGGGGCCTGTACAACGGCTTAGACACTGCTTATGATTTATGGGTATAAAAAAGAGAAGTGGGTGGATTTTTACCATTATATGGTGGTTGTGTACACACACTGCCAACACACATTTATGTTCAAACACCATGTAAAAGTGAATTTTGCATATGTCCTATAAAAAATATCACCCTTAAATAATTAAATTTAGTGTTTATACTAAATATTGTTTATAATGAACACCACTAAAAATATATGTTTGTTTTACAATTATATGTGTCACTCCTGTTCTGAATAGTGTGCAATTGAAAGGATTTGTTCCAGAGTGAGGAAAAATAAAATACATGTGTGTAGTTTTTATGCTTGTGAACTTTGCGTTGAATTTACCAGTACTTTACAATATTTCAGAATGTAATAATAAAATGTGACTTTGTGTTTTTTTGTCTCTTAACATTGCGAAACACTAAATACTATAAACACAAATCAAGTGGCACCTGAAAAGGATAGTTCACCCAAAAATGAATGTTTGAACTGTTTTTGTTCCATTCAAAGAAAGCCAGTGGGGTTCAAAACAACGCTGGGCCATTGGACTTTCATTTTCAGAGAGAGAGAGATTTCTCAAAATACTCTCTTTTGTGTTCTGCAGAAGAAAGAAAGTCATGGTGGAATGACATGAAAGTGAGCAAATGATGACAGAATTGTAACTTTGTGGGTGAACTATATCTTTAAGCCATTGAGTCTTAACTGTATTGCTTTGAAAAGCTGCATATTGTCATACGATATTATTCCAAGTTCTATATTGCGTTTGTAAGTCGATTAGTTATGTAACGCCTGTGCATTTAATATCCTACTTCTTTCTGTTCTGTTTGGACTTCATATATTGCTGCTTGCAGCTGTATTCATGTATGATAATGCAAGGCTCTTATGCAAGGAACCTATTTGTAGACTTGATATTCAACACCATCGTCTATGAACATCTTTAGGACAAAATGATCCAGCTCTCTTTGTCAGTGGATCACTGACTTTCAGACAGATGTGACTAGGGAAACAGTCATCAATGAGTCTGTCCTATTCACCTCTATAACTGTCTGGTTTGGTTCGGCCACTAAATCAGGCATAAAAAGTCTGCAACAGACAGTCAGGACCACTGAAGGGATAATTGGTGCACTCCTGCCCTCCCTAAAGGCCTTATACACCTCCAGACGGAGGAGAAGGACAGGGGAAAATCATAGCAGAACACAATATCGAGGCACAGGAACAGTTTCTTCCCACTGGCCATCATCACCTGTAACAGTTAGTGCAGTTTTATAGTGCAATATCCCCCCTGCCATTATGCAATAAAGATTATGCAAATAAAAATATATTTATAGTGATGCAATACACCAGAGATACTAAACTGTGTAGCTGAGGGCCGAAGTGTGTGAACAGACTAGTGAATAAAATCACCAGGTGAGAGTATTAACCAACATCCACAGCTATTTTTGACCAGCCTATGTGTGATTAAGTATGTAATATTTTTTTTAATGTTAAAATAAATTCTCTTAACCCAGTTTATTGTTCAGTGACTACTATTAGTATGGCATTTGTAGGTTTATCTCCCCCAAAAAGAGTAAACATTGAGCCTACCAGGCACCTTCAAAACATTCAAAATGGTCCGCTCAGATCCATCAATCACTTTCCAGCTCAACCTATAAGCGAGAGTTTGGGGCGTGGCTACTGTAGCTGCTGTGGGACCAAAGACTTTAGATATACAAAGACAGTCCAATCACATTACTATGAATGGGAGAAAGTGCAAAGCACAATATGGGGGAATACGTCCCGCCTTCTAAATAAAAGAGCCAATCGGCAATTGGAAAAGTCATTGCGTCACTGCAGCTGCCTTCAGAAGCTCAGATGGCACCTGAGTGAAACGAATTGCCCTATTATGCAAAATTCACTTTTACATGGTGTTTGCACATACACTCACCTAAAGGATTATTAGGAACACCATACTAATACTGTTTTTGACCACCTTTCGCCTTCAGAACTGCCTTAATTCTACGTGGCATTGATTCAAAAAAGGTGCTGAAAGCATTCTTTAGAAATGTTGGCCCAAATTGATAGGATAGCATCTTGCAGTTGATGGAGATTTGTGGGATGCACATCCAGGGCACGAAGCTCCCGTTCCACCACATCCCAAAGATGCTCTATTGGGTTGAGATCTGGTGACTGTGGGGGCCATTTTAGTACAGTGAACTCATTGTCATGTTCAAGAAACCAATTTGAAATGATTCAAGACATGGAGCATTATCCTGCTGGAAGTAGCCATCAGAGGATGGGTACATGGTGGTCATAAAGGGATGGACATGGTCAGAAACAATGCTCAGGTAGGCAGTGGCATTTAAACAATGCCCAATTGGCACTAAGGGGCCTAAAGTGTGCCAAGAAAACATCCCCCACACCATTACACCACCACCACCAGCCTGCACAGTGGTAACAAGGCATGATGGATCCATGTTCTCATTCTGTTTACGCCAAATTCTGACTCTACCATCTGAATGTCTCAACAGAAATCCAGACTCATCAGACCAGGCAACATTTTTCCAGTCTTCAACTGTCCAATTTTGGTGAGCTTGTGCAAATTGTAGCCTCTTTTTCCTATTTGTAGTGGAGATGAGTGGTACCCAGTGGGGTCTTCTGCTGTTGTAGCCCATCCGCCTCAAGGTTGTGCGTGTTGTGGCTTCACAAATGCTTTGCTGCATACCTCGGTTGTAACGAGTGGTTATTTCAGTCAAAGTTGCTCTTCTATCAGCTTGAATCAGTCGGCCCATTCTCCTCTGACCTCTAGCATCAACAAGGCATTTTGGCCCACAGGACTGCCGCATACTGGATGTTTTTCCCTTTTCACACCATTCTTTGTAAACCCTAGAAATGGTTGTGCGTGAAAATCTGATTTCAATCTGAGATTGTGAAATACTCAGAGCGGCCCGTCTGGCACCAACAACCATGCTACGCTCAAAATTGCTAAAATCACCTTTCTTTCCCATTCTGACATTCAGTTTGGAGTTCAGGAGATTGTCTTGACCAGGACCACACCCCTAAATGCATTGAAGCAACTGCCATGTGATTGGTTGATTAGATAATTGCATTAATGAGAAATTGAACAGGTGTTCCTAATAATCCTTTAGGTGAGTGTACATGTGTGTTGGCAGTGTGTCACAACCACCCTATAATGGTAGAAAATCCACTCACTCCTTTTTTTGTCCCCATAAATCATAAACAGTGTCTAAGAATAAGCTGTTGATTCATGACATCACATTTCCCAGGCCTGCCCACAACTACTGACAGACTCCGCCCTATTAGCATAGACCCCGTCCAGAGCTGTACAAAGTCTGCCATGTTTATCTCCTCACCAGAGCGTTTAACAGCAGCATTCATTAAAGTTCTTTAATACACAGATCTAATATATACACACGCATTTTTTTACTTGCTGTTTACATTCAGACATAACCGACTGTGTTTATGTGAACTCTGTGTGTTTTTGACATAACATTGTGTGTATTTGACAGTTTAAGCGCAATAATACATGAAAGAGAACTTGGTTTAAAACACGAGACGCGCCGTCTGAATCACGAACAGTTGGTACTGATTCATCCTTGTGGAACAACTTTTTAACAAAAGCTGTGTTTTGTATTGTCCCTTTGTATTGACCCTCATTCACAAAGCAGTCTGGTGTAAAATTATTTGTGCAGACATAAACAAATCCACTGCATCTTCAGCGGCTCAGATATCAGGAGTACATTTTTACAGATTTATGTTCACTCTTACATCCAACAACAAAACCCCTGAGTTGCTTATGAGAGAACTCGTCTATGCTAATTCGCTCAAAGTTCAATGCAAAGGGAGATATTTTATTTGACAGAAATCACTTTTTATGGACTACAACAAACGGCTGGTAGGGACTACAATGAGGTTCTTCACGGGTTAGTGACATCACTAACCTTAAAATTTACATAAACCCGCCCCAAAGTGGGTGAGGCCATGTTGGGCTGCTTTAGAGAAGAGGAAGAGTTGTTGTAGTCGAGCACATTTGGGAGTCACTCAAGCTGTCGTATCCGTCTTTCACATTTATTGCGATACTGTACAAACAAATGCAATAGCATGTCATAAAGCAAGATGACACCATGAGTTATAACTGTAATTAAACTAAACTATCCCTGTTCTCTCTTCATGCAGCAGATATTCTCTGGCTCTGTGCATCTTACAACAGTTCCCACACCAGCGGTTTATAGATTATCATGACAGAAAATGCTAATCGATGACTTGAAGATAGTTAACTCATAAATTCATCAACTAACCATTCAGAAACGTCCTGTCTCGTTCTACATGCTGTCACTTCTTCTTGAGTCTCTCCATCATTGTCCGACTCCGGTTTGAACATAAAAGGCTGAACAGTTTCTGTCATTTTCAGTGGGTCTGTGTGAGGTAATCAGAGCTGCTAAAATGAGCTCTTGAAGCTCCGCCCTCTTCCTGAAAGGGGGCCAGCAGCTCATTTGCATTTAAAGGGACACACACATAAAGTGACCATTTTAACATGCTATAAAAAATGATCTGTGGGGTATTTTGAGTTAAAACTTCACATACACACTCTGGGGACATCAGAGACTTATTTTACATCTTGTACAGAGCCTGAAAGCTTTTATGTGATCTGCGCTCCTGTAAACCAAAACAAATTGATTCGGATGTTTTGATCCTCCAGGATCATTTCTAATGCTTAAGCAACATGCAGATATGAACATCGATCTAAAACAGCGTCACTGAAATCGCTGTTTGTATTCTGTCCACATGACCTCAGCTCAGTGTCAGGACTGTAGATGTGCCTGCAGATGTGCGTACAGTATGTACATGTATAACAGCAGAAAGTGTTATTGAGTACACTCACTTTAAAGTGAACAGATGCACTTGAGTGAATCATCACTGATAGAGCAATAACACAGACATCTGTTAAGACAAGAGCACATATCTACATTCACATTAGTCATCCTCTCTCACTCACGTATTCTCATTTATGGAAGCACATTTACAGAAAATGAAGTATGCATTAACACAGCGCTTCAAGTTTTCAGACACTTTTTCTCATTTCACAGAATTACAGATTCTACAGTGAAATTTTGTTTGATTTATGTTTTTTAAAGTTTTTAAATGTTATATGTTCTACAACTTGACAGAATATGAAATGGCACTACATTCTCAGCAACAGCAATATAATTAGAAATCAGTCAGTGGGGATCTATTTCTTTTTTGTTTTTTGTTCAAATGTAATGAATATATTTTAATATTTTGCACAGCAACAATTTGCCAAGTCAAAATTTCATGTTTAATTCAATGGGTTGCTTGCAGTTTTGGAAATAAATTGTGAAATTTACTATCAATTACGGAGTGAAAGTCGTTTATACAAAATCCGATTCAGTGCAGTTAAAGGATTAGTTCACTTTTAAATAAACTTTTGCTGATAATTTACTCACCCCCATGTCATCCAAGATGTCCATGTCTTTCTTTCTGCAGTCAAAAAGAAATTAAGGTTTTTGATGAAAATATTCCAGGATATTTCTCCATATAATGGACTTCAATGGGCTCCAAACGGTTCAAGGTCCAAATGACAGTTTCAGTGCAGCTTCAAAGGGCTTTAAACGATACCAGACGATGAATAAGGGTCTTATCTAGCGAAACGATCAGTTTCTGCGAGAAACCGAGCAGTATTTATGCTATTATTTTACCTCTTTTCAGACGAACGTGATCATCTCTGAGCTCCGCCATAACTTCCGTTAAGTGAGGTCAAATACAAGCGTGGTCATAGATGTATACGTAGATGCCTCATTAGCGCCTGCACGGATCAGTAGAATGAGGAATCTACGATCGATATATCTATGACCATGCTCATATTTGACCTCACTTAGCGGAAGTTATGGCGGAACTAATCCTTTAATCCTATCATGCCTCAAATATCACATTTTTGCTTGTTTAAAGTGATAATTGTCCTCTGCGTGCAGTTTGATGAGTCTCCTTGGTCAAAAGATTTGAAGTACTTCTGCAGTGTCTAAGTGCTTTTGATATGCAGTATAATATTTATACGGTTAACTTCTCTCAAGTGTCCATTTCTTTTCTTTCACAGCTGTCGTTCAGATTCTGCCTCAACATCCCCAGGAAAGCGGCAGCTATTTTAATTATTCACAGGTAGAGGCCAATTAGGAGCTTATTGTGCTCTCGTTATATTTTTCCTGTCTTTCTGTTTGTGTAATCTTGCTGAATACTTCTGCAAACAACATTTGATTCGGTTTTGTCATGTGGGCTAATTATTTTTTTCAGACATAAAACAATGCTACATGAGAATGATTCAATTGGAGTTTTAGCAAACTACAATTAAAGACCTGATGAGCACCATTTACAGCGATAATCGCACAGAAATAAAGCTTTTGTATTTTGCATCCAAGTTTGTGAAATGTTCATGTCTTCTGACCAGCAATATAGCTGAAATACTGTATTAGCGTCTATGATAAAGAAAAAAATACAGGTAACACTTTAGTATGGGGAACACAAATTCACTATTAACTATGACTTTTGCCTCAATAAACTCCTAATTAGTGCTTATTAATAGTTAGTAAGGTAGTTGTTGAGTTTAGGTATTGGGTGATTATGGGATGTAGTATATGATTGTGCAGAATAAGGCATTAATATGAGCTTTATAAGTACTAATAAACAGCCAATATCCTAGTATATGCATGTTAATAAGCAACTGTGAGAATTGGACCCTAAAATAAAGTGTTACCAAAATACATATATGTATGTATATTTAAAGATATATATAGCCAAATCTTTCCTGACATCATTCAGGGTTTGTTTATCTTTTATTTGCATGTTTGTCGCACCACATGGCTTTGATTTGGGGGACAAAAGTTTTTTTATTAAAGACCCCCTGTGTTGATAATCAAGTTATTAATGTCTATGTGGTGTTTTTAATATGCTTTAAGGCAAACCCTATGCAAATTCATAAGTCAACCATTTTTAAAACTGCAGTGAACCAAAGACGTTTGAAATCGCTGGTGTTTCTGACGTCACAAACTACCTTATAACCAATCACGTCACCGTATGGGCGGGGCTTTAGCATATCATTAACTCTGATGGCTCTGAAGCAGGGAGTCTCCAGAGAAGCAGGTTATCCTGGTATATGTTTCTGTTGATATGAAAAATTGGGTACATTTAGCAATATAGCGGGTGAATTATGCATATAATGTAGGCCTATATTATGATGTTATGATTAACTATATGCCTTTCTCCACTGACGTTCTATGATGTTCAAAGCGTTTCTGATGATTGTTAGAAGGCAGCTGTCTGACTCTGAGATGGCGAACGGGAACATGGTTTGTGTAACATTAGCTACAAATTATTAGCTGTTTGATAACGTAGTCAAGCCAAAGGATAATCATATTAATAACCGTTACAGTAAAGTTGAGCGACTGGATCTCTGAGCTGGTGTGAGTGAGTGGAGGCAGGGCTCATTTGCATATTCATGAATCCGCATAAACTAAATGAAGCAAGGGTGTAGAGTTACATTCAAGCTATTTTAAGGCATGAAGATTTTTTTAACTGGGAAAATAAGGTTTAAATATGTAATTTTGGTGATCAAAGAGGAGTTTTAAGGGGGAAAAAAGTAATTTATTACTAACTTTACTAATTACATCTTAAATAGTGTGATTAGATTACAGTATAAATTACTCTCTCCAAAAAGTATTTAATTACTTATTACTAATTACTTTCTAAATCCTACATCAACCTCGACTAGTTCATGATTAAAGGATAGACATGAAATTGTTTAATTTATTCAAATAATTAATATAAAACTACATAAATTGTTCTTATTAACTGACCAAAGTATTACAAATGTGAGAAGGATACATAAAAACATGCATTTTCGAGTTAGACTTACAATTTTGATATGAATTCCACTATTTTATTATATATAATTGTTCTACAGTCTATACACAGTATTTAGTTCAATTACATCAGTAACTGTAACTGTAAGTAACTGTAATTAAATTACAGAAAAATAAGAGTATTCCCTTACTTTACTTTTTCAAGGGAAAAGTAATTAAATTACAGTAACTAATTACTTAGTAACTAGTTACACCCAACACTGACTACACTACACATGATTGTTTGGTGAAGTAAATACTACAGAAAAAAAAACTAAATGTACAATTTAGTTCAGGCAAGAATTAAAAAAAAAAAAAAAAAGTAAATCCTATATTAGTACCCAATTCAAGCTTGTAGAAATTAAAGAAATTAAAGTATAAATATCAGCATTATAAAATGAAATAAAACTACTCAACTTTTCTGACACTGGTGTTCCCATCATGCACTGGGGCTTGAATAATTATAATAAAAGTTGATTTGTTTGCAGTTTTTACACTGTTTTATCATTGCTTTTGTTGTTTAGGTTTAGGAACTTGTCATTTTGTGACATTTGGAGTTAATTTTCTACTCTAAATGACACATTCGTACTCAAAAATGATCCATCGAATGTTACCTTCATCGTGTACCAAGTATTGAGGTCTCTGTGTTCGGGTGCCGTGCTACTTCTATTATAGATATGGTGTCTACACACAATATCTATTGTGTTATTTAGCATGTGCTTTAATACAGTGTTATATTGTTTGAGTAAAAAGTATTGCAAAGGAAACTTCAACTAAGTAGAAATTACTCAACCTTTTACTGGCCAAGTTAAATTTGCTTAACTTAGTTAAGTAGAGTTTACTTCATTTCATTTACTTAAAAAATATGCATGCAAAAAAATTGCAAAAGAAAAAGTAAGTAAATTGTACATAGTACTCAGTTCAGGGGGGTTTCAACTTCATTGCTTATATTTTTAATAGAAAATAAAAATAAAGGCTTGCACTAAATCACTTATAAATACTGGAATACTCCTAAGCAGCCAGACGCCAGTCAGAGGCCCATCTGCGCAGTTACAGAGAAGGGTTCAGCAGGCTAGCAGAACAGATGACTAACCAAGATCCAGCTCACCTCAAGTCACAACTAACACTTCAGACTCGTCCATCAGACAGATTGTTTCGGATCTGCCACCAACTGAAACTCTGGGTAGACAAGATGCTGGCAGGGACAGGACAGTGATGGACTTGTCAGCAGCAGCAACAGGTCCTCTTAACAAATGAGTTGCTCTTCAATCTGCTCCCAGCAGACGAGGGCAAGAGCGCGGAGGTGGAGAGGAGAAAAACTGACATGTGGGCTGACAGGCTGAATGTGGCTCCACTTCATTCAAGGCAGGATGAACGGAGTCTGATATATGGACTGAGACATATTTAGGGATAGCCTAGAAATCTAGACGCACCCTAGCGGCAGAAAATGTATTTTCTAGCAACTCTCGGTAGACCTGAGAGCTGGGAAAAACAAACTCTGGTCAGGCCATCACAGCGTGTGTAGAGTCGGTGGGCGGGCTTAACATAATGACGGCACGGCACGTCACGGCAGAGTTGCAGAGGTTCTGCGTGCTACTCGTAAACACAGAAGCTGGCGAACAGCGTCTTTTGAATCGGCTTTGACCGCGACTCTGGAAGACTTGTTAAGCTTTTCTTTGAGAAAAGAACAAAAAACGGCACTGAAGTCATTCTTAAGAAAAGAAGATGTGTTCAAAGTTTTGCCGACCGGATACGGCGTAAGTCTATCAACTAACGTTAGCTCGGCTTCACCTTCTTCTTTGCTCTGGTTGGTTGTAGCGCTATCCAATTGCATGCAGAGGGAATTTGAAAGACAACCGTTTATCCCGCCCCTCAGATTGAGCCCTGCCAATGGTGAGTTCCCAGACCCAACATCTTGATGTGCGTCTGGCTTCTCAGGCTAATTTAGGGGTGTATCTAAAACAAATCTATTCTTTCAATTCACCAAAGAATCCTGAAAAAAGGGTAACACTTTAGTTTAGGGCCCAATTCTCACTATTAAAGTGGCTTATTAGCATGCATATTATAGGATATTGGCTGTTTATTACACTCTAAAAAATGCTGGGTTAAAAATAACCCAAGTTGGGTTGAAAATGGACTAACCCAGCAATTGGGTTGTTCCAACCCAGCGATTGGGTTGTTTTAAGCAAAAATTTATCCCAACCGCTGGGTTAAATACAACCCAATTGCTGGGTTAGTCCATTTTTAACCCAGCATTTTTTAGAGTGTAGTACTTATAAAGCTCATATTAATGCCTTATTCTGCATGATCATATTCTACATCCCATAATCACCCAATACCTAAACTTAACAACTAACTTATTAACTATTAATAAGCAGTAATTAGGAGTTTATTAAGGCAAAAGTCATAGTTAATAGTGAGAATTGGACCCTAAACTAAAGTCCGACCAAAAAGGTATCATGAAGCAGCACACCTGTTTTAACATTGATGATGATAAAATGCATCAAATCATCATATCAGAATGATTTCTGAAGGATCATGTGACACTGAAGACTGGAGTAATGATGCTGAAAATCCAGCTTTGATCACAGGAATAAATGACATTTTAGAACATATTCATATAGAAAACAGTTCTTTTAAATTGTAATAATATTCTAATGTTTTTACTTTATTTCAGTCAAGAACACCATAGACAAAATTTTAGTTAACTTTTTATTGGCTTATTTTGCAAAAATGTACATTTGGCGATATGGCTCTGTTCTAAATTCCCCATCCTATTCATGAGCTCCATGAAAAGCCAAGACAGGGAACAGCAGCAGATTCTTGGGACAACCTCACATTTTTTTAAACTGGGAGGGCAGCGAAACCCCCATTTAGAACAGAACATGCATCAATGACAACAGAATGACATTGATTAAATTAAACACAGTTTAAGGAGGAGCTGGGGAGGAGGTGAGTTGCAAAGCAGCGTGCAGTGGAAGCACAGGGCAAGGTTGGAATTTTCCCAATCAGCTGATAGCGGAGCTTGACTAAGTGGCCTGCCTGAACTAACGCACAATGCTTTATTTTTGGTCAAATAAATGCAACCTTGATGAGCAGAGGAGATACACTTACACATTTAACAATAAAACTCTTCCTAATTACTATTTTCTTTGTATTTTTAACAAGATCAAAAGTTATAGGTTGTATTCCTGAGAAGAAAAAAAACCTCTTAAAAGTTTAACTGTACTAAAAAGCATAAAAAATACCATAATATGTTTGCAGATATGTACACTGTAAAAAAAATCAGGTCGCCAATTGAACATTTTCTAGTGACTGATCACATCAAATTTTTTTAGTTGGCCAAATTGAATGGAAGCCAGCAAACACAACCTTAAAAGCCTTGGCAAAACCTCTATGACCAGAAGCATTTTAAAACTCAGATAAATCAACTCATTTGCGCTCGTTCCTGTTGCGTGTCCTCAATCTGGCAACTCGCATGAGCATCAAGTCTGAGGAGGAGGGGGCGGGGGCAGGAGAAACAACTCTCTCCAATATTTTGAAGTTGGACTGCAGTTCCCATTTCTACCACTAGCTGCCAATATTACTAGGGATGCACCGAATCCAGATTTTTGGGGTTCGGCCGAATACTGAATCCACTGGTTAAGATTCTTCCGAAACCGAATACCGAATCCTACTCCCATCCTGAGTCCATTATTACAGTAAACACAATGAAGTAAACAACGTCCACAGTAGTGTATTTTTCATTTTTATTTTATTTTAACTGTAAAAAAAGAAAGAATAGGCAACATTATGCCAGGATGACTGTCCTTCCTTTGCCATACCTGAACTTGCTGCATTTTGGCTGCTGTCTGTAGATTCCTTCATTGACAACTCATATTCTTTCTGATGTTTCATACGCAAATGTTTTAACAGCGGCTATTGTTTAAAGTCCTTGCCACTAGGAGACAAATCGGCATTGCAAATTGAACATGTAGCTCGACTTGAATCGCCTTCTTTTGACTGAAAGTACTGCCAAACAACACTTTTTCTGCTCACAAGTTCCATTTTCACTTTCTCACAGCCTGTATTCAAACGGTCCACCTAGTAAACACCTTCCCGTAATCAACGGCGGCGTCATTATGTTGACCAGCGTAGCATGCATAGTGCAAGCCTAGGGTTTCGGTTCGGCAGAAACCGAACCATTTGGACGAATCCGCATACTGGATTCGGTGCATCCCTAAATATTACATACTGCACTTATAAAGGCGATATAAGATTCTTTTAAATGTTAAAATACATTCTCTAACACCGTGTCTACACCGAACGCGATACAACAAAAGACAATATAACCCATTATAATCAATGATGATGTGGATACACTGGATGCGGCGCAAATAGACAAATCCCAGACAGTAAACTGATGCCTTGTTCTATTTGTGATGTACCCCAAGCACTTGCAATACTTCTTATATGAAGGACAAATGGATTTGCAACAGTCACTTTGTTGCGTCCAGTGTAGACAGCTTCTAGCTCCTGGCGGTCTAAACACGGTGTTAAACCAGATTATTGTTCATAGACTATATTAGTATGCTATACATGTGTTTCTTTTCCCCAAAACTAAAACATGAGCCTCCCAGGCACCATCAAATCATTTAGAGCAGTCCTTTTAAATCCGTCAATCACTTTCCAGCTCAGCCTATAGTGAAAGTTTGGGGCGTGGCTACTGTAGCAGGCAGAGCCAGAGGGTGTTTAGCTGCTGTGGGACCATGGCCCTGTCCCAAATGGCACCCTAAACACTTTCAGCGTTCCTACCAGTTCGCACTTTCATGACATAATGTCGCTTTGACTGTCGGGAAAAAGTCTGCAGTGGAGCTCACTTCAGTGTGGGCTCGTCACAAGTGCGCATCGAGGGCGTACACTCACCAAAAGGATTATTAGGAACACCATACTAATACTGTTTTTGACCCCCTTTCGCCTTCAGAACTGCCTTGATTCAACAAGGTGCTGACAGCATTCTTTATGTTGGCCCTTCATTCAAATGTTGGCCCATATTGATAGGATAGCATCTTGCAGTTGATGGAGATTTGTGGGATGCACATCCAGGGCACGAAGCTCCTGTTCCACCACATCCCAAAGATGCTCTATTGGGTTGAGATATGGTGACTGTGGGGGCCATTTTAGTACAGTGAACTCATTGTCATGTTCAAGAAACCAATTTGAAATGATTCAAGACATGGTGCATTATCCTGCTGGAAGTAGCCATCAGAGGATGGGTACATGGTGGTCATAAAGGGATGGACATGGTCAGAAACAATGATCAGGTAGGCCGTGGCATTTAAACAATGCCCAATTGGCACTAAGGGGCCTAAAATGTGGCAAAAAAACATCCCCCACACCATTACACCACCACCACCAGCCTGCACAGTGGTAACAAGGCATGATGGATCCATGTTCTCATTCTGTTTACGCCAAATTCTGACTCTAGCATCTGAATGTCTCAACAGAAATCGAGACTCATCAGACCAGGCAACATTTTTCCAGTCTTCAACTGTCCAATTTTGGTGAGCTTGTGCAAATTGTAGCCTCTTTTTCCTATTTGTAGTGGAGATGAGTGGTACCCGGTGGGGTCTTCTGCTGTTGTAGCCCATCCGCCTCAAGGTTGTGCGTGCTGTGGCTTCACAAATGCTTTGCCGCATACCTCGGTTGTAACGAGTGGTTATTTCAGTCAAAGTTGCTCTTCTATCAGCTTGAATCAGTCGGCCCATTCTCCTCTGACCTCTAGCATCAACAAGGCATCTTCGCCCACAGGACTGCCGCATACTGGATGTTTTTCCCTTTTCACACCATTCTTTGTAAACCCTAGAAATGGTTGTGCGTGAAAATCCCAGTAACTGAGCATATTGTGAAATACTCAGACCGGCCCGTCTGGCACCAACAACCATGCCACGCTCAAAATTGCTTAAATCCCCTTTCTTTCCCATTCTGACATTCAGTTTGGAGTTCAGGAGATTGTCTTGACCAGGACCACACCCCTAAATGCATTGAAGCAACTGCCATGTGATTGGTTGATTATATAATTGCATTAATGAGAAATTTAACAGGTGTTCCTAATAATCCTTTAGGTGAGTGTATATCGACTACATAGCTCGTGAGCACCCTTTTGAAACCTGACAAATGGGATACCCTTATAGTCTAGTGGACTTAACGGACACACGTACGTGGCAGCCATTGTAGGTCCATAAGACCATAAGTGCATATGAAGTGTGCCATTTGGGACAGGGCTGATGACTGACGCATTACATGGGAAAAGACATTCAGCTTTGGTTAAAGAAATGCAAGCCAAAATCTTCAGTGATTAAACAGGTCATGAACACTTCAAAGCGAACGGGGCAATGTGATGCAACGCACTACAACGGACGCTTCAATACATCATCATGTACATTCAGAAAGACAAATGTCCCAGTTTATAATGTTTACTTTGATGTGTCCGGAGTAGACAGCCTTAAACCATTGTGGCACGCCATGTCAAAAAATGCACTCGGTGCAAATATGTTTCATGGGTTTATTATAAGCGAGACACACGCATTCACTCTAGACAGGGTGTTTAGCTTATCTACTCATATGACACATAGCAACAGCTAAAAGTATTCCTAATGTGTTGGACCTTTTACTGAAAATAGCCTACTTTTACCTGTTGAGACGTGCCTTCACAAGCACCCGTGGGAGCTGTGATTGTGATGTTTCGCTGGGGAAGCGCAACGTGTGAAGGGGCGTTTGCAAAATAGGCAGTATTTTGGTAATTCTGTGTGCCACTGGTGTTGCAGAAACTATACTTCACCTTTAAGTCCTTAAAGGTATAGTCCACCCAAAAATGTAAATATTATCATCATTTACCATAGACTGTAAAAAAATATGGACGTAGTGTCCGTGACGTCACCCATAGGATTCTGAACAGCAGTTTTGAAGTGTAAAGTAGGGACGAGCTGGTTGCCGTCACCCCTCCCGGATAACTGAAAATGGGCAAAGAGGCGGGACGTGGGTGGAGCTGAGGTGATGTGATGACTAACAGACACAGACAAACAGCAATCCACCAGTCACTCAAAGTGGCCACACCCTTAATTATGCAGAACTTTAAGGCTTTATATAATGTAAACGAATGAGTTCACCCCCCTCACAGTTGTCATGAAGGGCAAAATTAGCAAACAATTTGTACCAGACTGTAAACATGTTTTTTCTACTGGGCATTTTAAAATGGAGCTCAATGAGATTCTGCTCCTTCTGGAGTCTGTCTCTAGTGGCCAGTCGATGAATTGCAGTTTAAGTCACTTCCGTATTGGCTTCAAGAGAAACTGGGGGAGGTTGCCGCTTGTCATTTACTCATCCTCATGTCTTTTTCTACAGCACACAAAAGAAGATACCCCCAGTCTATTTTGATTCCCATCAACTTCCATTGCATTTTTTTTTGCCCACACAATGAAAGTCAAAGGGAAACCGAAAGTGTTATTGACATTCTTCAAAATATCTTCCTTTATGTTCCACAGAAGACAGAAAGTCAAACAGGTTTGGTACGACATGAGGGTGAGTAAATGCTGACAGAAATTTCATTTTTGGCTGGACTGTCCCTTTAGGGAAATTCTTACTCTATATTTACTTGCTTAAGAAAATGTTTGAGAACTTCTCAATTTTTCAATAATAAAATGAGTCAATGAGTGAAATTGAGTCAGTAAAAATCCCTTAGCAACACCCTAGCAACCACAAAGAAACAGGTTGACAACCATCTTAGCAACAGCCTTCTGTAGTAACACCCTGCCAAATCACAGCACAGAAACAGGTTGACAACCACACAGAACACAGTATAGCAACACCCCGACAACTACTTACAACAGTTTAGCAACACCATAGCAACACCCTGGCAGGACTGGGACCGATTCAGAGGCTCATTAGCTCTATGTGCCCGAGATGTCAAACTGCGGAGGCTGTAAGAGGTGCTCACACAATATACTGCAGGTCTGGAGAGGCTGCGCTGCTGGTCTCAGTAAGGAGAGAAATATGGGACATCAGTGAAGATTAAATTCTTCACAGCAGCTTTATAGGTCTGGATCAGTGGCTTTAATGGCCGTTCACACTGACAGCGATTTAAATTGCTGGAGGTCAGAGTCTCTGTGCTTTTGGCTGCTAGCAGGGTCTATTCGCCTGCAGTTTACAACTGGTTGCCATTGGTAGTCGTCACATCAATGCGTTCCCGTGTTTTTTTTTTTATCAAGTGCTGGTTTATTTTCCCATTATTCTCATGCCTATGAAGGCTGAAATGTTAGCCTTGCATCACGATCGTCCTTTCCATCAGTGTGTGTGTGTGTGTGTGTGTGGACTGTGAAGAGAGTGATGAGAGAGAGACGTCTGTCCTCTCTTCCTTCAGTCAGTGTGACAGCAGTGAGACAGGACTGTCATCACTTTAATTTACCTACAGCCTGAGGCGACACAGGGGGGAAATGAATGGAAATATAACAGTATACACTCCATAGAAAAGTCCATAAATGTATTGTTTGTATTCACTAGTTTTTTGGGCAAGAATGTAGTTATTTAGACCTCAAACATTCGACTTGTATATTAGCATAGCACATATTTGACAATTTGTTTAGACGTTTTCGGAGATGTGAGCTCCAGACCATCAGCGGCTGTTCAGCGCTCATGTACCCACCAAGAGAACAGCAGCTTAATGCTGTGAATAAAGCTTCAAAATCGCATCTACCGCGTCTAGTTGGACGCTTGATTATTTTGAATCCATTCGCACGCCCACAGCGAATTGGACGCAGGTATAAATCGAGTGTTTGAAGCGAAATAGACGCGCGTTCAAGGCGCTCCAGGAGAAATATCATAAAACACCACTCTACCTCTTTTCATTTTCATTAAAAATATATATTAATCATTAATAGCCACACAAATGTGGTCCAGGCAACTCCTAGATTATATTCACTACATGTATATTTAAATATACTTAAAAAATTAAGTTATGAAACTTTTCTTTGACCTCAGTCAAAACGATTTGGCAGACAGCAAATTATAGATTCATGACACCAAAGATCGGCCGTTAGATCTACACAAGACGAACCACTACAGGACATCAGAGCCAGCGGCAGATGTCAGAAGGACTAGCCGAGGAAAGGTTGCTCTCGCTGGGGTTATGAGCGATGAGCGCCCGGTGATCGCCTGGATCTCACAACTCCAAAAACACAAGAACATTTTTTTTTTAAATAGGCGCTCTCTTTATAAATAAACCACAGATTTGAGCTTTAAACAACTACATTCTCACCTGAAAAAGTCTTAAAACTACATTTTGTGACACAATAGTAGTATTTTTAAATTATGCAGGGTTTCTCATCACATCACTTTACCACGTGACAGCAGCAAGCAGGCTCCTGATTGGTTAACGCGGCACGAATTGACGCTTATTGACGCGAATTGAAGTTATAATTTTTCAACTCGGGCGTCAGACGCAAATTCTCTTCAAAAGTGTGAATGTACAAAAAGCACCATTCGCGCGTATCGCGCAAGACGCTCAATTTGCGTCAAATTTGCGTCATTCACGCGATCTGGACGCACAAATGAGGCGGAATCGCGCCCATCACACCACGCAAAATGCTTCTAATGCGCCACAAGACCTCCAGACGCGAGTCAACCCGCCTTTCCATTGACTTAACATTGAAATCACTTGCTCCCGGCGCTCTATTCGCCTTTGGTGTGAATGCAGCATTACACTCGCAGTGAACGCAGTGGTTCTTCAGAGGTTCTTCACCAGTTCTTTGACTAAGGTGCTATATAGCACCTTTGAAGAACCGCTGAAGAACCACTGAAGCACCAAAATTGGTGCTATATAGCACTAAAAAAGGTTCCCCTATGATTACGAGCCACGGACCATTTTTGGTGCCATATAGAACCTTTTTTTTTAAGAGTGTATCATGAGATCACACTTACTAATAAGTCAAAAAGAATAAATGGTTTGTGTATTTCGCGTGCTGTCCGAGGAGAGGGCTCAGAGCTTGGCATTTGGCCCGACCCCAGAGTACTCTCCCCATAGTCCTGTCTGTGGTAGGAACAAGTCAAGAGTGAGGAGTCGGGGTGGTGGAGGGATGCTGAAAACTGTTGAGGAACGTAGGCGAATCTACTGTGTATATATAGGCCTCCTCTCATGCTGATAGGAGAGACGTGGTAATTGCTGATGATGAGTTGATTATTTGAACATGCATACAGTGCATGATTGTATTTTGTGTGTATCTGTGTGTGTGGTGTTGTTATGGCGGCGGCGTGGAGCGCATTTTTAAAATCTGAATTCATCATAACGAGCGCAGGTCGCTGCTGAGAACGGAGTTGAAGATTGCTGGATAAAGGGCTGATTTTGGATCTGTTCCTCGCAAACCTATAGATTCTAAAGATTTGGATTACAGCGAACAAATAAAATCGATGTGTTTTGTGAATTAATGTTGTGTATTGGTGTATCTTATGATCGTCAGTTGCTGAATAGGAGAAAACGCCTTTTTTGTCTCACGGCAAACAAACTAAATACTACAAAATGGTTAAACGATTACAGAAATGTTCTTCATTTTAAGGTTTCAAAGTGCAGTCTTCTTTAACATTATGTAGTCCTTCAAAATGAGTTTGACGCAGAAGTCACGAACAGAGCGAAATGTTATTTTATAGATAAGTAAACTGCATTTAATAAATGTGACTGAAAACATGTATTGATATGACAATTGAATACAATAGATTCAAAACATTAATGCCATGATTTTAATATTCATACATGGGAATTGGAACACGTTCACACTTGGATACGTAAATAATTGACATTTCCGTGCTGTCAATATGTCAGTATTATACGTTTTAGTGTGTATGAAAACGTAAGTAAATGTATGTGTGGTAGAACCACAGTTTTTGTAAAAATACACACGTATTCTAATGAGATCACATTGTTCTGACAGGACGAAGTAGTTAAATATATCCCCATAGGTTACCTCTGGCCACTTCTTCATATCCTTGTGGCAAGCAGCGAGGCGAGGGACCGTGAGAGCGGGGCGGTGGCGAGTGATAATGAGCGCAGGCTGCACGCAACACTGGTTTCGTCTCACGGAGGAGTGACTGGGGCATAAAAGGAGGAGCGACGACAGTGCAAGACGAGAGAGGACCAGGCCTGGAATTTGAGTTGTGTTTGTTTATATTTGTTTTTGTACGTAGGCAGCAGTCGTCAGTGAGGGGCTGTCGCCGTTATTTTATTTTGTTGGTTTATTTTATTAAAAAACTTGTTGAACGTTCGCCGGTTCCCGCCTCCTTCTTCCCTGAACATACAAACTATGTTACAGTGGTGCCGAAACCCGGGAGGAAGGAGGGACATGCTGTCGAGGAGCCCTCGCTGCTGAGGGGGATCGCGGTGCTGAGGACGTCGGGCAGTGCGTATGAGTGAGGACCGTGAGTGGCTGCCCAAGGCGATGGTGCTGGAGCGTGTGCAGACCGGTGGGACGGAGAGCTCGCCGTGCCCCTGGGTCGAGGTGGGGTGGCTGCTGTCCTGGAGGGAGCGGAGGGGTCACCGGCGTTTGCGGAGAGCCAGAGCCCACTGCCGTCCTCCACAGAGGGGAGGAGCGGGGAACGTGGGACTCACTGCCAGCTACCCTCAGTGGGAGGAGCCACCGCCAGCCGCCAGGGGGCGGTCCAGGATCGAGCTGTCCACCGAGCTTCCAGTACCATCGCATGGCAACGCAAGGAAGAGCCTCCCAGCTGGCTGAGCGGCAGTGTGTCCGGAAACCGGACCAGATGAAAAAAAACAAATTCTCCCGCCTCTCTGTCCTTACCCCCAGGTACCACGGCCGCCGTGATCGTGATTATTTTATTTGGTTGGTTTATTTTATTATAAACTTGTGGATTGTTCGCCGGTTCCCGCCTCCTTCTTCCCTGAGCATACAAACTATGTTACAATTGTCTACCCACGTTAATAATGAAGATGGTTGGTACAATTTGAGACCATCTGATTGCTATGATTCGCCATGCTCCCAATTAAAAACATTTAAGGCATTAACGTTATTTGTTATTTCGCTAAAGTTATGGCTAGCTATAAACAATCTTCCAACTACTAGTTGGATGACAAAATGCTGAAAAGCAAAGTATTAAAAGTGGACGGTGGGGGGGTTGTGAATAAACACAATCTCACACTCATCATCGTGCGTTATCACTCTATATCAGCACAGCTGATTGCCCAATGCTTATATTATATTATATTATATTATATTATATTATATTTATTATATTTTCATTGGGCCAGTCATTTAGATTTCTACTTGCCCTGCCACAGTTGTATGGATTTAATTTTATAATGATATATTAACATTTATATACATATACTGTATAATGTACAGGGAGTGCAGAATTATTAGGCAAATGAGTATTTTGACCACATCATCCTCGTTATGCATGTTGTCTTACTCCAAGCTGTATAGGCTGGAAAGCCTACTACCAATTAAGCATATTAGGTGATGTGCATCTCTGTAATGAGAAGGGGTGTGGTCTAATGACATCAACACCCTATATCAGGTGTGCATAATTATTAGGCAACTTCCTTTCCTTTGGCAAAATGGGTCAAAAGAAGGACTTGACAGGCTCAGAAAAGTCAAAAATAGTGAGATATATTGCAGAGGGATGCAGCAGTCTTAAAATAGCCAAGCTTCTGAAGCGTGATCATCGAACAATCAAGCGTTTCATTCAAAATAGTCAGCAGGGTCGCAAGAAGCGTGTGGAAAAACCAAGGCGCAAAATAACTGCCCGTGAACTGAGAAAAGTCAAGCGTGCAGCTGCCAAGATGCCACTTGCCACCAGTTTGGCCATATTTCAGAGCTGCAACATCACTGGAGTGCCCAAAAGCACAAGGTGTGCAATACTCAGAGACATGGCCAAGGTAAGAAAGGCAGAAAGTCGACCACCACTGAACAAGACACACAAGCTGAAACGTCAAGACTGGGCCAAGAAATATCTCAAGACTTTTTCTAAGGTTTTATGGACTGATGAAATGAGAGTGAGTCTTGATGGGCCAGATGAATGGGCCCGTGGCTGGATTGGTAAAGGGCAGAGAGCTCCAGTCCGACTCAGACGCCAGCAAGGTGGAGGTGGAGTACTGGTTTGGGCTGGTATCATCAAAGATGAGCTTGTGGGGCCTTTTCGGGTTGAGGATGGAGTCAAGCTCAACTCCCAGTCCTACTGCCAGTTTCTGGAAGACACCTTCTTCAAGCAGTGGTACAGGAAGAAGTCTGCATCCTTCAAGAAAAACATGATTTTCATGCAGGACAATGCTCCATCACACGCGTCCAAGTACTCCACAGCGTGGCTGGCAAGAAAGGGTATAAAAGAAGAAAATCTAATGATATGGCCTCCTTGTTCACCTGATCTGAACCCCATTGAGAACCTGTGGTCCATCATCAAATGTGCGATTTACAAGGAGGGAAAACAGTACACCTCTCTGAACAGTGTCTGGGAGGCTGTGGTTGCTGCTGCACGCAATGTTGATGGTGAACAGATCAAAACACTGACAGAATCCATGGATGGCAGGCTTTTGAGTGTCCTTGCAAAGAAAGGTGGCTATATTGGTCACTGATTTGTTTTTGTTTGGTTTTTGAATGTCAGAAATGTATATTTGTGAATGTTGAGATGTTATATTGGTTTCACTGGTAAAAATAAATAATTGAAATGGGTATAAATTTGTTTTTTGTTAAGTTGCCTAATAATTATGCACAGAAATAGTCACCTGCACACACAGATATCCCCCTAAAATAGCTAAAACTAAAAACCACTTCCAAAAATATTCAGCTTTGATATTAATGAGTTTTTTGTGTTCATTGACAACATGGTTGTTGTTTAATTATTAATGTTGTAAAATTAATCCTCAAAAATACAACTTGCCTAATAATTCTGCACTCCCTGTATATAACAACAGAGTAGATTATGGCATATTCTAGCATGTCTGTAAATTACTGTAACACATTCAAACTGACAAATATTTATATAAATAGGTCATTTTGAAAGGACAAGAAATGGATGTAGAAAAAAAGAGCTATTCTGCTTCAGTGCAATAATTTGGGGTTATAGGCCATATCAAAGTGTGTGTCTATGAGAAATGCATACACTCTGTGGGTTCTTTATAGTGACGCAGATCTCTGTGAGTGTGTGCGTCAGAGACTGGACTGAGCTATCAGCAGACGTGCGGCACAGCTACACTACTGACCGGAGGAAGTGACAGTCCAATCGAAAAATAATACAAAATCACAGACACACACATACATTCACACCCTCCTCGGTCTGAGACTGAATGTGATATTGCAATTCTTGGCACAAACTGACACGAGTGCATCCAAGCAGGCAGATGACAAATGTCCGGTACTGTACTACAGTATGTCAGAGCCCAGCTTACAGAAAGAGAAATGTAATACTGCGCATCGATAATCTAATCAATCAGTTACTGTAAGCCCATTACAATAGGATAAATTTATAGAACAATCCCTAATGCAGAACGTGCATTAGCAACCACTGGGGTTTATAAGAGTAATCTGAGCAATTTAATAACCACAGATCTGGATCCGCAGGAATGAACGACACCGTTAAGAGTCTCACTGAGGCGCAGGCGTGGGAACGGGCCCGTGATCTCATGATACAACGCCTATCGCGGTTCCTGTCAAGTGTTGGATGTACCAAGGGTTGCAATATGTTTCATCACAGAAAGTAAGACACTAATATGACATTGCTTTGAAATTTCACGAGTTATATCAAACCTTCAATCAAGCAAACAGTTTCACTCTGACAGACATTTAACTAAACGGCGTAAGGTCTGATCCGCACTGCAGATTTTTCTGGACAAAAACTGCCTTTTAGACAGGAGGAGACATCATGCAATCAAGATTGTTTCATTTTTATGTGCCGTTTAGGATTGGAAAACAGATTATCTGAAACTTTTTATCTGATTAATCCCCAATAATATATCACATTGTTTCTCTACTACCATGCCATTATTTCAATATTTTATACACACTTTCTGCTATGGATATATCAGGGCAAAATGCACTGTATGACTTTTTGTCTTTTTGTATTTATATCATAATGTGGAGTGTTATAAGTGAGGACACAGGAGACAGAGATGCGTCGAGTCAGCTTTACTCTTCACTTCAATCATTCACAAAACTGTACAGCGAGATGTAAACAACAGTCACACAACGTTAACCCGGAAGCGCTTAACTAGAAACCCTGCTCCCTTAAAGGTACAGTCTCTGGGTGAATGTCTCTTTCAGTTTTACTTGTGGGTCACCACACAGGCCCCCCCAGGATTCACCCATAATAACAGGTCCATACCGAATGGGTACTCCAAATAGAATAAGAACCCTATTCACTAGTGCGAAACAGAACAGTCCAGCTCATAACAGTCCCTAAGAGTCAACGTATAGGGGGGCGGACCAGGCGGCCATACCGGCTGCGCTTAACAGGAGAGGGGCAAGGGGCGGGGCAGGGACCGTGCCAGGGGAGAGGGCAGGGGCCGAGGCTGCTGCTGGAGGTCGCCCTCTCCTTGGGGGCTGGGCCAGCTGAAGCGATTCACCAATATCCACATGAGCAGGCTTGAGACGGTCTATAGCCACCCGCTCAGGCCTGCCCCCCATATCCACAACAAAGTTCTTGGACCCTCCGGCCAGGACACGGAAGGGCCCATCGTAAGGGGGCTGCAGCGGGGTACGATGGCCATCATGGCAGATAAAAACGTACTTGGTTGACTTGGGCACGTAGGAATGGGAACAAAAGCGTCTGCAATGTTCCTGGACACAGCACAATGGGCGGCAACCGACTAAGGGGCCGTGGCACATGGAAGAAACTCCCCCGGAACGCACAGGGGCTGGCCGTACACCAGCTCGGCTGATGAGGCTTGAAGATCTTCCTTGGGGGCGGAGCGAAGGCCCAGCATAACCCATGGGAGGCGGTTAACCCAGTTGTTGTCCTTAAGGCTAGCCCTGAGCACAGCCTTCATGTCCCGATGAAACCGCTCGCAAAGTCCGTTGCTCTGTGGTTTGTAGGCTGTGGTACGGTGGAGCTTCACCCCCAGAACCTCGGCGACCGCCGTCCAAAGCTCTGATGTGAACTGCGGACCCCGGTCCGAAGAGAGGTCGGACGGTGTGCCGAAACGGGCCACCCAAGCCATAATGAATGCCCGGGCTACTTCAGCTGATGTAATGGAGGACAGGGGAACCACCTCTGGCCACCTAGTTGTCCTGTCCACCATAGTGAGGCGGTAAGTATAACCACGGGAGGGGGGAAGTGGGCCCACCAGGTCCACATTCACATGATCAAAACGTCTCTCTGGCACTTTGAAGGGTGCCAAAGATGCCTTGGTATGACGAGTCACCTTTGAGAGCTGGCACGCCACACAGGCAGCAGCCCAGGCCCTAACGCCCCTCCGCAGGCCGGGCCAGACAAACTTGGCCCCCACCAGCTTGGTAGAGGCCTTCACGCCGGGGTGGGAAAGGCAGTGGATGGCGACAAAAACCTTTCGCCTCCAGCCAGCAGGTACCATGGGGCGCAGTTGGCCAGTGGAAACGTCGCAGAGGAGTGTAGCGTTGGCCGTGTCAAACGCCACATCTTTCATGAGCAGCGCCGCGGGGGCCGTCCTGTAGGCTTGTACCTCCGAGTCCGCAGACTGATCCTCAGCCATGGCTGCGTAGTCAAGGCCCAAGTGGACGGACCCAGTGACTGCCCGGGAGAGGCAGTTGGCGACTAAATTATCTTTACCGGCCACATGCTGAATGTCAGTGGTGTACTCGGAGATGGCAGAGAGCTGGTGCTGCTGTCGACCAGACCATGGCTCTGAAGACTTGGCCATGGCGAACGTCAGCGGCTTGTGGTCAATGAAAGCCGTGAACCGCCGGCCCTCCAACAGAAAACAGAAACGACGGGTAGCGAGGAAAAGACCCAGGAGCTCCCTGTCGAAGGTGCTGTATTTCCTCTCATTGTCAGGGAGCTTCCTGCTGAAAAAGGCCAGCTGCTAGGAGGGTCCTCCTACCCACACACCGGTTCACACACAGCTCCCATGGCATAATCAGAGGCGTCCGTGGTAAGAGCAACTGGGACGGTCGGAGACGGGTGCGCCAGCAGAGCAGCGTTGGACAGCGCGATTTTGGCAGCCTCCAAGACTCCATTCATTGCATGAGTTGGGCCGCATGGGGGAGGAAACGGTTGTAGAAGTTTACCATGCCCAGAAACCCCTGCAGGGACTTCACGGTGCGTGGGCGTGTAAAACTGGCTACGGCGTCCACCTTGGCAGGGAGAGGGACAGCCCCCTGCAGGATGACGTGGTGGCCGAGGAAGGTGATGGATGACCGGCCAAACTCGCACTTGGCTGGGTTAATGATGAGACCATGCTCACTGAGCCGGCCAAACAACTGCCGGAGATGCGTCAGGTGGTCGTCAGCGGACACACTGGCCACGAGAATTTCATCCAAATAAACAAAGAGGAAAGGCATGTCCCGCAGCACAGAGTCCATGAGGCGCTGAAACGTCTGCGCTGCCCCCTTGAGGCCAAAAGGCATCCGTAGAAACTCGAAAAGGCCAAAGGGTGTGATGACTGCTGTCTTGGGGACATCCTGCGGGTGGACAGGCACCTGGTGGTAACCGCGAACCAGGTTCACCTTCGAAAAGATGGTGGCGCCGGCTAGGTGGGTGGAGAAGTCCTGTATATGCGGCACACGGTACCAATCTGGGGTGGTGGCATTGTTCAGGCGATGGAAATCACCACAGGGACACCATCCGCCATCAGCTTTGGTCACCATGTGTAGGGGGGAAGCCCACGGGCTGTTGGAGCGTCACACGATGCCAAGGTGCTCCATGGTGGCGAACTCCTCCCTGGCGATCGTGAGCTTGGCAGAGTCGAGGCGCCGTGCACGTGCATAGACTGGGGGGCCCACTGTGGTAATGTAGTGCTCCACGCCATGCTTAGCCACTGCTGATGAGAACGTGGACGTGGTGATGTCAGGGAATTCAGCCAGTAGGCGTTGATACCGGTCTCCAGTGGCAAGCGTGTTTGACAGACAAAGCACCCCCGCCTCTCCCAGCGTGCAGGGGTATGAAGCAAAAGAAAGGGCGTCGATCAGGCGGCAGTTCGTAACATCCACCAACAGTCTGTAAGCGCAGAGGAAATCCGCCCACAGGAGAGACGTAGACACAGCGACCATGACGAAATCCCAGCCAAAACACCGCCCGCCGAAACACACTTCCACATACCTCGTGCCATAAGTACAAATGGGTGTGCCATTAGCGGCATCCATCGGGGGGCCATCCCCGCCAGCCATGGTGTCCACAGGCTTCGCTGGCAGGATGCTGTGCTGAGCCCCAGAATCAACCAGCAGCCGCCGGCCACATAAGGCGTCAGTGATGAATAACAGCTTGCAGTCACAGCCAACGCCCATAGCTGCTAATGAGCGCCGGCCCTGGTTTTTCCCTGGGCTCCAAAACTGCAGGACTGGCGACACTGCTTGGCCTTGGCCCCAAACCTGGAATGGTAATAACACCACCCGTCCTCGCGCTGTCGGCGGGCTGTCGAGGGTGGAAATGGGGCAGACTGGTGTCGGGGGAGGCAACAGCGCATGGACAAACTGCTGCCGGTTGGCAAAGAAAATCCTGTCTGCCTCCACAGCCATCGCCCGGTAGTCTCTGGAGGAAAGGAGGGGGGAACTGGCCAGTGCGGTGCGCATGGGTGCTGGAAGCTGCCGCAGGAAAATGTGGGCGAAGAGGAATGATGGATCCGCCGCGCCCAGCACAGCCAGCATCCTCTCCATTAACTCAGATGGCTTGCTATCGCCAAGGCCATTCAGGGACAGCAGGCGGTCTGCTTTCTCCAGCTCTGACAGCTCAAAGAGGTTCAACAGGAATGTTTTAAGTGTGTTGTACTTGCCGTCAGCCGGAGGAGCCTCTAATAGCGCCATAGCCCTGGCTGTCGTCGAGGCATCCAAAGCCGCTACTACATGGAAATACTTTGTAACGTCCTGTGTTATCCCTCTCAACTGAAACTGAGCCTCGATGTACTGAAACCACGGCCGTGGATTGTTCTGCCAAAAGTCTGGCAACTTGATGGCGGCAGCGTAGATCGCGCCAACATTAGCAGCGCCGCTAACAGGAAACAGGAGACAGGGATGCGTCGAGTCAGCTTTACTCTCCACTTCAATCATTCACAAAACTGTACAGCGAGATGTAAACAACAGTCACACAACGTTAACCCGGAAGCGCTTAACTAGAAACCCCGCTCCCTTAAAGGTACAGTCTCTGGGTGAATGTCTCTTTCAGTTTTACTTGTGGGTCCCCACAATATGATATAGGTAAGCAATATCACATGAGTAATGTGCTGTTTTGTCCCGAATTTAAACACAATATTGTCTGTTTTTGCTCAATTTTGCCAATTAAAATATTACCTATAAAGCCAGTGCAGAACTGTTGTGTGTCACCGAGCAAAACACACAACACTGTATGAATCCGCATTTTGAGCGAATCAATCAGGTAAACCAATGATTCAAAGACTCATTCATGAAGAGAGCTATTTACTTCCTTCCTGAATTAATCAACCATTTGAACGAATCAAATGAATGAATGACTCATTTAGGCATTCACCTCCCCTACTGGCAGTTTTAGTTTCAGTAACACTTTATAATAACTATAGTGTAATAAAGTTCTTATTAATCATGTGTAAGCTATCCGTTTATAGTTAATTAATAGTTTATAAACTGTAATAGACTATATACAAATAGTGCTTTTAGATTCATTGTTACTGCAATGACCAGTAATTAACATTGTTACTAACATTAATTAAGTGCTTTAAACCAACCTTTATTAGACATGAAGTGCATATAAAGTGTTCCTTAAAATGTTTAGAAATACATTAAACACACACACACACACACACACACACACACACACACACACACACACACACACACACACACACACACACACACACACACACACAGGTTTGTTTTGCTATCTAAGTGAGGACATTCCATAGGCGTAATGGTTTTTATACTGTACAAACTGTACATTCTATCCCCCTACACACACACACACACACACACACACACACACACCTACCCCTAAACCTACCCATCACAGGAAACATTCTGCATTTTTACATTTTTAATAAACGTTGATTAGTATGTTTTTAAAAGCTATTTTAAATGTGAGGATAAATGAAATGTCATCATATTTCATGTTTACATCGTAAACAGCGTGTAATACCCATGTCATTGTACAATTGTGTGTCCTCATAAATCACACACACACACACACACACACACACACACACACACACACACACACACACACACACACACACACACACACACACACACACACACACACACACACACAGGGTTTGCATGTTTTATAAGGATTTTCCATTGAAATAATGAGTTTTATACTGTACAAACTATATATTCCTACACCTGATCCTTACTAATGTATTTTAACAACACAATCATATCAGTCTTGTATGCAATTCATATTAAGAGTATTGTTTGTTTATTTATTTTGAAGTGGTTGTGTTTAGCTTTAGGGATGGACTTAATGTATTTGTAAACATTTTAATGATAATAATGCAATTAATGTCCAATAAAAGTTGGTTTAAAGCACTTAATGCCATTTTCCAATTTTCTGTGACCTAATCTAAAATGAAAACTATTTACAGTTAATATGTTGTTTACAAAGCATTAACTCATATGAGCTAATTAAACAATAACACATTGTTAATTATATTGACAATGAATGAAGAACTCACTATTTGTATATAGTCTATTAAAGCATTTAATACAGTTTATAAACTATTAACTAACTATTTGCAAATTATTTGTAAGTACTTTATTACACTATACTTATCATAAAGTGTTGCCTTAGTTCTTTCATTTCATTAAATAAATCCTTTAATATTTAGTTTGCCCAGAATTTCTGCCTGCCTAAAAGTACAGACTATTTCACAGACGCAACTCTGAAAACAAAGTATAATATGATGTTCTGTTCATGGATATCCAGTTTACTGGTCACTAAAGCCTTCAAACTATCAGTCCAAATCCAATTATTATGCATTTCATTATTATGCCGATCATATTTAGCAAGCATAAATAGCTTTGAAAATCCTGAAATCCTTTGAAATCCTATTCAAATTTGATTTCTAGAAATCCATCTGATTTTGTATAGCTTTTTTAATTATGTCACTTAAATAAATTATATTGGATTTGGACTGACGTCGTCCAAGTTCCTCAAAACTCTGAAAACTTGTTTTTAATCTGGCAAACTTTCTCAAAAGCACACATCAACACAATATCGATTCAATATTGTGAGGAAAGCATACAAGAACCAATACTGTGCTGCATCGATTTCCCCCTGCGTATAACAGAAACACACAAACACGTCAGAGAGAGGAGATGTAGCTAAAAAAAACCCTCAATTTTAATGTGATCATTTCTAAAACAACAATGTTATGTAATTAATTTGATTGACAGTCCTAAAATAAGCCCATGCAAACAAGTGTAATTGAACGTAAACTAAAAAGACCAATCTTAAACCACAAGCATTTCTCTATACTGAGAAAACACACACACACACACACACTTTGATATGCCAGTCTCTACCTGCAGTGTAGGAGGACCTGACATAGAAAGGTAATGAGGTCGAGGTTACAAATGAAGGACAGGGAAAGGTAAAACCATTCTTGAGGGAGCTATAAAAAATTTATTAAACACAGATAAAGAGAATAAAATTTTCATTGACCTTTTGACATATAAGAGGTCAAATAATCATTGTACTAAACTTCTTTTGTTCCTCAATAGCATGAAAATCACCTGTTATTTCTCCACAGACTTGACTGTGATCGGCTGCATTATTTCTAATGGAAGTAGATCTAAACATTAGGGCTGCCCTCTAATAGTTGAGTAAATGTTAGTCGCTGAGAATAGTCTTATGCCGAGTTCACACTGCCCGATTTTAGCCCCGATTTTGACTCGCTGAGCACAGGAAATGAAATCTCCCCTAATTCTCAGAAGAGCCGTTCACCTACATCGCTGTCCGCCGCTGCCCCCCTCCCTGATCTGAAGAATGTGCGGCCCAAAGTCGGTTCCACTGACAACCTGAAGCACCAGCCTGGAGGCGGCCGGGTAATCCATCTTGAGCTGATTCTCTTCAATGTTCTGTTTGCAGTTGGGTTTGAGATCAGATTTAAATGCGTGTCATTTTTTTTATTTTTGATAAAAATGTTATATATTTTTACACTGTGAAAAAAATTCCACATATTTACATTTACATTTACATTTACATTTATGCATTTAGCAGACGCTTTTATCCAAAGCGACTTACAACTTGGGGGTACATGAAGCGATAGGTCATGAAGAGTCGAGAAGCGCAATAAGAGCCTGAAATCCTGAGACTGTGTACATTGCTCAGTGTAGCACAGGCTAGAGTAGGGAGGGAAGAAGGAAGAGAAAGAGGAGAGGAATTTTTTTTTTTATGAGGTTAAGTGCTCACGGAAGAGCAGAGTTTTTAGTTAACTTTTGAATTATGTTAATGATTCTGCGTTTCGGATGGTGTTGGGAAGATCGTTCCACCAGCTGGGAACGTTGAATGAAAATGTTCTGGAAAGGGATTTTTTCCCCTTCTGTGATGGTACCACAAGCCGTCGCTCCTTTGCTGAGCGAAGTCTTCTGGTGGGGGTGTGGATTTGTAGAATCGAGTCAAAGTATGCAGGAGCTGAGCTCGTGGTGGCTCTGTATGCAAGCGTCAGCGCCTTAAACTTGATGCGAGCAGCGAGTGGTAGCCAGTGCAGGGAGATGAAGAGAGGTGTGACGTGGGTCCTTTTGGGCTCGTTGAAGACAAGACGTGCTGCTGCATTCTGGATCATTCTAAGTGATTGGATCGCACAAGAGGGGAGTCCAACCAGAAGCACATTGCAGTAGACAAGTCTAGAAATAACCAGGGCCTGGACAAGAAGCTGTGTTGCGTGCTCTGTTAGCTCTAATCTTCCTGATGTTGTGGAGCGCAAACCGGCATGAGCGAGCTGTCTTAGAAATGTGTTCTCTGAAGGACAGCTGCTCATCAAATGTTACTCCAAGATTTCTGACTGATTTTGATGGGGAAATCAAGGATGTACCTAACTGGATGGTGAAGTCATGTTGTAAGGTGGGACTGGCGGGGAATATTTCAACTTATGCCGAGTTCACACTGCCTGATTTTAGCCCCGATTTTGACTCACCGACAGGTTTTGGGAAATCGTCGACAAAAGTCTGAAATCATAGGCAAATCGGTGTTCGTGCACGTGAGTGACAATCACGCAGTGTGAATGATCAAAGACGCGATCAGAGAGACTCGCTGACGATTCAAACTCCTGCTGTGCGAAATGTGTTCTGACCAAGCCTGTAGTGCTCCTCTCAGAAACTGAAGACCACGTACCTCGATCGCCCCCCAGTGGTTGGTCCCAGTATAGCTCTGTCACAAATCACCAGTGAGAGTGCCCCTGATTACCACCTGAGGGCACTCCACCCCGGACTGTCACTCCATCCCAAACTACATTTCCCATAATCCTTTGTCTGGACACATCAGCACTCATCGATTACATCCAACTGTGTCTCATTACCCTGTTTACCTCACCCTATATAAGCCTGGTTATCTCATTCATTCATTGCAAAGTCTTGTTAGTTGTTTGTTGTATACTACATTTCTGAGCGGTTTCCCTGGTTTCATGTCTCTGGTTTTGGATTTCTTGCCTGTTCCGTGGATTACCTGTTTGCCTGTCTCTCTTGTCTTTTTTGTCTGACTACAAGTGTGGATTACCCTTACAAATAAAACTGAACTCAACCTTTGAGTCTCGGAGCGGTACGTTACAAGCTCATAAACCCCACCTCTCCATGTATTAGAATGGACGCGAGGCAAACTAAACAATTAAATTCCATTTCAAATAATTTCTACATTTCTATAACTGTTTATTTCACACCATCATAATGAATTGTTCTGTATCTGTGAGAGTGTGAGTGGGCTTTTGATAATCACGCCTCTACTTCCTGTTCTCTACTGCGCAACTTCGGTCCCGAGATCGCTACTGCGCAGACTTGGTCCCAAGATGTCAGCTCCATGTGCGGCCTCCTTCTCCTTTTCACTGCAAATCAGCGCACAGACTATTTGGATCGCAAACTTTCTGCAGTTGATCATTTTTAATAATAGTTCCAGTCTCGTGTGAGAACTCCGGGCTGATGCACGTGTGATCTTGCGTTGTTTCCTTCTCACTTCTCACGTGTGTTTTGTTGTGAAACGTAGTTTGCGCACCAGAGAGAGTTGCCGGCGATTCTTCCTATAGACCCTTTTCACAGACTGTGATGACGCGGTTTAGTCATCAATATCGTAAATCCTGCTACGTTTTTTGTATTTTCATTTTTTTTAAACGTTGTGCTGCTGTGAGTGTGTTTCTAATACAGCGTCTATGGGATTGATGGTAAAATAACATCTTTCTCTCTTTTCACTGCCGTTATCAATCTCACTCTATTTTTATCTCACTCTATTTTTATGCAAAATGCTGAACAGTTAGTTCATGCGTTCATGACCTCAAGGCTAGATTATTGTAATGCTCTACTGGGTGGTTGCCCTGCTCGCTTAATAAATAAACTCCAGCTGGTCCAAAACGCAGCAGCTCGAGTACTTACTAGAACCAGGAAGTATGACCATATTAGCCCAGTTCTGTCAACACTGCACTGGCTGCCTATTAAACATCGCATACATTTTAAAATCTTGCTTATTACTTACAAAGCACTAAATGGTTTAGCTCCCCAATACTTGAGCGAGCTCTTAACATATTATACTCCATCACGTCTACTGCGCTCCTTAAACTCTGGCCAGTTAATAATACCGAGAATATCCAAATCAACTGCAGGCGGTCGATCCTTTTCCTATTTAGCTCCTAAACTCCGGAACAGTCTTCCTAGCATTGTTGGGGAAGCAGACACACTCTGTCAGTTTAAATCTAGACTAAAAACACATCTCTTTACTGTGGCATACACATAAAACACTTTTTCAATTAAATGATTGTTAGGCTGCATTAACTAGGTCAGCCGGAACCGGGAACACTTCCCATAACACCTGATGTACATCAGAAGATGTACATCAGGTGAAGAAGAATGGCATCTACGCTAATGATAGTCTCTCTGTTTTATCCCAAAGTTTACTGCAGTCAGCCGGATCCAGGCCGTATCCAGATCAGATGGTGGACCTGCGCCCAGACAAGACCAACGCATGACCCTGAAGTGTCTGCAGAGACCGTGTCAATTAGCCTCCCCCTGCAACTGCCTGATCGACACGGCATCTCAATAAACCCGTCACCAGTGTGATGACTCCGATTGTTCGAATATTACAATTAAATAATACTTAAATCGATATGTCATCTGCAATAAACCCGTCTCCAGGGTGTTGACTCCGATTGTTCGAATATTACAATTAAATAATACTTAAATCGATATGTCATCCGCAATAAACCTGTCTCCAGCGTGTTGACTCCGATTGTTCGAATATTACAATTAAATAATACTTAAATCGATATGTCATCCTCAATAAACCCGTCTCTAGCGTGTTGCCTCCGGTCCGTCGAATATTCCGATCTATTATGACCTCTGACCTGTAAAGCTGCCAGAATAATAATAATAATAATAATAATCATACGCTGTTTGTTAATTGGCCAGAGGAGAACTGGCACCCCGACTGAGCCTGGTTTCTCCCAAGGTTTATTTTTCTCCATTAGGTCACCTAATGGGGTTTTGGTTTCCTTGACACTGTTGCCTCTGGCTTGGCGTGCTCAGTTGGGGACACTAAATTTTTCAACTAAACATCGAAATAAATCTAATTAATAAACTAAATTACCATATAAACTAAATTACTGATCTAATTATTGATCTAAAGCCCACACTGTCACCGTATGGAAATTGAAATGAACTGATGACATCAAATGGCTATACAGCTTAATAAAATTATGCTGCATTATTTTCCTGTTTAACACTGTAAAGCTGCTTTGAAACAATCTACATTGTTAAAAGCGCTATATAAATAAAGTTGACTTGACTTGACTTGACTATTTTTCCCCTCTTTTTTAAAGTTGTGAAATCACTATTGTGGAGTTTTTCTTTTGCTATTTGAGCCAATGGGGACACAACAATATATTTAATGTATTCTCTCATCCACAGCTATAATAGTTAACCCAACTATGGTGACTTCCGCTCGGAGAAACTCGTAAATGTGAAAAGGGTCTATTGTACAGTCATGCAATGTGAAACCTCCTCTTGCCGATCTGTCGATCAGTGTGAACACAGCAGTGACTGAAAAATACCCCAGATAGTCATGCAGTGTGAAAAGAGCAGTGATCCGACCAGTTTGAAAATCACGCTGTCTGAACTCGGCATTAGTGCACAATTCAGATTTATTGCTCAGATCCAATTTTTTTTCGTTTTCACATTGTTGTTTTAAATGTGAACATTATCAGATTCCAGTGTGAACAGACCATGGTCCTGATCAAGGTCCTTTTTTTATAATAATTTTAAAAAATAATACATACATGCATATGTGTGTATTTATATACGTAATAATTATACACAGTACACACATACACTCACCTAAAGGATTATTAGGAACACCATACTAATACTGTGTTTGACCCCCTTTCACCTTCAGAACTGCCTTAATTCTACGTCAGAGGATGGTCTTAAAGGGATGGACATGGTCAGAAACAATGCTCAGGTAGGCTGTGGCATTTAAACGATCCCCAATTGGCACTAAGGGGCCTAAAGTGTGCCAAGAAAACATCCCCCACACCATTACACCACCACCACCAGCCTGCACAGTGGTAACAAGGCATGATGGATCCATGTTCTCATTCTGTTTACGCCAAATTCTGACTCTACCATCTGAATGTCTCAACAGAAATCCAGACTCATCAGACCAGGCAACATTTTTCCAGTCTTCAACTGTCCAATTTTGGTGAGCTTGTGCAAATTGTAGCCTCTTTTTCCTATTTGTAGTGGAGATGAGTGGTACCCGGTGGGGTCTTCTGCTGTTGTAGCCCATCCGCCTCAAGGTTGTGCGTGTTGTGGCATCACAAATGCTTTGCCGCATACCTCGGTTGTAACGAGTGGTTATTTCAGTCAAAGTTGCTCTTCTATCAGCTTGAATCAGTCGGCCCATTCTCCTCTGACCTCTAGCATCAACAAGGCATTTTGGCCCACAGGACTGCCGCATACTGGATGTTTTTCCCTTTTCACACCATTCTTTGTAAACCCTAGAAATGGTTGTGCGTGAAAATCCAAGTAACTGAGCAGATTGTGAAATACTCAGACCGGCCCGTCTGGCACCAACAACCATGCCACGCTCAAAATTGCTTAAATCACCTTTCTTTCCCATTCTGACATTCAGTTTGGAGTTCAGGAGACTGTCTTGACCAGGACCACACCCCTAAATGCATTGAAGCAACTGCCATGTGATTGTTTGATTAGATGATTGCATTAATGAGAAATTGAACAGGTGTTCCTAATAATCCTTTAGGTGAGTGTATATTATGTACACACATTATGTTGGATACGATTAATCGATTTGACAGCACTGATTTTAAAATGTTATGTATTCCTGTGATCAAAGCTGAGTTTTCAGCATCATTACTCCAGTCTTCAGTGTCACATGATCCTTCACAAATCAGTCTAATATGAGGATTTTCTGCTCAACAAACATCAATTTTAAAAAAAGGTTTTGTACAAAAAAAATTTCAGGATTCTTTCATTAATAGAAAGTTCAAAGAACAGCATTTATTTGAAATAAAACATTATGCAATATTATGAATGTGTTTGCCGCACTTTTGATCAATTTCATGCATCCTTGATGAATAAAAGTATTAATTTCTTTCCAAAAAAAAAGAAAAAAAAGACCCCAAACTTTGAACGATAGTGAATAGTGTAACAAAAGCTTTCCATTTCAGAGAAATGCTGTTCTTTTGAGTTTTCTATTCATCAAAGAACCCTGGAAAATCTGTTTTCAACACTAATAATAATCATAAATGTCATATTAATCATATTAGAATGATTTCTGAAGGATCATGTGACACTGAAGACTGGAATAATGATGCTGAAAATTCAGATTTGATCACAGGAATAAACTACACACACACATATATAGACAAAAATATTTTTTAAAAGACGCACACATACATGTATACGTAAGGGATAGTGTGCGGTCTTTATTGTGAAATAAACCCGGACAGCGGGATCAGTATCTTGAATCACCCTGAAGGGGTTTATTATGCAATAACGACTGGCTGACTGCAACAGAGCTACATACCAAATAGTTACATACATGGACAATCATTATTGATTTAAGTTGAAATTAATATATCATCCTGTAGTTTAGATTAAAGCGGCATACCACATACAAAGACAGGAAGATCTTTCTCCTCAATGTAAATATCCCTATATTTCTTCTCTTTGTCCTTGGTGACTGAATCACTTGTCAGACTCCGACATAATACAAAAGTCCTTGATGCTTTTGATCAGGTTAAATAGAGGAAATCAAATATATCCAAGCACTAACATCAACCAATTTAAAGCATGAAAACCATGAGAGCAATGTGATTTGCATTCCTGCATTCATCGGCGAAGCCCCCTTCACCTACAGCACACACACATCTGCCCTCGTCTCATAATTACACATGTGTACCCATTCATTATTCATGAGGCTGAACGAGTGTGAAGTACAGGTATCTACAGTGAACAAAAAATGCAAACGCATAAAGCAGAGGCACTATCAACACTTTTTCCATAAAGTGAATACGGAAGGTGGTCGGCCGAAACTTTACTTTATAAAGTTTTAAATATGGATATAAATATGGTTACACAAACGCATCGATTCGCTTCAGAATGCGTTTATTAATACCCCGGAGCCGGACAGATGCAATCTTTTATGGACCAGTAATGTTTTTTCTAAGGCACGTTTATAAAAGCTATAAATGTCCTAATTGACCTAAAGCCTAATCCTGGCTTAATATAAGCCCTGTCTGTGAAACCAGGCCCAGATGTTTTTCCCCAACACTTAACCAAACGTTCACTTAAGACATAACAGATAATGTTTGTTTGAATACTGGTCAAGACAGATATTTTGAAATACTGTAATTCTGAGTATATATCGGGATTGCGCGCTGTCTGAGGCGTTTGTGTGCACACTTCGGATCTGTCACTCAGCGCGAGTAAGATCATTTTATTTACATCAGCATGAGTTTGAAAATCACATTTCAACTGGTTTAGATCAGGGGTCGCCAACTAGTGGATTCCGGTCCGAATCCGGACCGCGAGATGTGTCCATCCGGACCGCAAAGCCTTTTGACGTAATGAAATAAATATGCCACATGAATTTTAGTCGACTAAAACTACAGTAGATTTAGTCTCCTAAAATCTAATGAGTTTAGTTAAATTGTAATACATTAAGCATTTAAGCATTACATAACCGACTGTCACTGGAACTGACATTTTGACATCATTTTGTTTTTAACATTAAAAATACACGAAAGAGAGCTCAATTCACTTTTTTGTTTGTTTTTTAAAAACATCTATATAGTTTTTATAACTTTGTTTTTCTGTTTTAGTTAGTAGGCCATATCAGGTTAAGCTAAAGCTTCAAATAAGTTTGTTTATTTGTTTATTTTTATTTCAGTTAACATTTATTTAATTTCAAGTAATGAAGATTTTTTAAATAGTTTTAGTGAACTATTATAACCCTGATACTTTATTGAATTGGTGTCAAATACTGGTCTTTCCTCCTGAATATGAATTAAATGGGAATTAAATTAAATACAGTTTATTGTGTAACCAAAAACGAATATATAATGCGTGACTTTTAATGATAAACAAGCTCGAAATACACCCGGACTCTTATTTTGAAATGTCTACGCCTCTGTTGCAGTGGCAGCTGCTCATTCAAGTTCAGATGAGGAGATAAAATATGCATTGTTACAACCGTCTAAAACATATTACTATATAAACGTCGTAAAGAAAACATTGTCATTGTTCATCAGCATTAGTTCATAAACAATTGCATGGCATAAATGTGCACTATTCATTGATTGTGAGGCTCTGGAGCGCTGGATTGGGGATGCGTGAGTGAGCCTGTAGAAGCGCAAAAGCGCCGTGTTCTCCAGCGGTTAGATCAGCACGTCCAAATCAAATGTGCGCATCTGTTACACAGGACATCAGTTCTGACTGGATCTCTTCCCTAATCGTCCCTCCCTAACATTTTCGTCTCGTTTTTATTTGTTGACGAAAATGACAGTTGATTTTCGTCATAGTTTTTGTCATCCAACACTAGTTTTTATTTAGTTATCGTCTCGTTTTCGTCAGTGAAAAAAGGTCGTTGACGAAAATTATGACGAAAATTATTTGTCAACGAAATTAACACTGGTGGAGGGCCCTCGCGAGTCATCCGAGGATGGCCCGCCCCCTCCGAGGAGGGAGGTGGCGCTGTCGGGCCAGCTGTTCCCTGTCGGTTAGCCGTTTCAGGGGGCTGTGCTCGTGGTGCAGAGTACATCAGAGGCAAGCCTCGAGAGGCTGGTACCCTTAGTAGATTTTGTGTCAAGAGTGGGAGAATCTGCCAAATATATCTCGTTGGGTCCTGCGGTTCATAAAAATTGGGTACGCCATTCAATTCAGATGTCGTCCTCCCAGTTTCAACGGGGTTCTTCCCACAGTGGTGGGCCCCGAGCAGGCTCTGGTTATGTCTCAAGAAGTACAGACTCTGCTGCAAAAGGGGGCGATAGAGAGGGCCCCCCCCCCCCCAGACAGGGAGTCAGGCTTTTACAGCCGATACTTCATAGTGCCAAAGAAGAATGGAGGGCTGCGCCCTATCTTAGATCTTCGCGTCTTGAACCGGGCCGTAGCGAAGCTCAAGTTCAAGATGCTCACACTCAAACAGATCGTGTCTCAGATCAGGTCCGAGGACTGGTTTGTCACGATAGATCTCAAAGGTGCGTATTTCCACGTCTCAATCCTTGCGCAGCACAGGAAGTTCCTGAGATTCGCTTTCAAGGGAGAAGCGTCTCAATATCGGGTGCTTCCCTTCGGTCTAGCTCTTTCACCCCGCACGTTCACCAAGTGTGTGGACGCCGCGTTAGTCCCCTTGCGTATGCAGGGGATTCACATTCTCAATTACATCGACACAGGGTTGATTCTAGCTCAGTCAGCTCGTCTCACGGTTCAACATCGAGATGTTGTACTCGCGCACATGAGGAAGTTGGGGCTGAGGCTCAACTCCAAGAAGAGCGTTCTTTCTCCGGTTCAGAGAATAACGTATCTAGGCATGGGTTGGGATTCGGTCTCTATGCGGGCCAGCTTATCAGAGCCTCGCATGGAGTCTATCCGCTCGGCCGTGAGAGGGGTGAAGCTAGACCAGTCACTTACTGTAAAGCAGTTTCAGAGACTGCTGGGTCTCATGGCAGCAGCGTCCAATATCATTCCGTGCGGCCTGTTGTACATGAGACCGTTACAGTGGTGGCTCAAAACCAGAGTTTTTTCCCCGAGGGGAAATCCCTTTCGGGTGATCAAGGTTTTGCGGCGATGTCTCCGCTCCTTGGTCATGTGGAAGGATCCTCGGTTTCTGGCAGCGGGTATCTCTGAGCACGGATGCCTCCCTTACGGGCTGGGGGGCGACCATGAGTGGTCGCTCGGCCCAGGGCTTATGGCAGGAACACCATCATTCGTGGCACATAAATTGTCTAGAAATGTTGGCAGTGTTTCAGGCTCTGAAGCACTTCCTGCCATACCTCAGGGGCCATCATGTGCTTGTTCACACAGATAGCACATCGGTGGTCTTCTATATCAACCATCAAGGGGGTCTGAGGTCCCGTCAGTTGTACAAACTGGCGCGCTTTACTCTCCTTTGGTCCCAGGGGAAACTTCTCTCAGTGAGAGCTATGTACATCCCTGGGCGGTTGAATGTGGAAGCAGACATCCTGTCGAGACAGGGGCCAAGGCCCGGGGAGTGGAGACTTCACACCGAGGTGGTGGAGCTCCTTTGGGAGAAGTTCGGCAGGGCCCAAGTGGACCTGTTTGCAACACACAAGAACACCCATTGTCAACTGTGGTTCTCCCTAACGCCTCCAGCTCCTCTCGGACTGGACGCAATGGTGCAGGAGTGGCCGAGGCTGCCCCTGTACGCATTTCCCCCGATCGCTCTGCTTCCGGGAGTTCTAGAGAGTGTGAGTCGGGACGGGGCCCGTCTTCTGCTAGTAGCCCCATTCTGGCCGGGCCAAGTATGGTTCTCGGACATCGTGTCTCTCCTCGACGGTTCTCCTCTGGAGATTCCGCTCAGGGAGGACCTTCTCTCTCAGGTGGGCGGTGCCTTCGTACACCCTCGCCCAGAGTTGTGGAAGCTGTGGGCTTGGCCTCTGAGGGGGCCCAGCTCATAAGCTCTGGTCTCTCAGCCGAGGTTGTGGAGACCATTCTACACTCTAGAGCTCCCTCCACGAGGAAACTGTACGCTCTGAAGTGGAGACTCTTCACCTTATGGTGTAGAGATCGCCTGTGGGATCCAGTTAACTGCCCTGCGAGCACGGTGCTGGAGTTCCTGCAGGAGAGGTTCTCCGCTGGGTTAGCTCCCTCCACACTGAAGGTGTATGTGGCGGCCTTAGCTGCTTACCACACTCCTTTGGGTGGTGTGTCTTTGGGGCGACACCCGTTAGTAACTTGTTTCCTCTGTGGGACCTTGAGGTTAAGACCTGTTGTGCGCACCAGGGTGCCAGCCTGGGACTTGGCCATTGTGCTTCAAGGCCTTTCCGTGGCTCCCTTTGAGCCGCTTGAGGAAGTTTCAGAGAAGTTTCTTACTCTTAAGACTATCTTTCTGCTTGCTATTTCTTCTTTGAAAAGAATTGGAGATTTACAAGCCCTTTCGGTGGCACCCTCGTGCCTGGAATTTGCTCCCGGTATGGCCAGGGCCTTCCTGTCTCCTAGGCCGGGTTATGTTCCTAAGGTTCTCACTAATCCTGTGAGACCTATTGTACTTCAGGATTTCTGTCCTCCACCCTTTGTGACATCAGACCAGGAAAGACTAAATCTGCTTTGCCCTGTTCGTGCACTAGATGCTTATGTCCACAGAGCTGCCCTGTGGAGGAGATCTGAACAGTTGTTTGTGTGTTACGGGTCACCCTAGAGAGGGGGACCAGTTTCTAAGCAGAAGATGAGCAAGTGGGTGGTCGAGGCCATTTCACTTGCTTATGTGGCGGCAGGGCAGCCTTCTCCTTTGGTGTGTTTACGGGGATGCTTTATACTTTCCGGTCAATGACGTCACCCGTCTATGACGTTCCGTCTCTCTATTGGACTGATGAGTAGCCCCTTCTGCTAGTAGCCCCATTCTGGCCGGGCCAAGTATGGTTCTCGGACATCGTGTCTCTCCTCGACGGTTCTCCTCTGGAGATTCCGCTCAGGGAGGACCTTCTCTCTCAGGTGGGCGGTGCCTTCGTACACCCTCGCCCAGAGTTGTGGAAGCTGTGGGCTTGGCCTCTGAGGGGGCCCAGCTCATAAGCTCTGGTCTCTCAGCCGAGGTTGTGGAGACCATTCTACACTCTAGAGCTCCCTCCACGAGGAAACTGTACGCTCTGAAGTGGAGACTCTTCACCTTATGGTGTAGAGATCGCCTGTGGGATCCAGTTAACTGCCCTGCGAGCACGGTGCTGGAGTTCCTGCAGGAGAGGTTCTCCGCTGGGTTAGCTCCCTCCACACTGAAGGTGTATGTGGCGGCCTTAGCTGCTTACCACACTCCTTTGGGTGGTGTGTCTTTGGGGCGACACCCGTTAGTAACTTGTTTCCTCTGTGGGACCTTGAGGTTAAGACCTGTTGTGCGCACCAGGGTGCCAGCCTGGGACTTGGCCATTGTGCTTCAAGGCCTTTCCGAGGCTCCCTTTGAGCCGCTTGAGGAAGTTTCAGAGAAGTTTCTTACTCTTAAGACTATCTTTCTGCTTGCTATTTCTTCTTTGAAAAGAATTGGAGATTTACAAGCCCTTTCGGTGGCACCCTCGTGCCTGGAATTTGCTCCCGGTATGGCCAGGGCCTTCCTGTCTCCTAGGCCGGGTTATGTTCCTAAGGTTCTCACTAATCCTGTGAGACCTATTGTACTTCAGGATTTCTGTCCTCCACCCTTTGTGACATCAGACCAGGAAAGACTAAATCTGCTTTGCCCTGTTCGTGCACTAGATGCTTATGTCCACAGAGCTGCCCTGTGGAGGAGATCTGAACAGTTGTTTGTGTGTTACGGGTCACCCTAGAGAGGGGGACCAGTTTCTAAGCAGAAGATGAGCAAGTGGGTGGTCGAGGCCATTTCACTTGCTTATGTGGCGGCAGGGCAGCCTTCTCCTTTGGTGTGTTTACGGGGATGCTTTATACTTTCCGGTCAATGACGTCACCCGTCTATGACGTTCCGTCTCTCTATTGGACTGATGACATATGTGCTTCATGACGCAATCACGCAGGGGCGTTCCCAAAGCGGTGACGCAGCGTCTCGTTCCCTACTCAGGGAACTAAGGTTACAGACGTAACCGAGACGTTTTTTCCTGGCAAACTGATCAAACGTGCCTGACATTGCATTGCTGTCGGGTAATCTGACTGGAGCTTGTGATGCTTTCAAGTGTTGCGTGTGATGTGCATCAGCCAGTCAGCGAATGGCCTGTGGATGTGCCGTCTAAGGCTGAGACTGCATGCCTCATGCACTGCCTGCCACAGATTTATCAGTTAAATCAGGAAGCATATGGAAACCCATATATTGGCAGAACATCCCAGAATCCCAGAGAGAAATGAGTTCCAGCACTGAGGCATGATGGATAATCAAGGCTTTAGGCTGTTCGCTCTCTTACATGCTTCTGTAATACCAGCTCCGCTCAGGGCGACTGCATTCGATACTGACTTCCAAATGATTATTCAAATATCCTGCATCATGTGGTTTAAAAAATAGCACTTTAAAAAGACAAACTCAAACAGTCATGTTTAGATCATATCTTAGTGGATAAAGTGGTTAGACATGAAAGTTCAGACTGACCGCTGCTGTTACGGCTCTTCCTGTTGGCTTTGCCCCCCGTCAGCAGCATTTTCAAGCTGTTTTTAAACATTGTGGCGGAGGGACTAATGCCTGCAGAGGAGAAAAGAAAAATGTGTTTAGCAATGCAAACTTTGGGATTGATTTTATAGAACCTTTAGCAATATACATACATTGCCTGGCCAAAAAACGGCGCTGTTTGGATTTAAACGCTTAAGGCTGTGTTCACACTTGACGTGTTTTTTGACAAGAAAAAGTTGACAAGAGCACTCTTTTAGTAAATAAAAAAGCTGGCAGAGTTTGGTTTCAAATAGCAGCCGAGAGCGTCTTTTGTTGCTATAACAGCTGCAACAAGAGTGTTGTGTGGTGCAGAGATACAAAATGTTGAGAAAGTTGTCTCTTGCGTTGGCTTTTGAAGTTAACGGGGAGGGGAATGTCGGTTCACAACGACGTTTGTGGGTGCACAACATTATACGGGGAAGAAAACAGTATGGTGCTTACAATAATTTAGTCCAGGAGCTCCGGTTGGATGATGCACGGTTTGTGGCATATTTTAGACTTAAAGGGTTACTTCACCAATTAGCATTAAGCTTTGTATCAGTAGAAACCCGCTAGTATATTCGAATGACCACGCTTCCCACCCTTATGTCCCCCTGAGACAAGGGATTTCTGTATTTTTTGTCTGCTCAACCTGTCATACGTCATTTCACATTTATTGCGATACAATACGACACAAAAATGCAATAGCATGTCATAAAGCAAGATGACACCATGAGCTATAACCGTAATTAAACTAAACTATACCTGCTCTCTCTTCATGCAGCAGATATTCTCTGGCTCTGTGCATCTTACAACAGTTCCCACACCAGCGGTTTATAGATTATCATGACAGAATACGCTAATCGATGATTTGAAGATAGTTAAAATTCATAAACTCATAAATTCATCAACTATCCCTTCAGAAATGTCCTGTCTCATTCTACATGTTGTCACTTCTTCTTGAGTCTTCTTCTCCATCATTGTTCGACTCCGGTTTGATCATAAAAGGCTGAACAGTTTCTGACATTTTCAGTGTGTCTGTGTGAGGAAATCAGAGCTGCTAACATGAGCTCTTGAAACGCCGCCCTCTTCCTGAAAGAAGGTCGGTAGCAGCGGTGCAGAGGTGTCAAAAGTATTCGCATTCATTACTCGCATTCATAAGTATAGATACTAGGGTTTAAAAAGACTTCTGTAGAAGTTGAAGTATCAACTCAAGCTTTTTACTAGTAAGTAATTTAAGTAAAAGTGTAAAAGTACTGGTTTCAAAACTAGTTAAAGTATAAAAGCAAAAGTAATGTAGGGGGAAAAATGCCATTAAAGGGATAGTTCACCCAAAAATGAAAATTCTGTCATCATTTACTCACCCTCAAGTTGTTCCAACCGGTATGAGTTTCTTTGTTCTGAAGATATTTTGAAGAATGTTTGTAACCAAGCAGATTATATGCAACCATTGACTGCCATAGTAGTGGGAAAATGCTATGGCAGTCAATGGTTGCATATAATCTGCTTGGTTACAAATATTCTACTAAATATCTTCAGAACAAAGAAACTCATTCAGGTTTGGAACAACTTGAGGGTGAGAAAATTATGACAGAATTTTCATTTTCGGGTGAAGTGTCCCTTTAAGGATAAAAGATTAGGCCGGGCCACAGTGGACCTCCTCAAAAAAAAAAAAACATTTTTCTAAAAGCCATAATGACTATAATGTTATATTAAAAAGTTAATGTTGAAAATTTTTAGATGCACTAGGCTACCCGTTTCAGCCGCATATATTCCCATAGAAAATGAACGCATTTTAGGACAATGCAAATACATTAAAGAACCATATGTGTACTAATGAGCATTAACGTGTTTCATGGAGCGGAAGATCTGATGACTAGTTGCCTATAAATATTGTAAAGGTGCAACAAGTCAAAATTCAGAGGCATGTTATCAATAACCATTATTTGAATGTTTGATCAGTGTTGCCAGATTGGGTCGACGATTTCCAGCCCAAAAACTCACCTAATGTATTTATATCCTTAAACCATAACATTGATGATAAAAATAAAAAAAATCCCAGTAAAACGGATCAAATATGACTATATGTCCAGGTAGTGTTGTGAACTTTTATCTTCTAAAGTGTAGGAAACTCAGAAGTGAAGACCAGGAGACTTCGGGATTCAAACAGAAGTTATTCTTTTTAATGAGAACTCTCTGTGCTGCAGGTCGTCCGAAAACAGTCTGACTCAAACAGCATACCTGATAGGTTATACACATTCCAAAGGGGGAGGGATTTACATTGAGATTGAACAAAGCATGTAATACCCAGACAGAGTATCACCAATCCTACTCCTAATCAGCATAACTATTCAAAACGCATAGAGGTAACGACGGTGAGAGTCTGAAAACAGGTCCGGCAGGAATCTCCTGCTGGAAACTCAACAATCTTCCTTTATACCTCAAATGCTCACAGTAAAACAGGCCCAGCAGGAATCTTCTGCTGGAAACCCCAGAATCATTATCTATACCTTAAATGCTAAATACAATGTACTTTCTTAAATTTGTAATCTTACAGTAGAAACTGTCAAAACAACAATCCCTCAGAAAAAACACATGCATCATTTTCAATGTCAACAGTAAGAAGCCAATTTACATGCAAAAAGTGTCCAATATAGAGATTGGAAAAAGCAATGTAATTAACAGGCATTTCACACGTTAATGCACACACCACTGCCAAAATGCGTAATTTACTGTACAATAATCCGCCAACAAAAAATAACAATGCGCTTACCTTTGTGTTGCACTTTGCTTTGACAAAACTACAGTATGTCTTTCGTGAAGTACATGGCACATGCACTTAGCACAGTCAAAACCGATTAATCGTTGATTTAAACCTCTTTCAGCAGCTGTCGGGGATACTAGTTGCATATGTCCTAAGTGTGTATACGATGATGGAAAGGAGTCACGGTTATATTTATAAAGAGTCTTCGAGTCACAGGTGTAATTCAGAGTTGAGTCACTCTCCCACTCTTTACTGTAGATACAACTTACTGTATATTTATGGCATAGCGATCACTGGAATATACAGCTACGAGTTATCGCGCTAAAAACCCGGCTAAAGTCATGAATGAGCACGTCTGCCTGCTGATCGCTGATTGGCTGAAAATGCGTGCTCGTTGGCGAGAACCCGCCCTATTTGGCAACATTGTGTGTGATTTGTGCAGGTGCAGGCGTGATTGATTCGCGTACAACCCAATAGGGTGTCGGAATGGTTTGTGTTTATCCTTCTCATCCAACCACAATCAAATTCACTCTATCAGGATGGCGCCATTTATCAGGATAGTGTTTTTTTTGACAACAAGCCGGAATGAAAACATGCCGAAATGGAATAGGAGTAACGAGGCTATTATTAAAATGTAAGGAGTAGAAAGTACAGATAATTGCTTGAAAATGTAAGGAGTTGAAGTAAAAAGTAAAAAATAATTCCTAAAAAAATATTTGTAAACGAAGTACAAATAATACAAAGTATTTGTACTTCGTTATTTGACACCTCTGCTCATTTGCATTTAAAGGGACACACAAAAACGGCGCGTTTTTGCTCACCCTCAATAAGTGACTAATTTGAACTATTTTGAGCTAAAACTTCACACACACACTCTGGGAACATCAGAGACTTATTTTACATGTTGTAAAAAGGGGCATAATAGGACCCCTTTAAGCAAGTTGCTTCAGTCCAGTATTCATCTTGAAATATTACTATCAATATAAAAGCTATTCTTACGTTACACGAGGAGTAGATTGTGTGCAATAGGTTATAATAATAAATGTTGAAAATGTAGAGGTGTTAGAAATGTGCAATACTGTAGGGTTATAAGGTTAAAAGCCCTTGGACATTTATATTCTAAGGCAAATTTCAAATTATTGTTGACAAATTGCGCTAAACATGTATTGAAAAAAGACATTGCATAATGTCATGCTCACACACACAACCCGAGGCATAACAATGGCTTTGGAGAGAAGATGACTTACCAAAAGCCATTATGTGTAATGCACTAAGCAGGTTTATTGCTTTCCCCCATGTAATCGAATTCAGATACAGGCAAACGAGTGCAGAAAAAAACTAAAAATATCCTAAAATATCCAGAGCTTATTTAGACTGGATGAATCAGACGTGTAATGCTCATGATGGCATACAAGTACAGCAGAGAGAAAATCAAGCTTTATTATTGACTAATAACATTAGCAGGGACGCGTCTTGAAGGTTTCATGTTTTCAGACTGGGAACATTAGCATATAAACTAAGTGACTGCCTCTTTCCGTAGTCTTTACCGCGGTCTCATTCTTGCTCGCTATTAGAGAAGACTAATGAAAACAATCAGTCAGGGTTTTGCTGGTTAGCCCCTGCTGGTAGGTGCTGTAACTACACCACTGCCGCCAAACAACTCTTTGGAAGCATCTGAAATTGTATATTTCCCTACTATATAGTAGGCGAAAAACAGTATGTGACTAGAGTAGCGTGTCCGAATTCACAAACAAGGGGTGGCTCAACTTCCCCACAGGCTCAAATCACCCTGTTCTCCCCCATATGGAGTGCAAAAATGTATTAGTTTACAAAACATGCACTATGGTAAAAGTGTTTTGAGGTCATAACATAGTATTGTGCAAAATAAAGTCTTTGTTAATAGGTAATCTGCCTCTGTAATCATAATTTGGAAGGAATTAAAAAGGAATAAAAATTCAGAGTCTACAAGTTGTAATTACGAGTTCTACAGGACATGACGTCAGAATCTCGTAATTACGGTAATTCCGACACCTTGTCCAGACATCTTGTGATGTCTTCAGCCAATCAGCTTTGTCGGAGTTATTAGTCACATGGCTTTTACACAGCTAACCCCCCAAAAAAACAAAAACAGATGTAAATGTAGAATTACAGTAAAGTATTACCCAAACAACAACCTCCCACAGTTTCTCTTGAAGCCAATACGGAAGCGAGTTAAACTGCAATTCATCGACTGGCCACTAGGGACAGGCTCCAGAAGGAGCAGAATCTCATTGAGCTCCATGTTAAAATGACCAACTTTACAACAGAAAAAACATGTTTACAGTCTGGTGCAAATTGTGGTTTTGATCTATACAGCTAATTTTGCCCTTCATGAATTTTTTCATAACTCATTTGTTTACATTATATATAGCCTTAAAGTTCTGCATAATTAAGGGTGTGGCCACTTCGAGTGACAGGTGGATTGCCGTTTGCTGCTGTCTGTTAGTCATCACGTCAAGTCAAGTCAAGTCAACTTTATTTATATAGCGCTTTTAACAATGCAGATTGTTTCAAAGCAGCTTCGCAGTGTTAAACAGGAAAATAATGCAGCATAATTTTATTCAGCCGTATAGCCATTCTGGAGAAAATGGTGATGTCATCAGTTCATTTCAATTACCATACAGTGGCAGTGTGGGCTTTAGATCAGTAATTAGATCAGTAATTTAGTTTATATGGTTAATTTAGTTTAATAATTAGATTTACGTCACCTCAGCTCCGCCCACGTCCCGCCTCTTTGGCCATTTTCTGTTATCTGGAAGTGACGCGCGATGACACGCTGCCAAGATGGCGACGGCCAGCTCGTCCCTACTTTACGCTTCAAAACTGCTCTTCAGAATCCTGTGGGTGACGTCACGGACACTACGTCCATATTTTTTTACAGTCTATGGTATTACTTCAATAATAATCACAAAAAGTGGGAGTGGGGTAAATGATACAAGTTTGTAAAAGTGCCAGGAGTGGGGTAAATTGAGCCAAAAGGCCTGGGTTAAGTTAAGCCATGCCATAACTCACCATGCCATGGCTCAACTTAACCCAGGCCTTTTGGCTCAATTTACCCCACTCCTGGCATTTTTACAAACTTGTATCATCCTCTGATGTCTGATAGAGTCTAAGGGTGCGTTCACACTTGTAGTTCGATTTGTTTGGTCCGGACCAAAAAACAAAAACAAAACATATAGTCCTGGTCCGCTCAGCGTTCACACTGGCATTTTTAACAGCGAACCTAAAGTTACCGAACCAAAGGCATAGGGATACGGTCACAACCTGATTGGTCGGCTTTTATGACGTATATTTCGCGACAGAGCTGCTTACCCAACATTCAAAACAATGCCGTGAGCTGGATTAAACGCCATCATTTTATGCATGTACATATGGTTTTATCTTTAGCAGCTGAGATCTCACCAAGAGCTCATAAAATGTTCAAAACATTCAAAACAGCAGCAGGATTTCCTCCGTTGTGTGCAGAAACGAAGATCTGCATATATTGATGAGGCACTTTACCTCCTCGTTGCTCCACGTTTGCCCTCTACTCATTTTGGATACACAGATCTTTCCGCGTCGTCAAATCAGCTGAATTGTAGCGGCGTCTTGTGACATCACGTCCTGTTTTTGGTTCGTTTACATGTCTTTGGTCCGTGTTGCGTTCATATATCAATTGAACCGCACCAGATATGGTTTGGAAGCGGACCGAGACCCATCTCTTTAGCGGCCTCGGTCCGCTTGTTTGGTGCACACCAGGGTTCGGATGGCAGCGTTCACTTACAATGTTCAAATGAATCGCACTAACCGAGCAATCGCACCAGGGTTCATTTTAATCGAACCAAACATGACAAGTGTGAACGCACCCTAAAGGAGCAATTGCAGAGACGGAATGGAATGCAGAAAATGAAGTATACCCTGGCCTTCATTACACACACACATGAATAAAATGTACTTTTTGGATTCATTCCCAAACAAATCTTGCATGGAGGTACTGCTACAAGCTCTCCCTCTGCCATGGCAGCACCATGCTACAGTTACTGCGGATGGCTCAGCGGAGCCATGGATGGATGAAGGTATTTCGTGGCATGGTGGCTGTGTGTTGCCGATCACTGATTAGGGTCCTGCTGTGTGTCATTGTGAAGGCTCTGTGGTGAGGGAGCTTCGGGTCATCGCAGGTGGTTTATCACCACTGCTACATTCATCACTCCAGCAGGGATTGTCTGCTTGGACATTTTTTTCCAGTTCTGAAAATATTATGTTATGTTTATGTTATTTTAGTATTATTGAGATAACATTATATTTTTTATTTAGTTTTTCCTGTTTATTTTCCATTTTAGTTCAAGTTTTATTAATTACTTTTTATTAACTTTATATGTTATATGATATTTTTATGACGTATTATTAATTAATCAATGAATTACATTTGATTCATCTTTATTTTAGTACCTTAAGTTTTACTAAATGTAAATGAGAAATGTTGGCTTGGCAATCTGAAATAAAAAAAGTTTAAGGTTTTATTTCATTTATTTCATTTTTATTTAAGGTTTTAATTTTATTTAATTTAATTTAGTTTATTTTATTTTAAAAATCAGCATGAAATAGAAGTTACGCTAGTCTTTTCTTCCCTATTGTGACGTATATCTGAGTGAAACTCAGGGCAGGGCTTGATTTTGTCCGTTGGGAATTGATTGGCTGGTTGTGGTTTGCTATTGGTGGATCTCATGTGAGTGACAGGTGGCCCCGCCCTCACGCTAGTAAACAGTCATCAGATAAAAGATGTCGCTGCAAGAGGGAGGGGAAGTTATTTTGATTAAAGATTAGGATGACATGAATAAGAAAAAAATTATAAATAATTTATAATAAATACTTCAATATTCCATAAAAAAATAAGAATTGTCATAGTTGTAATAACCCTTTTTTGACTACAGAACTGCACAAACACAGAGCGTCCGTTTACACAACAACAATGCAGTTAAAAAGGTTTTTTCCTTTGGGTTTTTGAAAAGTTTCTCGTACAGATGATGACTGAGAAAGCTGTATTATGCTTCCACGCCAGTAGTTGGCGAGGTCAGAATGTTGTGTATGTAAATAATGCGTCTCTGCTGGTCATAGGCAGCTGTGGATAGGGGCGGCAGTGGCTCAGTGGTTCATGTAGGTCAGGGATTCTCAACCCTGGTCCTCGAGGCCCACTCTCCTAGTACACGTCACTTGTACACACGTCACTTTCACACGCACCATTTTGAGAAATCAGGCATAATAGAAACAAACTTTCCATGTATGGCGCATGTCTCATTGCGTGATACTTTTGTATCCTTTTTGTAATGTTTTAGGCTGGTCGCCATTCACTGCCATTATATGGAGGAGCTATTTTTTTAATTTCTGCTTTTGAGGTCCGAAAAAGATAGAAGGACATAGGGCATTGGAACAACAGCAGGGTGAGTAAAAGAAGGCTTTATTTTCATTTCAGGGTGAACTGTCCCTTTAATAATATCTTGACCAGCACAAGCACAGCCCTGTAGTCCACCATGGTTGTTTGAGCATGCCTTTAGACTGAACACGTAATGCCGTATGTGTTTTTTTAGCTTACATGGAGACGATAACGGTATTGTTTTTGCACGGTGAAACCTGTTTCAAAAGATTGTGTTCCAGGCCCTCAAAATGGCAAAAACGCATACATTTTTAGTTTTATTTGAAAACGATGTTGTGTAAACGGCCCCTGATTCGTATCTTATAATTTGACCAAAATAAATAATTTCAGAAAGCAGCAGAATCATGCTCACGGTAAAAGGTAAAAGTGGGATAATGTCAATACCAGATGTTAGCTGTAATATCTGTAGGACAGTGCTACTCCACATTAAACGCTTGCAAGAGCTAAAAGAGCTCTGAATGCACTCTGAATGTTGAGTGTTCTTGAACAAAGAATCATCCCCGTCCCCGAGCAGTGTACAGACAGCCATAAATGTTAAATACATGCAAGAACAATCACAATTCAGTATGCAAATAGATGCAAAGTAGAAGGGCAAACACAAATTGGAATGCTTAATAATCTGTCTGGAGATTTGCAAACACATTTCTATACATACATTAGAAAAAAATTATATTATCTATTAAAGAAGTCTGAA